>CM077151.1:178498458-179013048 GCA_039583875.1 Platanthera guangdongensis | reverse complement strand
CCCATTCTAATGCGGAAATTCCTGAGTAATTAATGCTCTAAATTCTCTGAATGTATCCATTAGAAGGAGCATTGATTACGGTCCTCTTCAGAATATTACTTGCTGATTTTCCACAAGACAGTTGGGGAAATACATTAATGCCGATTATTCTGAAGGGTCAGCATTAATTACAGAGGATTCAAATTTTTGAAAAGATATAGAAGAGAACAAGAACATACCCAGTCCGAAAAAGATACACACACAGACTGACTCCAAGAATTCATACAGTAGTAGAAAAGCTTCATACAAAAATCATAATGATGCTCATAGTGACCAGGCAGTGATCTTCATTCAGAGGAAGAGGAACAATCATACTATATCAAGAGTCTTCTTCTTCATATTCTCTCCAGGACTTCCAAGGAAAACAAATATCAAATCAGTCAAGAAGCTCCTGCATCACTGCTTGTCAAGAACTCTGATTGAATACCTATCACCCTACAACAAAGCTTCCAAATCTTCCTGCACCATTCAATAATTCAGGGGGAGCTTTGCTAAACATCAATCCACATAAGTCTTCTCAGTTTATTGAGAAAGAGAAGACAAAATCACTCTCTCACCCCCTCCTGTATAAAGGGTTGTTATCTCCCTTCAAAAGTGATTCCTGGTTGCAAGTCTCCTAACCAAAAGACTTGAGTTTGTTTTTGGGGACCTGATCAAAACCCATTGGTGTCAGGCACCTGATCAAAAACCTGAGTGGATTCCTACCAGGGTGGTAGAAGAGTGGACTACCCAGATTTGGGGAACCACTATAAATTTCTTGTGTCGTCTGGTTGCCTATCGTTTTCTTTTTGTTCTTGCTGTGTGGCTGTGATTAGGATTATTACGTTTTGTTTTCCAGTTTCTTAATTACTGCACGTTTTCAGTTTATAGCAAAAGCTGTAACAGCACCTTTATTGGGACCTAACAAATTTTAATATACTCTATTCACCCCCCTCTAGAGTATTATAGACCTAACCCTCACTTTCAACCTCCACAATTACTTCTCTCATTGCCCTCCTCACTCCCCTTCTCAAAACACTAATAGCAGAGGCCATTACACCTCTTGCTACCACAATCTCCTCTCTTTCTGAACAAATCTATGCTCTTACTGCTGCTCCATCTTGAAAGTGATGGATAGATAGAATTTACTCTAGAGTGTTGGGGGGGTGAATAGAGTATTAAAAATTTGTTTAGATTTATTGCGGAAATAAAATATTGATACTTATATGAAAGAGGGAAAGCACATTGAACTATCACAGCACAATACAAAAAGAAAACACAAGGCAACCAGACGACACAAGAAAATTTATAGTGGTTCCCCAAATCTGGGTACATCCACTCTTCTACCACCCAGGTAGGAATCCACTTAGGTTTTCGATCAGGTGCCCTATCACCACAAGATCTGCTTCAGGTAGATATAGAAACCCTTCAGGCTTTTGATCATGTTCCTAAAAACCAATAGGTTTTTTGATCATGTGCCATATCACCAAGGAGTTCACTTTTGAAGGGTGTAATAACCCTGTACAAGAGAGGTTAAAGAAAAATAGACGCCAATCTTCTCTTTCTCAAACAAAATGAGAAGACTATATGGATTTAATGATGTCAAAGCTCCCCTGAGATATTGAGTAGATTCAGGAAGATGGAAGCTTTGTCGAGGGTGTAGGTTAAGATTGATGTTGATTTCCAACAAGCTTTCTTAGATCTGTAGACTGATATTGATTTGAGCTATCTTTAGATTTTTGAAGCCTGAGGAAAGAAGAAGACTAGAGAGAATTGTGTGTTGAACAAAAATTCTTATTCTTCCTTGTTTCAGCAATACAAGAGACCTTGAGAGCAAAAAAAGATTGTTTTCTGACTGACTGTCTGATTGATTATTGTAGTTCTCTTTATTTTTGAGGTCTCTCTTCAATCAGAATGACCAATGACATAAATTTGAATTCCCAAGACAGTACTTAATTCTCTGCAAGAATTTAGGAGCCCAAACGACTAGAATGGCTGGCAATCATAAATGCACTTCCATAACTATCTTTGCAGAATATTCTGTGAATACCATAATTAACGCTTCATGAAATTCGGCTATCAGCCTTAGGAATATCAGCATTAATTATCAGAATATATTTGCCTTAAAATAATTTATCATAACCAAAATAAATACTTCTGACTGATCTGAAAAATTGAATAAACCTCTAGCAATAGAGTTTAAGTGGAAGTCCAGAAATTGTCGAGCAAAGAATGAAGTTCGTCGGCCTGAGAACTAGGTTCGTCTACCTAAGTCTAGAGAACAGTCTGGACTTAGAATTCTGAAGGTGGAATCCAAGGATCGTCGATCTGTGACTAAAGTTCGTCGAGCTCAGCTCAGAGAATATTTCTTTAAGATTGTCGAGCTGAGAACGACTATCGTCGACCTGAGTTCGACGAACATCGAACTCATTTTACTTAGTTTCTTGAGAAATCTCTGAATCTCTGGAAAAACTCTAAGTCTTGAGTCTATGGCATTCTGATGAAGGCTTGTCCATGTGATGTTGTTACTGAGGACTTGGCCTAGAATCTAGGACACAACTTTGACCCTGGCTATACATATTGGGTCAATAATCCTAAGAGTGAACCTAGCACAAATCCAAACAAGGGTTCCAACAATCTCCCCCTATTTGTGTGAGGTCACTCAAAAACAAAACTGAAAAGAAATAAAAATACAAAGACGATAAATATCTGTAGGGATGAAATAACATCGGCAGATATGTTATATCAATGCATTGTACATAATCAGTTAAGCATTAAAAAAGATACAAACTATAGTTTATCAGATGAAGGACCAGAGGAGGGTTTAGAAAAGATTACCTTTCTGAGTGGATCTGGTGAATCCTTCTTAGAAGTCATCAGGTCTTGTCCACCAATAGTTGTCTGAGCACTAGTCCTAGGCACAATTGCTTCTGGATGCAATGACATATATTCAGCTGGATTAAAGACTTTCTTGCTAACTTGGAGTTTGTCCAGCTCTTTTTCTCTATAAGATGACATGGTGAAAAACCTAGATGGATCTTCTCCTTCTGCTGCAGCTTTTCTTATCTAAGAGAGACCAATCAGTTCTTGAAGCCTGGCCATCCTAAAGTTAGGATCAACTTCTTATTCAATAGGTGACTGATCATCTTGAGGAGGCAACATTGTAACTACTTTAAACTGAGTTGATTGAGCCTGAAAGCTTGTTGTGTTGTGTTGTTCATCACTTTGAGAATAGAGAGATCTTGGAGGAGCAGCCACACTATACTTTCCTTTGGGCTTATGAGATTCATCATGTCTTCTGGACTGATAAACAGCTGTCTTCTAAACCTTGGGAAGAACTTGTTGTTAAGGAGGAGAGAAGGAGGGGTTCTGATAAATAACTTCCTTTACTTGCTCTGTAGAACTTTGATTTCTATGCTGCTGACTGCTTCCTTGGGAATGATATTTGGAAGATCTATCCTGCCTTTGATATATTCTAGAGAAAGAGGAAGGCTTGGAAGATGCATCAGAAGCTTGAGGAACAGCTCCTGAAGCACTAGCAGGAGGAGGAGGAGGACCTCTTCTGAACTTCTGAGGAGGAGGTGAGTATCTCCTGCTCTTCTTCCTGGCTTTATATTCATTTTTAGATAACTACATCCAGCTTTCCATGCCAGGGTATGGAGTAATCCCTTTCAAGATGTAGTAAGGAGTATCATTAGTATTGCCTGGCTTGGTAGCAGCTTTTCTTTTCTTTGACACTTTCTTTTCTTAGAATTATCATCCTCTGAATCATCATCCTCATCATCATCAGACGAATCAGGAGGATTTTGATATAGGTTATTTATTTCCTTCAGCTGTTTATCATAAATCATTTTAGCAGCTTTTTCTTTAGCTTCTTCCTGAATGTCAAGAGTAATAAGATCATCCAGAGAGGGAAGATGACTAACATCTATGGGATAGGAAGGTCCAAGGGGACTTGGGACTAGATCAATATCCATAGAATATATTTCAGTAAGAGGAGCACAAGGCTCACAGAGATTTATTAACAAGTCTCTAGGGCTAAGGCCAGATTTCCTGAAACCACTAGATCAAGCAGTGCATCAGCAATTAAGAGAGCATCAAGCTCATCCTTATCTTCTGTAACAAGCATAGGCTCAATATCCATAGGGGATGGCATATCTGTACAAAGTTTAACTGACTGAATAACTGTACAATTTGTAGCTGACTGAATCTGCAAGAGTTGTTTCACAACTAAAGGACTCATGGGTCTGGTATAACAGACCATGGCCTTGAAAGAATTTATCTCAACTGGAAATCAAACTGATCTTAACATAGAGAAAAACATGCAAAAGAAATTGTAAATCAATGGAGGGATTTATTAAAGCAGTAACCACTACAAATGTCAGGGATTGACAATCAGTGTCCTCATCTGACATAAGCAAAATTGAATAAGGAACTATATCTGCACAAAATTTCTGAAAAACTTCTTCTTCCTGTACTGCTGGAGGAGACTGAGCTTGAAGTCCTGCTGAGGCTGAACCTGCTGCATCTTCATTGGACATCTCCCCCTGCCTGGTTTCAGTGAGAACTGGAACCAGACCCCTAAATGAAGAAGGGACAGAGGAAGCAAAAGGGAAGCAGATAGAGAGGCAGAAAGAGAGGAGATAGATTGAGCAAGAGGTGAAATAGCCTCTTCTATAGAGGATTTTAGAGTTAGAGTGAGGAGTTCCAGAAGATGAGAGATGAAAGAGGATCAACATGAAGAAACTCAGTTGGAGTCTGAGTGAGACAAATGAGTGGGAGGAGGAGTGACATCAGCCATGATGTCATCCTGAATAGGGGAGTTTCTTGAAGAATTTTGTGGAGAATGTGGTGTTGAGTCTTCAATGTTGATCGGTGAACCATTTTGACAAGAAGGCGATGAGTGAGGTGAGAGTAGGTCAAAATTGGGAAAAGACATGGTGTGGAGGTTTTGAGGTTCACAGGGTGAAGTGTAAATGGTGATTGAGTAGGTGAAGAAAGAGGGATAACTAGGATGAAGGAGGAGTTTGAAGAGGAACTTCTTCATTAGGGTGAGGAGTGGTTGTTACAGCCCTTGTGTTCTCAGATATATTGGAGGAAGTCCAGCCTTGGAGGGCTTTTGAATTGACCTCTCCCACTTTCCAAACAGAGAGGAGTCCAACCTCTTGCTTGTATTGATAGCTATGGATGTGGAAACCAGTAGCTCTGGAGCTTTCTTCTGAAGGAAGATTCCCAGAATCCTTCCTAAGCAAACTTCCTTCTTACTGTTCTTTCTCTTAATCAAATAAGAACAAACTAGCCCATCTATGGAATTCTTATCTTATTAACTAGTGCGGACATAATGGAAAACCTTTGCCTATTGATGTTGTCATGGGCCGAATGCTTACCCAGCAGTACCTTGCCCACAATATCAGCAAGGAACTTAAAACCAATAGATAAATTCTTCTTTAAGAGCTTAGATGGGATGCCCTCAGCATGACCCATCTCCATTAACATCCTGCTATACTCAGAACTATCCTGTTCCAGCTCGTCTGTTCCATTTTCAACTCAAAAATTTCGGTAAGAATTACATGGTTTAGAATTACCTGCTGTCCTGAAATGAAACCGATCATTGAAGATTCATTTGTTGAAGAAGAGTAAACCCATTCTTTAATCTCAACAACAGATAGTTTGATCCTTGTAGACATGAACTTCTTCAGGACCTGATCATCACATAACTGTAACATTTCTTGAAAAATAGGATCACAGTGACTGATCGATTTGAAGTCGACGTGGAAACTAGTATCGAACTTCATCGCTGAAAGAACCGCCGCAAAAATCGCCATGGAAGATCTATAGACTCAAGAGAGAAGAGATCAAGAGCAAAGGGAAAATAGAATATGAAAGCGCGAGACAGAGATCGAAGAGAAACCTACATATAGGTTTTTGGAATATGAAAAGACGATCTCTGTCCGACGATAAAAACAAAAACGTCGATCTTAGGTCAAAGATTAATTTACAAACAATAATATCTTTGGTCTCTGATCTCAATCGGAAATTGATAGTCAAGCATAGCTCGACGATTAATTTTCTGAAGCAAAGTCGTCGATCTCTGGTCGACGATTTTTGTCTTCACACAGAGCTGTCGTCAAACTCAGGTCGACGATTTAGCTCAAGATCAGTTCGAAGATCGTCGATCTCCGTTCGACGATTTATGAACAGAAATAATATCTGAAGACAAAAATTAAATTAATCCTTCCCATTGATCATTCTAAGTTGATTCAGGAAGAACAGGTGCTTCTTTTATCAAGGGGTTTGGTGAAAATATCCGCTCTTTGAAAATCAGTGGAGATAAAGTCTAGATTAATTTTCTTTTTGTCTATATTATCTCTATTGAAATGATGTCTTATATCTATATGTTTCATTTTAGAATGATGCACTGGATTATGTGCTATAGATATAGCACTAGTATTATCACAAAAAATGGTTGAATTATTTAGATTGAAACCATAATCTAAAAGTTGGTTTTGTATCCACAAAATCTGTGAACAGCAACTGCCAGTAGCCATATATTCAGCTTCTGCCGTAGACGTTGATACAGAGGTCTGCTTCTTGCAAAACCAGGACACAAGTCTATCACCCAAGAACTGGCAAGTTCCTGAAGTGCTCTTTCTGTCCACTCTACATCCAGCATACTCAGCATCTGAAAATCCAATCAACTCAAATGCTGACTCTGTTGGATACCAGAGTCCTAGATTAGGACAACCCTTTATATATCTTAAAATCCTTTTTATAAAAATAAGATGGGATTCTTTAGGGTTCACCTAGAACCTAGCACATAAACATGTAGCAAACATGATATCTGGTCTGCTTGCTGTTAGATACAGTAGGGATCCAACAATGGCCCTATACCTGGTCTGATCAATAGGTTTTCCATATTCATCAGTGTCTAATACAACATTGGTAGCCATGGGAGTCTTCATAGAAGCTGCATCAGCCATCCCAAATTTCTTAATAAGCTCATTAGCATATTTAGGTTGTGAGATGAATATACCATCAGGAGATTGTTTAACTTGGAGACCAAGGAAATAAGATAACTCTCCCATGCTGCTCATCTCAAATTTGTATTGCATTAAATTAGAAAATTTCTTGCACAATTTGGGATCAGTAGAACCAAATATAATATCATCTACATATATTTGTACTAATAAAATTTTATCATGATGCAATTTTGTAAAAATGGATTTATCTACCATGCCTCTAGAAAAACCAGGTCCTAAAAGAAAGCTGGCTAAGGTCTCATACCAAGCTCTTGGAGCTTGCTTTAAACCATAGAGAGCCTTATGCAGTTTGAAAACAAACGAGGGATGAGTTGGAGAAATAAAACCTGGCGGTTGTTCAACATAGACTTCTTCTTTAAGTTCTCCATTTAAGAATGTACTTTTGACATCCATCTGATAAACTGTGAACTTTTTGAATGCAACATAGGCCATAAAAATCCATATAGCTTCGAGCCTGGCAACTGGCGCAAAGGTCTGATCATAGTCAATTCCTTCCTCTTGCCTATATCCTTGAGCAACAATCCTAGCCTTGTTCCTCACAATCACACCTTGGGCATCAAGCTTATTCCTGAAAACTCACTTAGTTCCAATTACTGGATAGCCTTTAGGCCTTGGAACCAAGTCCCAAACTCTATATCTCTCAAATTGATTTAGTTCCTCTTGCATTTCAAGGATCCAATGAGGATCTTGCTCAGCATCAGTTATGGATTGAGGCTTAATTTGAGAGAGAAAATAGGCATGCATCACATCATAGTTGAGTTGATGCCTTGTCTGTACACCTGCTGACATGTCTCCAATTACTTGGGATCTAGGGTGATCCCTAAGTGTGACAAAATCAGATGTTGGAGTTGGTTCAACAACAGTAATTGGAGTGAATTCCTCTTGTGGAATTACTTCTGCTATTGGAGGAAGTTCATTTTCTTCCATAATGTCTTCTTCACCGTCTTCATTTGCTTGTGGTGAGGGATGAGATATCACCTTCTGGGTGAGATTTAAGTCATCCAACTTTTTACGTAGACTTGGTACCTGCAAATAATCACTGGTAGAAGTTTCCTTCTCCTTGTAAAACATATTAGCTTCATCAAATGTAACATGTATAGATTCTTCAGTTTTCAAGGATGATTTATTGAGAACCCTATATGCCTTACTAACTTGGGAATATCCTAGAAAGATTCCCATTGTAGCTTTGGCTTCAAACTTTATAAGATAATCTTTGTTATATTATGTATATAACTGATCCAACCAAAATTCTAAAGTAGTCTATTTTAGGTTTCTTCCTTTGAGTAGTTTATAGGGAGTCTTGCCTTTATGTTTGTGTATCAAACTTCTATTCAGGACATAATTTGCTGTGCTTACAGCTTCTGCCCAGTAGGATAGAGGCATGTGAGCATCAACAAGTAATGTGCCTGCAGTTTTAATGAGTGTTCTGTTTTTCCTTTCAACTACCCCCTTTTTGTTGAGTAGTTCTGGCAGCAGAGAAGCAGTGCCTAATATCTTCCTTCTCACAGAATTCATGCATAGGAAGAGATTCAAACTCAGTGTCATGATCACTTCTGATTAATGCAACTGGAGTAGAGTACTCAATCTTTATGCATTTTAGAAAGTCTGTAAGAACTTTGAAGTTATCAGACTTGTTTCACAAGAAGAAAACCCAAGAGAACCTAGAGAAGTCATCTAAAATAACTAAAGTGTAGAACTTCCCTCCCAGGCTTTGTACAGCAATTGGTCCAAAAAGGTCCAAATGAAGCAGATACAAAATCCTAGGTGAATCACTCTTATTAACTGATTTAAAACTATTTTTAGTTTGCTTGCCTTCTTGACAAGCCTTGCAAAGGCTTTCCTTCTTGTAGGGGCAAGAGGGCAATCCTCTAACAAGGTTGTCCCTAGATAACCTAGCAATGTTTCTAAGATTTACATGTCCTAGCCTTTTATGCCACAAAGTATTATTATTGCTAACCTGGTTAAACAAACAGATTTTTGAACAAGCAGAATTAAAATCAACTAAATAGATATTGCCTAACCTAATACCTGATAACACAGTATTGCTGTTTAAAGAAATATTGCATTTAGATTCAGTAAAACATACCTCATAACCTGCATCACATAGCTGACCTATGGATATCAAGTTATGTTTCAGGCCACTTACATATGCCACTTTCCTGAATGTGACAACTCCAAGTGTAAATTCTCCATAGCCTTCTGTCTGACCAAAGCTTGAGTCTCCAAATATAACCTTTGGACCTAGCTTTGCCTTATAGTTACTTAGATTGTCCTTGTTTCCTGTCATGTGCTTGGAACACCCACTATCTAAATACCACTTATCCTGTATGGTAGGATAGGTCTTTATCTGCAAGAAAAAATAACTTATATATTTTGGACCCAGGTAACTTTGGGTCCTGGCTTCTTTTCAAACTTAAAACTTGAAATATAAGAGTATTCGGGTTGACCTTTATAACCTAAGTGATGAAATATCCTAGGTGGGATTATCCAGTTAGTTAAGGGATGGAAAGGTTTTGAGTTAGAATTCTTATTGAAATTTCTGTTGAAATTATAGTTTTGATGAAACTGTTTTGAGTTCGACGATTTTACTTGAGATCGTCGATCTGCGTTCAACAACCAACATTGATATTGTCGATCTTGGTTATCAGAATAATAGTGGCTATTATCTGGGTTCCACGATCGTCGATCTCTGTTCGACGATAGATAATGATATCGTCGATCCCCGTTTGTAGAGTGTTTAGGCTCAAGCTCTGGGTTCTGAGAACGTATATCGTCGTTCGACGCATAATGCTGAGATCGTCGATCTTGGTTCTACGATTTTTGTTCAGACTTAGCTTTTTGTTTTTCTTTATTTATCTCAACTTATTTTAAAACCTTGTTAACTATTTTAATTTGTTCTATATTCTTCTTACACTTATCTGAAATAAACTCTATATGTTGTGAAAGGCGGTTTTTCTGAATAATTGGTGGTTCACTGGATGATGCACCTAATCCTAACTTACTTCTATTAAGTCTAGCATTAAGTGTGCTGGTAATTTCTAATAGTTGTTTGCTTCTTCCATTCAGTGATTCCTCTAGCTGTTTTGCTTTACTTAATTCAACTTTAAGAAAAGTGATTTGTTCATTATACATGTCTATTCCATTTTTCAATTTAATGTTTTCTGATACTAAGCTATCATAATTAAATTGTTTATCTCTGAGAAGTTTGATTTCCTTCTCAGATCTAATCAGATCACTACACATAGATTTAAATTCATTTTTAAAATCTTCAGAGGTAAAGTCAAATTCTTCCAATACCTGATCGCAATCTGAACATTCTTCATATTCTCCTTCTTCTGAGACATGCCCTGAAGCATTGATGGCCATTAAGCACATTTCTTTGGCCTTTGCTTCTTCTTCATCTTAACTAGAATTGGAGGAAGATGATTCTTCAGTGTCACTCCATATTTCTGCAACAAACCCTCTCTCATTCTTCTTGTGCTTGTAGGAGGATGGTTTGCTAGAGTGCTTCTTGGAGTCTTTCTCCTTTCTCCTTTCCTTATGCTTGTTTTCTGGACATTCTGGAAGAATATGTCCAGGTTTCCTGCAACCAAAATAGATAATCTCTTTATGAGGGGTCTTGACATACCTTGGTTTATCATCACTCCTTTATGATTTCCTTCTGAATACTTTTCTCCCCAACTTGATGAATCTCTTTGCAAAGAGACTCATCAACTCTTCATTTGATGGAGAAGTTTCTGATTCTTCTGAAGCTTTGAAGGCTATATTTTGCTCCTTCCTAGTTGGTGTAGCAGTCTTTTGTTGCTCAACTTCTCTTGTCTTTAGCAGCTGTTCATAGGATTTCAACTTTCCTAAGACTGATTCTGTAGTCATCTCATGTGTGTTTCTGGTCTCTCTGATAGGCCAGATTCTAGAGTCCCATGAGCTGAGGAAGCACATGAGAATCTTATCATTTATTTCTGTGACTGAGATGTCTTTGTTAAGAGTTTTCAGCTCATTAACAATGATACTGAGTCTATTTTACATCTCAGAAACTTGCTCAGTTTCTTCCTTTTTAAAATTCTCATATTGGGAGATGAGATGAGCTTTCCTGTCCTTCCTTTCATCTGCTAATCCTGCAACCATCTGGTTTAAGGAATCTCAGATGGCCTTAGCTGATTCACATTCAGCTACTTTCTGAAATATATCATCAGACATTGTTTGTGCGAGTATGTTCATGGCTTTTGCATCAGCAATCTTTGCTTTCTTGTATACATCATTGTAGTCTGGAGGAGGTACTGTAGTCATGTTTGTGGAAGTACTTGGAGGGGAAGCTGCTGGTGGAGGTACTCCTGTTAGGATAGAAGCAAAAATGTCTTCATCAATAGAATTCATATAAAGCCTGATTCTTGCCTTCCAGATTCCAAACATTTGCAAGTTGCAAACTGGAGGTCTGGTGCTTGCAAAGTCCTTGTACTGTGCCATGGTATAATAAAAAACAGTAAACAGATATCTATCTGAGATCTTAGGTTCAGGTGTTAGCCTGTACAACCTTAAAAACACACCCTTTGATACCAATTGAAAGTGAGGGATAGATAGAATTTACTCTAGGGGGGGGGTGAATAGAGTATTAAAAATTTGTTTAGATTTATTGCGGAAATAAAATATTGATACTTATATGAAAGAGGGAAAGCACATTGAACTATCACAGTACAATACAAAAAGAAAATAGAAGGCAACCAGACGACATAAGAAATTTCATAGTTGTTCCCCAAATCTCGGTACATCCACTCTTCTACCACCCTGGTAGGAATCCACTTAGGTTTTTGATCAGGTGCCCTATCACCACAAGATCTGCTTCAGGTAGATCTAGAAAACCTTCAGGATTTTGATCAAGTGCCTAAAAACTAATAGGTTTTTGATCAGGTGCCCTATCACCAAGGAGTTCACTTTTGAAGGGAGTAATAACCCTGTACAAGAGAGGTTAAAGAAAAATAGATGACAATCTTATCTTTCTCAAACACAATGAAAAGACTATGTGGATTTGATGACGCCAAAGCTCCCCGTGAGATATTGAGTAGATTCAGGAAGATGGAGAGCGGAGGTGGAATGGCGGAACTTTGCACTAAAAGACGGCTGGAATGTCCCGAATACAGATCTTTCTACAATGGCGCAAAACCTGCGCTTAAATAGAAAAAAGATCAGAAAATTGGTCATGCACAGTCAGTCGAACGACCGTGCGTGAACCGTGCGATATTCGTGCGCAGATAATGATCCAGGAAGAAGAAGAGTTGACCCGTGCGTGTTACTAGCGCACGGGCGATTCTTGCCCGTGCATGAAGGAACTTGCACGGGTAAACACAGAGCGCAGGAAAGAAGGGAGAAACGGTGGAATCGTGCATTTTACTCGCGCACGGGCACTGTTTCCCGTGCGTGAAGGAAATGCACGATTACCAAAGAATGCAAAAACAAGAAGATAAAGGAAAACCGTGCATTTCCTTCGCGTACGGTTCTGAAGAAACCGTGCGTTAACCGTGCGTTAAGATCGTCGAGCTCAGCTCGACGTTTCTCCTGCACAAACAAAACGCACGATCATAAAGGACCATGTGCTAAGAAAACGCACGACCGTGCGTTTTCCTCAAACCTGCATTCCAGCCTTGGGGAAAACGCACCACCTGCACAGAAAACCAAAACATGGAGCACCAGCATCCAGCAACAATACACAACATAAAAAAACAAAAAAACCATGGGGAGCACCATGTGCTTACCCCCAACTAGTGAATGCGCAATTGCACACCCATTGGCCCACAACAAAGCACTATTGGTGAAGTGAAGCCCTAAACAAAAATATAACTTTTTCAATTGAAACAGTTATGCACATGCAAGAAAATAAGCCCAGATGAGTCCTAAAACCCCTATATATATCAGACTCATCACACCCCCAGACTTACCTATTTACGTATCCTGGGCAAAAAAAATCTATGAAGATAAAGAAAATAAAATAGCTAACACAGAAATTGAGATACAGAGTACCATGCGAAGTCGCATGCTCGTACTTGTAAAAATATAAATAGAGGAAATTTCTAAGTATGCAAAAGAGTTTATACTTTTCACAATGCGTATCAACCTTTTATTACTACTCAAAAATGGAATCACGGTGAATCTTCTGGTCATGCGTAGGAAGAAAGTAGACTAATCGCTAGGCGAGCATTGCCAAAGATCGGGACTCAGGATATCCTCCAAAGGATTCCACCAATGTCGGTGACCATATGCTTGCCCGTTTGCACTCTCTCCAAGGCACTGGTTTGGTTCACACACGAATCAGTAGGACTTTAGGTGAAGAGATGGGGCTTGAGTTTCGATGAGGTAAACAAAGATAAACAGAAAGGCTGCACACCAAACCCAAATGAGCTAGCATAAAAAAATCTATCCGCTAACCAAAATACATGCGGGTACACCACACCCTCCAGAATTAATTTTTAACATATGGGTGTGTGCACCGCCTACTCCAAAAAGTGACCTCATCTCAAATAGAATTTTCAATTTTACGTTTTCTTTTCTTTTCTATTTTTTATACAAGCTTTTCAAATCATCTTTTTCAAATCACTTTTCTTTTAACAATTTCCGCAAATAAATCTTTGGAGCACATCTACACATTCATAAAAAATATCACCACATCAACACCCCAACATGGAAATATAAGACACTAAAGCTCGACTTGGGTATGCGACTAGGATCGGCTATGATGCTTTGGTAAAATAATGGTGGAGCTGAATCAAAAGAAGGGTATGCACGACTGGGCTTAGCGAGGATACGACGTTAGGAACGGTACGAAGCTCAACCGGGCCAAAATGATGGCCTACATCACACTCATGCATGACAAACCTATACCCATGCTTCAAGAATAGCTTGGGGCAAGTTCTTAGCTAACGAGAAAGACTATCCTTCCTCCCAACCCGAACAATATGAAACTAACGACTGTCTACACACATCCCTAAGCTACCGTCAGATTCGCACCAGATTCACCAATTTTTTAGTAGAATAAAAAGTCTTTACACAAATAGAAAAATATAAAAATATAAGCAGATAGAAAAATTAAATCTACTCCAATTTTTACACGAGACGAGAGCACTCGATTAGGAGCACAACATGGTCAACATTTTACTCTGTCTCACAATACTATGCCAGCACAAACATTTTCCCAAATCATACAAAAGATACGAGTTTAACTCGCAGCATGCTAACAGCTAAGCACGCGCTCATGTGGGTGCAGTGGTGTGCGATGCGATGAACTAATCAAAATAAAACAATAAAAGCTTCTAGTATGCACATGAAATGTGCGCGAGCAAAAGGTAACACATACTGACTCTCCCCCAGACTTAAACTAAGCTGCGCAGCAAATGATATAGAAATTTAATTCAAATAGAGACAAGGGAAGAGGATACCCAATGCTCAGCTGGTGAGCATACCAGAAGATGCTTGAAAAACCTGAAGCAGGCCGGCCATACGAAGAATCACAACCCCGCCAATATGATTTGCCATGAATACCTGGAGGGTTGAGCTCCGCAAAAATAAAAGCAAAATATACAAAAAGAAATGTAAAAACTAAAATTAACATACAAAATAAAAATGCAGAAAATGAAAGATAAGTACTGGGGTTACTGTCAACCCAGCACGACTTATTAAATTCTATACATTTCTAGCTAATGGGCCTATGAAAAGAAAAATGCACGGGCAACTATTCCATTATCCGTTGCGGTAACGGGTACCGATACAGAAATAAACCATTTACCCCTCTACCTAAATAAAAATACATGCCCAACACAGGTAGAGAAAATAGGAAATAAGAAAAGGAGGAGCGCTGGTCCTTGCTAGTCTTATCACAAAAAATATCCTTGCCCAGCAAGGTATTGTCCACTATAGGGAGACGGCAGGAGGAGAGAGTAATAAAAGGAGCTTCCTCAACGGAGGAGGAATCAACCTCCTCATAAAAGAGGATGCTCTCATCCACGACTCGAGCTGAAAGCTCCAATTTCACCTGAAGCACCTGCGAAGACTCAACCCGCCCAGGCTCAGATAAAGGAGGGGGGATCCAGAAATAAAGGAGAAGAAGAACTAAAATAATCAAAAATAGGTGGAGTGGTCCCTGTCTCACTCCCAGCGAGATCCAAGCAGCGATCCTCGTCGGTATCATATGAGTCGTATCATGGAGAATCCGAGAGCTCGAGGTCCACGGTGGTAAAGGAACGGACTCATCTAATAAGGAAGTGCAAACCTTCGCACCGGAAAGAGGATATTCCTCATCCTACCTAGGTGCGTAAAAGTGCACTGAAGATCCACCTTCTCCATCGGAGATAGAAGAATCCTCATCCCACTTCGGCGCAATATCAGGCACCGAATCATCCAAAAATACGGCATCATCAGCCGACTCACAGGAAAAAGGAGTAGCAAACTCAGTCAAAAATTGCGGAGGGGCGGAACGGCTCTCAAAATCATGCATAGAATGAGCAGGCCACATCGCAAACTCAGTCGCAGACGCCATACCATCGACCGGAATAATATCTACGTCCCATATAGGAGCGCCCATGGATTCCTGATCCTCTTTTTGCTGGCTACCAACAAGAGTGATCGTCATCACTCAAGGGAAGCTCGTAAAAAGGGAGAGAGGGACCCCTGAAGGATCTATATGCAGTGAGAGATTCTTCCGTAATCTCAACGGTTAAAGAGCGAGCAAGGTGTGCGATGTCAGTGTATGGGCCAGGCAACATCCTAGTAGGCATGTCCACCATAGTCTCCTGTGAAGGTGAGGTTGTTGCAAACACGCCCTCAGAGGTAGAAGGCTCGCACAAGCAAGGGCAATCCTTCACAATGTGGCCTACACCTTGACATAGCAAACATCTAATACAATGCTCGGCTTTCAAATCAGACATTACATCGATGCATCGGCGCAAAGCATCATAAAGATGGAACTCTACTACAGAATACATCGCGAATAAGAAAATTTATCAAAGAGTGCTACACAACCAAAATAAAGAATAGCACGGATCTGCTATCTAAAACAAAAATCAGAAAAGGGCAAAGAGAAATAAGCAAAATAAAAATTATAACAACTAAATCAAAAAATTAAACATGCAATATACAAATGGAAAAGGGCTTCGATCTACTATCTCCCTCTCCAAAAACTCACACGACTGTGTTCCCCGGCAACGGCGCCAAAAACTTGATGCGTTTGAATGTCAAGTGTACCGGTCGCACAAGTAATATAAAATGGGATATCCCCAAGTATCGATCTCTTCAAGGAACACAGTAAGGGTGGATTTAATATCAAGGAGGACTTAAGATTAAAGTTCTTTGGTTGGAGTTAACTAAGGGGGGTTTTGGTATGTTGCGGAAAAGGAAAACAAATCACTGCCAACTACTCCTATGCAACGTCGCTATGCGATGCTTCGTTAGGCGGGATGGAAGACTACACGGGCTGCTATGCACCGAATCGCTGGGCGGATGGACGAGCAGGCAAGCGTAAGAACCAGGAATTGAGGGTCGTAAACACCTCTTCGCTACGCACGCTTCTAGCAATTGCTAGAACAGCAAGAATAGATGGATGGCGGATGGAAGGATGGCGCAACTCGAGCAACTTAAGCATAAACAATACAAGTTCACATAGTCATGAAACTAATAAAGTTTACAACTAAGAGCACATCATCAACACAAATATTCTAACATCACGTAAACAACAATAAAGGAAGAACAAGGCAAGAGATCGACCGAATCCGAAGTCTTGTTGAGGATTTACGGAAGGAATCACCGCGTTGTCAATCCGCATCCTAGCTCGGTCCTCAACTGCGTCCGGGGTAGAGAAGGGATGTCACTACCTCCCAATGAACCCGTCTTCTTCGTGTCACGATCCGGAAGAAAGTTGCAAGCTTCCATTCGTTTGTTAGCTATGGCGTCGAAGCTTGAAATAGAGCTTAGAAGATGAAGGAGAAGGCCAAGAGCAAGCACCGACAAGGTATAAGCTTCGCAAGCATGGTTGTAGCTTCTCCTCTTGGCGGAAGATGAAGAGCGGAGGTGGAAGGGAGGAACTTTGCCCTAAAAGACGGCTGGAATGTCCAGAATACGGATCTTTCTAAAATGGCAGAAAACACGCGCTTAAATAGAAAAAGATCAGAAAATTGGTCACGCACGGTCCGTCGCATGACCGTGCGTGAACCGTGCGATATTCACGTGTAGATAATGATCCAGGAAGAAGAAGCGTTGACCCATGCGTTTTACTCGCGCACGGGCGATTCCGCCCGTGCGTGAAGGAAATCACACGGGTAAACACAGAGTGCAGGAAAGCAGGGAGAAATAGTGGAACAGTGCGTTTTACTCGGACACGGGCGTTGTTGCTTGTGCGTGAAGGAAATGCACGATTAACCACAGAATGCAAAAACAAGAAGCTACAGGAAAACCGTGCATTTCCTTCACGAACGGTTCGGAAGAAACCGTGCGTTAATCTTGCGTTAAGATCGTTGAGCTCAGTTCGTCGAGCTCAGCTCGACGTTTCTCCTGCACAAACAAAACGCACGATCATAAAGGATCGTGTGCTAAGAAAACACACGACCGTGCTTTTTCCTCAAACCTACATTCTAGCCTTGTGGAAAACGCACCACCTGCACAAACAAACCAAAACATGGAGCACCAGCATCCAGCAACAATACACAACATAAAAATAAACAAAAAGAACCATAGGGAGCACCATGTGCTTACCCCCAATAAGTGAATGCGCAATTGCACAACCATTGTCCAAAAACAAAGCACTATTGGTGAAGTGAAGCCCTAAACAAAAATATAACTTTTTCAATTGAAAATGTAGTGCACATGCAAGAAAATAAGCCCAGATGAGTCCTGGCTCGCAGTCGTGCTACAAAGACTGTTCTGCAGCAAACAACGCTCACCCACGCCCGCTTGAGAGGCGAGTGTGCCGCGACTCGCGCCCGCCTGGAAAAGTAGGTGAGCCGAGCAGACTCATAATCAGCGAGCTTCCGGTCCGCTCCTGCCGAGATTAGACATGCAAGCTGGGCAAACCGATTAAATGATCTCGCGCCCGCTTAAAGAAGTGGTAGGCGAGCAAGAGGGTTTAATCCGTATTCACCCAGAGTAAGCTATGCAGCAACACAATAAAAGTAACGTGCAACAAACATTAAGCCCATTAGCGGGTGAGAGAGTCTCAGATAATTACAGAAATTAAAAATGTTCCGAGAAGGAAGACACTCCTAAGAGAACTGGTCTGGGATGGAGACGCTCCTTGGCCTGGCGATCAATAATGGGGAGGGGCAGGCGGCTCAGTACTGATCCACTTCCTCCTGTCCCGCCTCTACGTCCCAGATCGGGGCGGAACGCGAGGATAATGGTACTCAACAACTCTTAATAGTAGGGATTAGACCACTCGCTGGGCTAGACCCGCGACCATCCGACTCGCCAGTGAGATCTCTTCCTCTTAAAGATTCATTGTATAAGCCCGTGTTCGCTGAGTGGGTCCACCAAACAAGGCGAGCGGACCAAGGTGACCTGTTCATGCCAGAACAGTATGCTAGAGAATTAACAATGGACACCTCGTGCATGCCAAAGCTAGGCAGGTGAGCTACGTAAAGCCATCCCAACCAGCCCGCATCCGCCTGAGGTTCATCGAACTGAGCTAGTATTTCGTCGAACTGAACCTGAATTGAGATCAGCGTTCGTCGAACGGAGCTCGGAGTTCATCGAACGGAGCTCAGCGCTCGTCGAACGGAGCTCAGCGCTCATTGAATGGAGCTCGGCGCTCGTCGAATGGAGCTCGACATTCGTCAAACGGAGCTCGACATTTGTCAAACGGAGCTCGACATTCGTCGAATGGAGCTCAACGTTCGTCGATCTATCCTCAGGAGATAGAATCCTGGATTCGTCGAACTAATCTCGGCGTACTCGATCCCTCTAGAATTCCTTCTATGCAAATAGTCCCAGGCTGTCTAGCCCGCTCTCCCATAGGCGACCTGGCCGCCAACCCGCCTTCGAGCGATGGTCGGTGGGTTGAGGCATCCTGGCTCATGCTCGCCCATGGAGAGAAGGTGAGCTGTGGGAGCCAGGTTGCGTCCGCCCCAGCGGGTTGGAGAGTTCTGGCGAGCTAACCTCCAAGTCCTTGGAACCTCCCCAGTGGGGCCCAGAGGTAGAATTACCTGTGTGCCCTTACTAGGGGTGCGAATAGCTTGTTAGAACAATGGAGTTACGCTACTAGCAAACCCAGTTGGACTGCACATAGCTGTTCAAAATAGCGAAGGTTGTCTATTTGCAGGACGTCTTCAGAAAAATATAAATAAGACCCAAGGGGCCCCTCATAAGACATGGTTACTAGTGTTCAAATCTTCCTTCGCCTTCCGAGGTAGCCTTAGCTCGGCCTTTGGCTAAGGAGGGGAAGCACTGTAAGATCTTTTGGGTGTGTGGTGGGACATCCAATGCCGATCCATTGGGACAGTTCCCGTTTATTTTTGTTATTTGGCTTGCAGGAGAGAAGTAGATGCACGATCACCCCTTCCCCACGGGTGAACTCCACAAGAGATCGAGTTTTAGGTTTCAACATTCGTCCCTGGTGTAAATTTCTCAAGTAAAATCTTGATATGATGGAATTCAATTTCCGAGAACACCCCAGCTCGCCTTCATTTGTTATGGTCGAGATCTCGACTCGCCCCCTTGGCATCGCTTTGCTTGGTAATTGTCGCCCCTTAGTAATTGTGAGATCTTGGCTTGCCACTACCTGTTTGTCTGGAGATTGTTGTATTGGACCTTTTGTTTCCCTTATGATTTTTTCCCTCAGCCTCTGTCCCAAGTTCACCTCTGAATGCCTTATGTTGGTTGGCAAGAGAAGCCCAGGAACTGACTCAAGCGCAGCAACAACATCTACCAAGAACCCCTGTACTATTAGCTAGACGAAAGCCTGACAGGAGGAGCAGCTCAGGACTTGGCTCCAAAGTAAGATCAATGTCCACTGAGGGACCCTGTCTTACCAGTTGGATGAAAACCTAACAGTAGGAGAAGCTCATTACTTGGGTAGACTTTCTCGAGTGACATCCAGCCCTGCCAGCTAGATGAAAGCCTAGTAGCGGCATCTGCTTGGGGTCTAGGTAGACTCTTTCGAGTGACAATCAGGCAAGTCAGGTAGTAAGAGCTTGATAGTGGGATCTGCTTATCTGGGTATACTCTCTCGAGTGACATCCAGCCCTGCCAGCGAGATGAAAAATTAACAGAGGGATCTGCTCGGTGTCCGGGTAGACACTCTCGAGTGACATCCAACCCTACCAATTAGATGAAAACTTGATAATGGGATATGCTCGGGGTTCAGGTAGACTCATTCGAGTGACATCCAACCCTGCCAGCTAGATATATGCCTGGCAGCGGGATCTGCTCAGGGTCTGGGTAGAATCTCTCGAGTGATAACCAGCCCTTCCAGTTAGTTGGAACCTGACAGCGGGATCTGCTTAGGGTTTGGGTAGACTCTCTCAAGTGACATACAACCCTGCCAGCTAGTAGGATCCTGGCAGCAGGATCTACTCGTGGTATGGGAGACGCTATTGAGTGACATCCAGCCATGCCAGCTAGTGAGAGACTGACAGAGGAATCTGCTCGGGGTCTGGGTAGACTCTCTCGAGTGATATACAGACCTGCCAGCTAGATAAAAACCTGACAGCGGGATCTGCTCAGGGTCTGGGTAGACTCTCTCGAGTGACATCCAGCCCTGCTAGCTAGATGAGATCATGGTTTCGGGATCTGTGCGGGGTCTAGGTAGATTCTATCAAGTGACACCTAGCCTTGCCAGCTAGTAGGAGCATGGCAATGAGATCTTCTCAGGGATTGGGTAGACTTTCTCGAGTGACATCCAGCCGTTCCAGCTAATATGAGCCTAGCAGCTGAATCTACTATGGTCTGGTAGATTCTCTCGAGTGATATACAACCCTGCCAGGTAGTGAGAGCCTGGCAGCGGGATCCTCCCGAGGTCCGGGTAGACTCTCTCGACTGACATCCAGTCCTGTCAGCTATATGAAAGCCTGGTAGTGGGTGAAAGTCTTTAATTTCAAGGTAGATAAACACCTATAAGGGGAGGGGTAAATAGGTTTTCTTGTCTTTTATTATTATTTTTAACTTACTGTGTAGTTAGTTGGTAGTTATATGCTTTTAAGACAAAACACAAAGAGCACACTAAGAATTTATATAGGTTCCCCAGATTATGGGTGTGTCCACTCTCCCTCCCACCTTCCTATCTTCTTGTTATGCAAGGAACTTCTCCAAAAACTCAGTTCCTTGGAGCTTACACCACAGATCCCTTAGGATCTCTCAGTCTCCTCAAAGACTTACAAATCAGGCACAAAGCCCTACCTCAGTGCAAATTTGCTCCTACAACTTAGTGTTCAAATGATCACCTACCTCAGGCTTGAATCCAAGTTCTACAGCTCAGGCTATGGAGGATAGCCCAACCTCAGAGATACTGACTCTCCTATAGCTCAGGCATAAGGCCCTATAACTCAGATCCAAAAGGATCCTACACTCAGACCCAAAGGTCCTGCAACTCAGATCCAACACTTGGTCCTAGACTCAGGCAAATCTGCCCTACCTCAGGAACAAAGGCCCTACAACTCAGATCCAAAAGGAACCTACAAAAATGAAAGGGGTTTTGTTTTTATTGATTTGATATAGAGATATTTCTCTATGTCTGCTTCCTGAGCTGAGTTATCTCAGCACTAACTTTCTTCTCAACAACATGAGAATGTCATTTAATGTGTAGTTGCCTTTGTTGGAAGAACCTCAGAAACTTGTTCCTGAACTTGCCAAAGAAGACTGAATATTTGCCAGTTCTTGAGTTCTTTAAACAACAAACCTTGACCTACAGAAAACTGAGTAGCTCTGCTTTTCCTTCTTAATCAGAACCTTTTCTGAACTTGCTGTAGTAGAAGAAATTTCTACAACTATCCTGAAAGAGCTTTTAGTTCAGCTGATTCAACTTCAAGCTTTGGCTCTGCAATAATGGTGAGGAAGATGAAGTTCAGACGCAACTTTATGAAATCAATAAAACACTAAAAGTTAAGTTCCTCCTTCTGAAGCTGTCAATTCTATCTTCCACCGATTAACAACTCCAAGACGTAGTGGGGACTACCTACGGTTGACAACTGCAACTTGTTTTAATGGAAGAAGACATACAATAGGCCTTCGACGCTAATTGTCGTATACTGTAACTTTCTCGCAACAAATTTGAACTCTGTTGACTTTTGTTGACTTTGATTGACTTCATCAGTTGTGGACTTAGCCAGATTCATAGAATCAATCCAGGCGTTGAGTGTTTTGAGTGAAAGGACTTCACTCAACGAATCTGGACTTAGTCAAATTCTCTACATCATCAGGCGTTGAGAGTGTTGAGTGAAGTTTCATCACTCAATGCTTTTATACTTAGACGCTCCTCTGGACAACCAGCTTGCTGAGGGATTGAGTGCGTTGAGTGAACTGGCATCACTCAATGCATCTGGACTTAGACAGATTTTTCTGTCTTTCTCCTTAAGCTTTAACATCACATGACACCTTCATCTTTAACATTGAGTGAGCTGTCCTCACTCAACGATTATGGACTTAGCCAGATTTTCTTTGACAGAAGCTTCAACTGATTGAGCTTGTCTCAACGCTGCTTGGTATATGTCATCGAGAGCTATAATCATACGACGCCTGTGGACTTTGTCGAATTTTAGCTTCCCAAAACTAAGGATTTGACAGGCTCAGCTATACTGGATGATTGTTGATATATGACGTTGAGGGAACTGCCATCACTCAATGCCTGTGTACTTAGACACAAAATTGCTTTGCAGACTACATGTCTTTGACTGTCCACAACTTACTCTGTGCTAATTGGCATCTTACATTGAGTGAACTGACTTCACTCAACTCCTGCAGACTTAGGCAATTTTCAGCCTATCCAACATCCTTCCATGGTTTCTAGCATTGAGTGAACTGGCTTCACTCAATGCCTGTGGACCTAGATAGATTTTTGTCCCTGCACTTCTCTACCTTGTGACCACCTATCAAAACCACTTGGAAAACCTGTCCTATCAATGTGATAAGGATCAACCTATATGCATGAACTTGAACATACATCAAATACAACAATATGTATATCATTAACTTGTTTGACTTCTTCAAATCTTGGAAATTGTGGGCAATGGACACAATAATCTCCCCCAATTTGAAGAAGTCAAAACCCTAACTCAAAATCCTGAGTCAATGACATACATTAAACATAAGCAACAATAACACATTGAATTTGAAAACTTAAAATAAGAAAACAAGTTATAGGTTACCATACGTTCCATGCCTGTAGAGTGATCATCATCATTCCTTGCTCTCCATAAATTATTGCTGCCTGTCCTTGATCATTCCTTCTCATTTCCTTCTCCTCCCCATTTTTGACTTCTCTAAATATTCACAGAGGTACTGGCCTCTGATTATATTCTCCCCATCTGTGATTATAGATAATCAACTCTTATAGCTGTACGCTCCTTCTCTACAGGAAGTTGGATCTATCCCTACAAGTGCTGGACTTGCTCCCCCTCAACTGAAGCACCTTCTATCATACTTCCTAGTACACACTTTGGTTTATTCTAGACTGGATAGCACGTGAACACTTGAAAATTTTTATAACAATGGAGGTATACTACTTGAAAAATCATCTCACTGAATGTCTTTTCCACCTGCAAGAAATAGTACAACCTACAACAAAGAATAACATGAGGAGAAACTGAAGCTATACCAGGTTCAACATACCCAATTCAAACTTGAAGGTGTTGAAGTTTTCTTCATCTAGTGGCTTAGTGATGATGTCAGTCACTTAATTGTCTGTAGGGACAAACTCAAGGTTGATATCTTTACATTCCATATGCTCCCTAATGAAATGATATATTATCTCAAGATGCTTAGACCTACTGTGTGAGATAGGATTCCTAGTAATTGAGATGACACTAGTTGAATCACAAAATAAAGGACTTCTACTTATCTAGAAGTTATAGTCTTGAAGCTAATGTTGGATCCATAGCAACTGTGCACAACAACTACCTACTGAGATATATTCTGACTTTACAGTTGAGATAGCAATACTTGTTGCTTCATACTGCTCCAAGATACTAGTCTTCATCCCAAAAACTGACAGGTACCAGGAATGTTGTTCATGTCCATTTTGCAGCCTGCAAAATCTGATTTTGATTAGACTGTTAGTTCATACTCCCCATTTCTAGGGTACTATAGGCCAAGATCTGGTGTGCCCTTATGATACCACAAAATCCTCTTAGTAGCAGAGCAGTGAGATTCTTTAAGGCTAAACTGATACCTAGCACAAACACATGTATCATACATGATGTATGGCTTACTCGCAAAAAGATATATAAGCGAGCTTGAAAGAAAAAGGATAGACCTTATTTTACTCTAGTTAAATATATATGTTATATAAAAGAGTGAGCACAATCCAAAAATAAAGAAAGAGAGCTAGAAACACATATGACAAAAGGATTATAGTGGTTCCCCAATAACCTGGGTAGATCCACTCTTCTACCACCCTGGTAGGAATCCACTACAGGTTTTTGATCAGGTTCCCTTCCACCACAAGATCTATTTTTTAAGGGAGATCTCACAAACCCTTTGAGCTTTTGATCAGGTGCCAAAAAACCAAAATAAGTCTTTTGATCAGGAGACTTGACAATAAAAAGGAATAACTTTTGAAGGAAGTTAAGAAACCCTTTGTACAGTGGTGGAAAGAAAGTGAAAGATGATGTCTTCTCTGTCAACAGTTAGAGAGAATACTAGTGGATTTGATGTTGTCAAAGCTACCCCTGAGTTATAGATCTGATCATGAGTGTGGAAGCTTTGCATAGGGTGTAGGCCTTCAGATTGAAGAAGATCTTCAGAAGATTCTTGGACTGATGTTGATGAGTTGTCCCTTTGAAGCCTGACGCAGATGAAGAAGAACTTTTTATATGAGCTGTTTGTTCTACACTGATTCACTTGTTCACTTTGAAGAAGAATTTCAGAAGCAGATTTGTTTCTCTATTCTCTCTACTATATTCTCGGTAAGGGCCAATCTATATTCATTGTCTGATCTTGATTTTTTTAGAACATTTAAATTTCCTTTAACTGTAAAAGCAGAATCATTCCCAAGAAAGGTAATTTCCTTGGGAGACAAATAACATTTAAGCCAAAATTAGTGCTGCCATTCAACAGCTATATTCCTTAAGAATATTAGGCATTAAATCTGAGAATCACAAACTCCTGTGATTAAGGCTTCAATCAATCCGCCAGCTATAAAATAAATAGGCCTGGAATTCTGCATAGCTTTCATCGAACTGAACTCGGAGATCATCGAGCTCGGCTTCTATTTCGTCGAGCTGAGAATCTGGATTGAGTTCAGCAATCATCAACCAAAGCTCGGATTTCATCGTGCTCAGGTCAGAGGTGGAACTCTTAGTTCGTCGACCTAAGTTCGACTTTCATCGAACTGAATTTCTGACTGATCAAAACTGTATTTCTTGGAATTCTTTCAGCAATTCTGGAGAGTCCTTCAGAGACAAACCTGAAAATAAACCTATAACAGATGACTATTTATTTTGGGCCAATTTAATCATCCTAATAGTGATCCTTGCCCAAATCAGAACTAGGGTTCCAACAATATCCCCCTAATTGGGTGAGGACACTATTTATAGAAAATAAATAAAATACAAAGCAAACAAATCTGCCTGAATTATAAATTTTTCAGCAAATGTACAAAGGAGCTTTGAGAAATAAAGAAAAATAACAAACATTTTTGAATACAATTAAAAGCTAAGGAGCAACTGCAAGAAAATCGGTTAAGCTTGTTAGTTGTACTTTCACGTATCTTTAACTGAATCTATTTCAGCATGTCTGAATCCATTTCTGATTCTCTGAATGATTGAAACTACTGACTGCTGTAACCTTTGCACTGACTGAGACTAAGGCTTTTAGTTTCTATCAAATACCACTGTTCCTCTGTGATAAGATAGGTCTTTTCTTGAAAAGAGATGTTAGGAGTTCTGGACCCAGATTACCTTGGGTCTTGGTTCTCATTTATAATAATTAGAAACAAAAGAACATTCTGGTTGACTTTTATAAATTAGAGGATAAAATTTTCTGGGTGGAATTATCCATTGAGAAAAGGGGTTAACAAATTTGTGTCTTTGATTATTATTCTGATAAAAATTAAAATTTCGGTTTTGATAGATTGAGTTCGATGATTTTTGTTGAGTTCGTCGATCTAAGTTCGACAAAAAGTATTGATTTCGTCGATCTCGGTTCACAGAATGATAGTGATCATTTTCTTAGTTCCACGATCATTGATATTTGTTCGACGAAACATGTTAATTTCGTAGAGCACCTTTTGTATAGAAAACACACCCAAAGTCTGGGTTCAGAGAACGTCGATAGCTGTTCGACGTATAATACTGCTTTCGTCGAGCTCGGTTCAATGAAATATTTTGAATATGATTTTTCTGAAAATTCTTAACTCATTTGGGTTTATTATTATAGAAAACTTTAGTCATTTCAACTAAATTTTCTAACTGTTCTTTTCCTTTAGTTGATTCAAAATGAGTAATCTGTTCAAGAGCAGTTTTCAAATTTTCTTTAAGCTTTGTATTTTCTGAAGAAGAAATATTTAATTTTTCTTTGAGAAGTTTTTTTTCTTTCTCAGATTGAGTCAAATTATTACAAAGAATTTTAAAATCTTCTTTAAAATGATCTCAAGAAAAATCAAAGGAAGAGATTACCTGATCCTCTTCTAATTCAGTTTTTGCTTCAGAGTCTGATTGTTCATCAGAGTTGTTGCAAGAGGCATTTATTGTCATTAAGCAAAATTCTCTTGCTCTTGACTCTTCTTCATCTTCAGTTGCACAAGATGGAGCTTCAGAGTCCGAGTCACTCCAAGTGTCAGCATAAAATATTCTCTATTTAGATGATCCAACAACCATTGCTGTGAGGGAGCCCCAAATATCCTGTGTTGATGAACACTAAGAAATTTCCTAAAAATGTCATCAGACATTGATTGTGATAGAATGTTCATTGCTTTTGCATTAGCAATCTTTAGCCTTTTCTGGGCTTCTATCCATTGAGGTGACGAAATAGAGTTATGCTAGTTGTTTCCACTGGTTGATAAGGACCTGTCAAAATGGAATTGTAAATGTTTTCATCAATAGAGTTCATAAAAATCCGAATCCGTGCCTTCTATAGTGCAAGCTTATCTAGATTGCACATAGGAGGCCTGGTGGTTGAAAATTCTTCATTTTGTGCCATGATAAACTCTTAAGAAATATAAGATCTATCAGATCGTTTTGGTTCAGGTGTTAGCCTATATAACCAAAGAAACCTCGCTCTGATACCAATTGAAAGAAAAAGGATAGATCTTATTTTATTCCAGTTAAATATATATGTTATATAAAAGAGTTAGCACAACACAAAAATATAGTTAGAGAGCAAGCAACACAGATGACATAAGGATTATAGCGGTTCACCAATAACCTGGGTACATCCACTCTTCTAGCACCCTGGTAGGAATCCACTACAAGTTTTTAATCAGGTGCCCTGCCACCACAAGATCTATTTTTTTAAGGGAGATCTCACAACCCTTTTGAGCTTTTGATCAGGTGCCCAAAAACTAAACCAAGTCTTTTGATCGGGAGACTTGACAATCAAAAGGAATAACTTTTGAAGGGAGTTAGTAGACCCTTTAAATAGTGGTGCAAAGAAATTAAAAGATAATGTCTTCTCTGTCAACAGTCAGAGAGAAGAATAGTGGATTTGATGTTGTCAAAGCTCTCCCTGAGTTATAGATCTGATCAAGAGTGTGGAAGCTTTGCATAGGGTGTAGGCCTTCAGATTGAAGAATGTTGGAACCCCACTTGTTTAAGGGTTAATTTGGGCTAGGTTAACTATTAGGATTGCTTAGATTGACCCACATTGTATAGTCTATGGTCATAGGTTTTTGTCAGAGTCTAAGTCAAGACATCAAACAAAGAATGATTGGTTTTCACATTCAGAAGACCCCCAGAGAAAGCAGTTTTCTAAGAGCGGGAAAAAGTCATTCGGAGAATGCTGAACTATGCTCGACTTTTGTCGATCGGAGTTCGACGAACTCAGTTATTTCTCTGAGATGAGTTCGATGATATCCCAGCTTAGCTCGATGAACTCAACTTCTTATTTGAGCTGAATTCGACAAAATATTAGCTGAGATCGACAAATTCTGATTTCTTCCCAGAAGCTCAGCTCGTTGAAAAGACTATCTCAGTTCGACAATCTTGGAGCGCAGATTGGAAGTGAATTTTTTGTTTAGAGATCTTGGAGCTCAGCTCGACGAAAGAGATGTTTTAGTTCGTCAAAATTGGATCTTTGGTCGACAAAACAGATTCAGTTCAACTACATTTTCACAGGTTCTGTTTGACTAATTTCCTTGCAGATTTCCAATATAGACAAAGGCAGTTGATTTCAGAATTTATTTTTATATTCCTATAAATGCACTGATAATTAATGTTTCATATTCTCAAGAATATAGTCGTTTCAAGGTAGTATTAATTATGGTATTCATAATGTAATTATTTGGCAAAATTGCTGGCACAGTTGAGGAAACAATTAAATACAATTACTAGACGTTCAACTCACAGATTTTTAGCAGTCAATCAAGGATAGAATAAAAATTTAAATGTTATTTTCTGTAAGGAATATAAAAGGACAGTTCTCAGAATATTACAAATAGAGATATAGAGCTATTCACAGATACAGTCACATTGACATACAGATATATATAGAGAATTTTACAGAGCTCTTCACCATCAGCTTCAAAGTTTTCTAGGGACAACTATTCAATATCAGTCCAGAAAGCTTCTGAAGATTTTCTGCAATCTGAAGGCTTAGACACTGTGCAAAGCTCTCATCTTCCAAAAACACTCTACATCTCAGGGGAGCTTTGACAACAATCAAATCAACTAGTCTTATCTTGGACTATTGATAGAGAAGAACATCGTCACTTTTCTTTTTCCAACAGTGTACAAGGTTATAACTCTCTTCAAAAGTTAACCAATTTGGTTGTCAAATCACCTGATCAAAAGAATTGGATTGGTTTTTGGGCACTTGATCAAAAGCTCAAAGGGTTATGATATCTCCCTTGAAATAGTTCTTCTGGTGATAGGGCACCTGAGCAAAAACCTGTGGCTGCAGGGCACCTGAATAAAAACCTGTAGTGGATTCCTTCCAGGGTGGATTGCTCTTTTTTTATTTGTTGTGCTGTGATTGATTTTGTTTTATTTTCTCTCTATACATATAACTATCACTTATTTTAATTCCATAAAAAAACTAATCAAGTTTTTAAAAAACTCTATTCACCCCCCTTCCCCCTCTAGAGTTAAGACAGATCTATCCCTCACTTCAATTGGTTTCAGAGGGTAAGGTTGTTTGGTTTCACAGGCTAACACCTGAAGCAAAAGATCTTTGATAGATCTTATTA
Organism: Platanthera guangdongensis; assembly: GCA_039583875.1. Taxonomy (NCBI): domain Eukaryota; kingdom Viridiplantae; phylum Streptophyta; class Magnoliopsida; order Asparagales; family Orchidaceae; genus Platanthera; species Platanthera guangdongensis. The sequence goes on along the minus strand of CM077151.1, from coordinate 178,983,468 downwards.
TATCTAGTGTCTTTTATATATCATGGCATAGAATAAAGAATACTCAAGCACTAGACCTCCATTGTGCAACTTAAATAAGTTTGCTCTCTAGAAGGCAAGGATCAAACTGTATATGTATTCAATTGGTGAATATATATATAATTCTATTTTAACAGGTCTCCCTACTTCTTCTGCAACAACATCAACAAGTACCTCAGCAGTTCCACCACCTGAGTGGACAGAGGCTCAGAAGAAGCTAAAGATGGCTGATGCTAAAGCCATGAACATCCTAGCTCAGACTATGTCTGATGATATCTTTCAAAGAGTTGCTAAATGCTCTTCAGCCAAAGAGATCTGGGATTCCCTAAATGAAATGTTTGCTGGCTCTACTGATGAAAGAATAGATAGATGATCTCATCTCATTTCCCAATATGAGAACTCCAGGAAAGAAGAATCAGAGTCAGTTGCTGATATGTACAACAGACTCAGCTTGATCATCAATGAGCTCAAAAACCTGGATAAAAATATCTCACTGACTCAGATAAATGACAAGATTCTTGTGTGCTTCCCCAGTATATAAGACTCCATGATTTGGCCAATCAAGGAGGCCAGATGACTGAATGAAATATCCACTGAGTCTCTACTAGGCAAGCTCAAATCCTATGAGCATCTTATAAAGAAAAGAGAAGTAGTTGAGCAGAAGTCCTCCTCATTAGGAAGGAAAGAGCAAAACATTGCTTTCAAGGCATCTGAAGAATGAGAAGCTCCATCAGAAAATGAAAACTCCTAAGTTTGCTGGCCAAAATATTTTACAATATGGCTAGAAAAGATTCCAGAAGGAAGTCATCTAGATAAGATGACAGACCAAGATATGACAAAACTCCTACCAAAGAGATTGTCTGCTTTGGTTGCAGAAAATCTACACACATTCATCCTGATTGTCCAGAGAATCAGAAGAAGGAGAAAAGAAGGGACAAGGACTCCAAAAAGCTATACAGCAAGCAATCCTCAAGCAAGTATAAGAGGAAGGAGAAAGGCTTTGTGTCAAGAACTTGGAGTGAGACAGAAGAACCTTCATCTTCCAGCTCCAGTGAAGATGAGGAAGAAGTTAAAGCAAAAGAAGTTTGCTTGATGGCTATCAATGCATCAAGCAATCCATCAGAAGCTGAAGAATCAGAAGTTGAAGATTCTGAATATGAAGAGGATCAGGTAATATCCTCATTTGATTTTAATTCCGAACATTTTAAAACTAAATTTAAATTATTATGTAATGATATAATCAAATCTGAGAAGGAAATCAAACTTCTCAGAGATAAATTGATTGAATATGATAACTTATTTTCTGAAAACATTAAATTAAAAGATGAACTAGATGTAGCTTCTACACAAATCATCTCATTAAAAACAGAAGTAAATGAGGCTAAAAAATTAGAAGAATCCCTTAATGGGAGAAGTATAAAATTAATGGACATCACTAGCATAGTCAATGCTAGGCTCAATGGTAAACTAGGGTTAGGGGCATCATCTAGTCATCCACCTATTGTTATGAAAAATATATTATCTACCCCAATCAAATTTGTCTCTACTAAGGGTAAACAGAAAATTATAGAAGTTAACAATAAAACAACAGAAACTTCATAAAAAAAATCAATCAAAGAAAATGAAAAATAAAAATTCACATAAAACTACTATTCAACAAAATTTGTCGAACTCAGATCGACGAAATCAGTATTTTGCATCGAACGGCGCTCGACGAACTCTGAACACAGAATTTGAGTATGATTACTCAAGACAGGGTGCTCGACGAAATCAATATGTTTCGTCAAACAGATATCGATGATCGTGGAATGCGGAAAATGAGTATTATCATTCTCTTAACCGAGATCGACGACATCAAAACTTTTCGTCGAACTCAGCTCGACGAACTCAACTAAATTCGTCAAACTCAAACTTTGAAAACGGAAACTTTAATTATTCCCGAACATTTAATCAACCAAAAGAATTTGTTAACCCATTTACTCAATGGATAATTCCACCTAGAAGATTTCACCCCTTAGAATACAAAGACCAACTTGATTATTCATACATTTCTAGTTTTAAATTTGAAAAGAATCAATGTTCCAAGGTTGCCTGTGTCAAGAACACCTAATTTTTCTTTCTGCAGGTGAAGGACTATCCTACTACAGAGGAACAGTGGTACTTGGATAGTGATTCTTCAAAGTATATGACAGGCAACAAGGACAATTTAATCAACTATAAGTAAAAGCTTGGAACAAAGGTGATCTTTGGAGACTCCAACTATGGCCAAACAGAAGGCTATAGGAATGTCAAGGTTGGAGCTATCACCTTCAGGAAATTTGCCTATGTGAGTGGTCTAAAACATAACTTGATATCCATTGTTGGGTACATTGGTTTAAATGTACCTGATTTGAAGAAGCCTCACCCTACTCAATGATATACATCAAAATGTATTTGATGTATTTTGAGTTGCCTTGTGCAGGTTAAGTATTTGTAGGGAAAGCTGAAAAGTTTCTAAGTCCATGTGTCGACACCCAGAAGGAAAGTGTCGACACTTAAGAAGACTTTTGTCGACACCCAGACAAGCAGTGTCGACACTTGGAGTAATTGTGTCGACACCAGGGATGCAGAGTCGACACCAGACAGAAAGTGTCGACACATGAAGGCTGTGTCGATACTCAATGAAGAAATGTCCAGTGAAGAAGTGTCGACACTTAGAAGCAGTGTCAACACCCAGAGGAACTGTGTCTACATCAGAAAGTGTCGACACTTGGAGGCTGTGTCGACACTCAGCAAATTTCAGCAGAGTCTAAGTATAAGTGTCGACATAATGAAGAATGTGTCAACACACAGCAGAAGACTCAACACATGAAGAACGTGTCGACACAATGTAGAATGTGTCGACACTCAGCAGAAGACTTAACACATGAAGAAAGTGTCGACACTAGGAGGCTGTGTCGACACTCAGCAAAGTTCAACAAAATTCTAAGTACAAGTGTCGACACAAAGGAGATGTGTCGACACTCAGCAAAAGTCTCAACATAAGAAGAATGTGTCGACACAAGGAGCTGTGTCGACACTCAGCAAGTATCAACACAGAAGACATGTGTCGACACCAAGAAGATGTGTCGACACTGAACAAGTTCAACACAAGAAGATGTGTCGACACAAAGGAGTTGTGTCGACACTTACAAGAATTCAACTAAGTACTGAAGAACAAGGATTTGTGTCGACACACAATATCAGTGTCGACACATGATGAAGAAGCAGTGTCGAGAAGAAAAATCTACAACACAAGGAGTTGTGTCGACACCTTGAATGCTTGTGTCGACACTTAGTCTACTTGTGTCGACACTTAGTCTATAAGTGTCGACACTTAAAGACAGAATGTCTCGACACTTTCAGACAGTTACAGATATTTCAAGAAGTGACTGGATGACATGACAGCTGCCATTCCAGCCGGTCTACTGCAACTGTCAGAGTTGTCAGAAAGCTGTTAGGAACCGGATCAGTCGGTCACCATGAAGACGGCCTATATAAAGGCTTATACTGTCAACAGAAAAGAGATAATCAAGAGATTGAAAAAGAGAAGAAGATCTAGCAATTCATTGAAGAATCATTTCAAGTAAAAATCTAAGTAGTTGGAGAGAGAGAGCTCCTTCCAAGAAGTCAACCGTTGGAGCCAGGCTGTGAAGAAGGGTTCAGACCTAGTTCTGAATCTTACGTTGCAGTGATTGAAGATCAGCTGCAGAGAATCAATCCTATTGTGTTCTACATTCAAGAAGCTTTGAAGAAAGCCAAGTGAGGTTGATCTCAGCAGAGTTCTTTCAAGAACTCATCAAGAACTTATCAACTCATCTCTCTTTTTCTGAGTTGTAGGTATATACTTTGTATTTTAAATTTCTTGTAGGATCCTTATGGATCTGAGTTGTAAGCCTGCAATTATAAAGGCTGAGTGGTAGGGCATGTGTGCCTGAGTGTAGGAGATCTATTTCTCTGAGTGTAGGCCTGTTGTGGCTGAGTGTAGGCCTTGTGGCTGAGTGTAGGTCTTTGGAGAAGACTGAGTTGTAGGGCCTTGGGCCTGAGCTGTAGGAACCATTTGGGGTTCTGAGTGTAAGATCTGAGGATCTGAGATATAGTGGAGGAGTTTGGCCGAATCTAGTACACTACTAAATAGGCGAAGGGGGAAAGTGGATGTACCCAAACCTTGGGGAACCACTATAAATCTGTGTGTTCACTGTGTGCATGTCTATTCTGTGATTGCTGATTGATTGCTGTGAAGAAGTAGTTATAACTCTGTGATATAATCTGCAATCTGCCTAAAAAGTTAAAAAAAGATTTTAAGTCACCTATTCACCCCCCCCTCTAGGTGATTAGGTACAATTTCTTTCAAGTGGTATCAGAGCGAGTTTACTCAAAAAGGACATAACTGTCTGAGTAGATCCTGTTGGCAGATTCAGTATAAGTAAAGTGCAGAAGCAAGAAAATCAAGAAACATGGGTTCAACAGAGAATCATAAGGAACTTGGATCCATGAAGTTGCCCATTTGCAGAAAAGAGATTTTTGGCATCTGGAAAGAAAGGGTGAGACTATTTATGGAAGTCTCAGACCCTAGAATTTACATCACAGTTAAAGAAGGGCCATATGTGCCTATGAAGGTTTCAGTCCTGGATGCAAATCAGAGAACACCTAAGGACTTTTCTGAAATGACAAAAGATGAGATTATTCTGGCCACCATGGACAAGAGGGCTCAGAATATCATTGTAAGTGCCATAGATGATGCTACCTTTCAGAACTTGATACACTGTAAGACATCTAAGGAGATGTGGGGTACTCTTATAGTGTACATGGAGGGTTCAGAAGAAGTGAGACAAGACAGAAAGTCTTTGTTAAACCAAGAATATGAAAGTTTCAGGAAAGGTAGGTCTGATAGCATAACAGAATGCTATAAGAAATTCTATAGGATTGTCAATGAGCTAATGTCCTATGGAATAGATTTCGGCAATTATGAGCTGAATGATAAGTTCTTGAGGTCCCTAACAAAGGATTGGGACACCAAGATCTGTGCCATAAGGTAAATGGCTAAGTTAGCAGATATTCCTCCTCCAACATTGTTTGGAAAGTTGTTATCCTATGAGATGCAGTTGATGGTAAGGAAGGAGGAGGAGAAGACTACGAGAAGTGAGCATAAAGAAAGAACAGTGGCATTCAAGACAGAAGCCACCAAGAAATACAAAAGTAAGTCTCCATCTCCACCTCCAAAAGTGGCTGAGACTGGGTCAGATGATTCAGAAAGCAGCAATTCTGAGAGCAGTGAGAGTGATGAGGATTTTGCAGCTTTCACAAGACACTTTCAGAAGTTTCTAAAGAAGAAACAGTGGAGGTCAAAGCCATCCACTTCACAGGGAAAAGATGACTATTATCAGAACAAGAAGTCATCAAAGAAAGACAGGAGAAAGCCCAAGTCAAATAGAACTTCATCTTCAAGGATAGTTTGTTATTGTTGTAACAAACAAGGACATGTTGTTGCTGACTGTCCAGAGAAGAGGAGAGAGTCAACAGATAAGAAAAAGACTCAATTCAAGGGCAAGAAGGAAAAGTCCTTTGTTGCCAAGAAGGACAAAAGCATGTCAAACATTTCTTCTTCAGAAACTGAGTCAGAAGCTGAAGCATACATATGACTGTTTGCTGAAGAAGAGGAAGAGGAGTTAATCCAGATAATGAACTCTATATATGAGCAAGAGGACATTCAGTGCAAAGGACTGATGGCCTTAACAGAAGGTGACAAAATCCAGGATCAGCCTGGACCTAGTCAGATACAAAATTGTTCTTTAAGTTCAATTTCTAGTGCTAGTTCAGATTCAGTTACATCAGCATCAAGTGATGCCAGTGGATCTGAATCTGAAGGGGATGTTCATCAGTTGATTGATGAATATAGAGTTCTGTTGCAAGCATTTAAGAAAAGCAAATCATTGGCCAAGAGTCAGGCTAAGGAGATTGCAAGTCTCAAAGTGGCTGCAACTGATTTTGATAAGCTGATTGATCAAAAGTTAAATGAAATAGCCAGACTGAAGAACATAACTGTTATTCAGATGGGAACTATAACATTCAAGAATGATCAAATCAGAAATCTGGAGATTAGTCTTCAGAAGGAGAGAGACATAGTTGCAAGGTTTTCTAAACCAAAGTCTGTTCTACCTTTGATTGATGAGTTTATACCTCACAAGGGTAAAACTGGATTGGGGTTTACTAACCCTGCTAGGACTGTAAGGTCCAAGTCTAAGGGCAAAGCCCCAGCTCTCAACAAGCCAACTGTAGATAAAACAGCTAGGGATGTACCTAAGCAAAGGTACAATAGATTTGAGTGCTGGTGCTGTGGCAAGGTAGGCCACTTTGTCATTGACTGCTGGCATAATTCTAGTGCCAAGATGAGTAGCAAACTGCCTGTTGGAAGATCTACAGGTAGCTTTGTTAAGAGGCAAACTAACCAGCACCAAGGACCCAAGAATTCTTTGGGTTCTAAGGTCAACTAATCTGTTTTGTAGGTGAGTCCGAGTGGCCATGCACCAATATGGTACTTGGACAGTGGATGTTCCAGGCACATGACTGGAACTAGGGGATTGCTAAAGGACTACACACCTATCAAGGATGGTCATAAAGTCACCTTTGGTGGTTCTGAAAAAGGAATTATCAAGGGTTTTGGTAACATTTCTAGCACCCATATTACAATTACTCAAGTGGCTTATGTTAAAGGTTTGAAACATAACCTTATTAGTATAAGTCAACTAAGTGATTTAGGATATGACATCTCATTTGTCAAAGATGGTTGTCATATCAGGAGGTCAAATGATCAAGAGATCATTTTGACAGGTTATAGAAAGAGAAATGTCTATTGCCTAGACATTATGTGTGAGAACAATGTTTCTCCAGTGTGTTTTGTAGCTGATGAGAAAGTCTCTCATTGTGTCAAATGGCACAAGAGGCTAGCCCATCTTAACTACAAGACAATTAGCCAACTCTATAGCAAAGAGTTAGTGAGGAATGGTCCTCAAGTTAAGTATATTAAAGAAGGAATATGCTCAGCTTGTCAAAAGGGCAAGCAGACTAGATCCACCTTTAGTAGCATTGAAAACAAAGATGTTGTGAGGTGCTTATACCTCTTGCATATGGATGTCTTTGGTCCTATGCCAGTTCACAGCCTAGGTAGGAAGGTCTATACATTTGTGGTTGTAGATGACTACTCAAGGTTTTCCTGGGTGTTCTTCCTTAGACAGAAATCTGAAACACCTAGTATCTTCTATAGCTTTGTCAAACAAATTTAGAATGAGTTAGACAGTACAGTGGTCAAAATAAGAAGTGACTATGGTACTGAATTTCAGTCTGATAGTATGACAAAACTATGTGAAGAATTTGGGATATTTCAGGAATTTTCTTCACCAAGAACACCTCAGCAAAATGACATTGCTGAGAGGAAAAATAGAACCTTGATTGAGGCCGGTAGAACCCTATTAAGTGACACATCTCTACCAGAATATTTTTGGGCTGAGGCAGTTAATACTGCATGCCATGTAATTAATAGGGCTACTATCACCAAGAGCCACAATAAGACCCCCTATGAGATTATGAAAGTCAGAAAACCAAACCTATCCTATTTCAGGATCTTTGGTTGTAAATGCTATATACTTAACAATGGAAAGTCTTACTTGACCAAGTTTGCTGCCAAATCCCAAGAGGGGATCTTTGTTGGGTACAACAATAATAGTAAGGCTTATAGAATTTACAACTTGTCTACTCAAGTTGTAGAAGAGTCAGTACATGTAGTATTTGATGAAGCTAGACTTATTAATAATGAGTTGTCTAGAAGTATTTGCAGCTCCACAGGTGTGACTAAGAAGATGGACAAGCTCACTATTGAAGAAGGATCTACTGCAAGTCAGTATGTACATGATAGTGGCTGTTGTCCAGGGGGAGTACTACATGTACCTAATGCAGAAGAAGACCAAGGAGTGCAGCAAGTTGAAGAAGCTGAAGGAGTTCAACCTGAAGTCAGGCTGCCTCCAGCTAATAGACATCTAAGAGATCATCCAGCAGATCAAATCATTGGTGATATAAGTCAAGGGGTACAAACAAGGAGCAAAAATCTGAGTGCAGTACTATACTCCAGTTTTCTATCCCAAGTAGAGCCAAAGAAGTTTGAAGAAGGCATCCTAGACCCTCATTGGATTGAGGCAATGCAAGAGGAGCTGAATCAGTTCAAGAGGTGTAAAGTCTGGGAGCTTGTTCCTAAACCAAAAGACCACAACATAATTGGAACCAAGTGGATCTTTAGGAACAAAATGGATGAACATGGAGTAATTATCAAGAACAAAGCAAGACTAGTTGCTAAGGGATATAGGCAGGAAGAAGGTATTGACTTTTATCAAACCTTTGCTCCAGTAGCCAGACTGGAAGCCATAAGGATGTTCCTAGCCTATGCAACCTATCAAGGATTTAAAGTATACCAAATGGATGTTAAGTCAGCCTTTCTGAATGGTAATATAAAGGAAGAGGTCTATGTGGAACAGCCATCAGGTTTTGTTGATTCAACTCAACCTAATTATGTCTATAGACTTAGGAAGGCTTTGTATGGGTTAAAACAAGCCCCTAGGGCTTGATATGAAACTCTGTCTAGTTTCCTCATTGAGAATAAATTCACAAGGGGGAAAATAGACAACACTCTATTCCTTAGGGAATCCAGAGACAAGATCAAACTAGTCCAAATATATGTAGATGACATAATATTTGGGTCTACTGAAAGTAGTCTTTGCAAAAAGTTTGCAAAACTTATGCAAGGACAATTTGAGATGAGCAGTATGGGGGAACTTAAGTTCTTCTTGGGTCTCCAAGTTAGACAGACTGAGAATGGTTTATCCATATGCCAGTCTAAGTTCACTCTAGAATTAATAAGGAAGTATGGTATGGAATCATCCAGTACCATGAAGACTCCTATGGGGTCAAGTATGTCTCTTAGTAAAGATGATGCAGGGAAACCTGTAGATGAGACTTTGTATAGAGGGATAGTTGGCTCCCTATTATACTTGACTGCAAGTAGACCAGATATCATGTATGCTACATGTGTCTGTGCTAGGTACCAAGCATGCCCTAAAGAGTCTCATTTGACAGCAGTCAAAAGAATTCTAAGTTATCTTAATGGCACTCCTTATCTAGGCCTTTGGTACCCTAGGAATGGAGACTTTGAACTGACAGGTTATTCAGATGCAGATTTTGCAGGCTGCAAGGAAGATAGAAAGAGTACAACTGGAACCTGTCAATTCCTAGGTGGAAGACTGATATCATGGAGTAGCAAGAAGAAAACAAGTGTGGCTATCTCCACAGCAGAATCAGAGTATGTGGCTGCAGGAAGTTGCTGTGCTCAACTTCTATGGATACAACATCAGCTAGAAGACTATGGTATTCAAGTAAGTAGAACACCACTATTTTGTGATTCTACTAGTGCTATATCTATTGCAAACTATCCTGTTTCCCATAGTAGAACTAAACACATTGAAATAAAATATCATTTTCTAAGGGAACATGTAGAAAAAGAAGATATTTCACTGGAGTATGTTAATATAGATAATCAACTAGCTGACATGTATACTAAGTCTTTAGAAGAAACCAAATTCAATAGGTTTAAAATTGAATTAGTTATGATAAACTTAGAATAAGTTTACAGAAATGGCTAAGTAAAATAGTGTCGACACACAGAGTTGTCTGTGTCGAGACAGAGAATTGGTGTCGACACTTCAGAGAAAAGGTGTCGACACTTCTAGGAAGTTGGTGTCGACACTTCAGAAAATTAGTGTCGACACATACAGGGTCGGTGTCGACACAAGCAAGGTGGTGTCGACACTTAGAATTTACACAGAATTAACCAAGTAAAGTCTCGACTAAGTGTCGAGTTAAGTGGTGTCGACACATAAACAAGTGTCGACACATATATTTTGTCGACTATACTTGTGTCGACACATAGTTGTCGAGACATTATAAGTCTGTGTCGACACTTTTCAACATTGTCGACACAATTTAAGTTTCTTGACGCGCCCTTTCATCTTCAATCCTAGAAAGGTATAAATAGGATTTCGCCATTGTCTGTCGACACGCTCACCAAAGTTTCGAGACCAAACTTGTGTGTTGACACCTCTCTTCTCTCAATTCAAATTCTTCAAACCCTAATGGCGCCCAAGCTCGAAGAGAACGTGAATGAAGGATATGAACTGGTGCGGCACGCGTTTGATGACGCAGAACCAGAGATCAAGGATGTGGTAACCCTAGTTGCAAACTCAGGGTTAGATTTTCTTGTTTCAGAGCCAACCAAGATATGGAAGAAAGAAGTTCTAGAATTTCTGAATGGAGCAACCCTAGACGAATCTGGACTCAAGATAAAGTCAAGGGTTCATGGAGAAAAGGTGTAGGTCTCACCTAAGAGTTTGAGAAAGGTACTAAACCTACCAAGGACTAAGGAAGAAGATGAAGTTTCTGCTTCTAAAACCAGAGAAGTTTTAACATGGTGTGGACTGGATTCCAAGATGGAAATTGGATCAGTATTCAACAGAAAGGGAATGAACAGCCAAGGCAAATTTCTCTCTGAAGTTGTTGGCAAGGTGATCTTGTACAAGCCTGGAGGGCATGACAGAGTTTCAGCTCATATGTTTAGCCTAATGACAAGGATTATCTTCACCCTATAAATTGATTGGTCTACTGTATTGTTTGATAAGATAAAGGAGAGCCTGAAAAAACCCAATTTGGGTAGGATTCTAAGTCTTTACTTGGCTGGTAGTATACCAGAAGTAATGAGCCAAGCTGCAGGATCAAAAATCAACCACATGAGAAGAATGGACATGAGAATCTTCTCTAGATGGGATATAGTTTTGACCAAGGAGATGCACACTCCTGAGAAGGAAACACCCCTAAAGAAGAAGAAGAAGTCAGTCCCAGTGACTCAAGAATCCTCTATTAGCTCTGAGGAGCAAGTTGTCTTTACTCCTAATGAGGAAGTAGAAGGAAATGCTGGTCAATCTCCAACAAGACAAGATGATGCAGAGAGGCAGGGGGAGCTACAACAAGCTAGCCCAATACACCAGGATTCTATCCAGGGGGAGCCTCTACTGGTTGAAGAGCCAACACCTCTAGAAAGTGAAAGAGCTACTCAAACTATTCTTGAGGTAATCACTGAAATCAACCAATTAGATTTCCTTATTGAGAGTGAAGTTATAACTGACAAGCTATCTGATGTTAATCAGCAAACACAAACACATAGCCAACCCCCAGATGTTGTCATGAAAGACACATCTATTGCAGATGAAGTAGTATCTGATCAAGTAGCTGATGAGATAAGAGAATCTCCACCCCATCCTCAACAAGAATTTACTTTGGAAGAGTTGTTTCCAGACCTTCTTCAAACATACTTTGAGAAAGAAAGTGCTACTGCTGAGGGGGAGAAGGCACATGTTGAGGGGGAGCAAGTGAAGGATATAGAAGAAACTACAGGCAAAGAGACTGAGGTGCCACAAGTTGCTGAGCAGCTACAGAGGACTGAGAAGGAGTTACCTCCAAGCCCAAAGGACAGAGTGACTATTGATAGCACATCTGCTTCTGAAGATGAGGAGGCTGTCAGAGCTAAAAAGAGAAAGTTTCAAGTCTTCAAGAGGAGAAGCCAAAATTATAAGAAAGCTCTGCAAACCATTGCTCCACATCCTACACAACAGCTAGCCCCATCTACAGATTATAGTTCTCTGATGGTTGCAATGCAAATAAAGCTTGATGAGCAAAGGAAAGCCATAGAAACATATCTGGATGAGGGGAAAAAATCTCTACAGTTTGATCTAGCCCAAGATATTAAGTCCATTAGATTTGAAATGAATCTAAATAAGAAGGAGATGACTGACTGCTTCCACAAGGGAGGGAATGCAGTGGTGTACTTGGCTACACATCAAGAGAAAATCAAAGCACAAGTGGATGAAGTTGCAGTAAAACAAGGCTATGTTCTAGAGAATCAAATAAGGATGAATGATAATTTGACAGCTTCCCACAATGCTATTGTAACTGAACAAAAGAATATAACAACTGCCCAGAATGCAGCCCTGACCACTGCCAAAGAGGAATTTGACAAAGCACTGCAAGAGAGCCTAACTGCTGTTACTTCTGCAATTCAAGATTCTCAGAAGCTGATCACTGAAAAACTCCAAAGGTTGAAACCTTACTTTAAGGATGGAGTAAACTATTTGGATGCCCAAATAAGGTTTCAGAAAGATGATCTAAGGGATCACATGAAAAGAGAAGTCATAAAGGTGGAGAGGGTGTTAGTCAAAGCCAGCTCTGATCATGCAAAATGGATTTCCAATTCCATCAGAGCCACCCTTGTATATCCTCCATTGTATGATGATGACAATGTAGCAGAGTCTGGGATTCATCCTGCATATCTTGGAGGGGAGCAACCTGAAGTGGCTCAAGTAATCTACCCTCTTCCAGACTTTGATATGATACATGCAGACATACAGTCAATGTATAGCCCACCTGAGGGAAAGCAAAATGTCATCATAGAGAAAGTGGTTCAGCCAGTGCCAGAGGCTATACTGAAAGAACAAGAAGCTTTGCTGCTCAAAGAACAAGAGACTCTATTGTCTAAGAAAAGGTTCAGAGAGCAAGCTGAATAAAGGCCTGATTTTGAACAGTGGAGCCCCACCTCCAGGAATATCATTCTGACTGCATGGAAGGCTGCCAATGACAATATTGTGGACAGAGGCAAATGGTATTCTAATGTGGAGTGGAGGAAGCATGAGAACAGACAAGAAGCCATTGTGCAATACAGGAGAAAGGCTAAGATGGGAAAGCTACCTCCTACTGCCCAGGAGCCTAGCAAGTACTTTCCCAAGCCTTATCATTACTTTGAGAGGCAAAAGATCAAAGCTGAAGAGCTAAAGAAGAAGGATCTTAAAGGAAAGAAGCATGCTGCTGTTGAAGATGATGAAGCCCCTGTACAAGCAAAGATACAATCTGGGAAGGGCATAGTTATCAAGAAGGCTGAGCAAAAATAGAATAGAATTATCTTTAGTTTACAGTTGTAATCTTTTGATTTTAAACACTCTGTAAACTTTTGTATAATGAATATGACAAAATTGTTAGAACAATGTGATGTGTGATAAATCTATTACATAATTGTTCTGAGATATATGTGTATACATGTTTTGTTATTACATGTTTATGAATTTACCCTGTTTGCATAATCCTATTTTACATCATACTGTGATTTTGTTATGTATGGTGTATATCATTGACTAAGAGTTATGACTTCTCCAAATAGGGGGAGATTGTTGGGTACATTGGTTTAAATGTACCTGATTTGAAGAAGCCTCACCCTACTCAATGATATACATCAAAATGTATTTGATGTATTTTGAGTTGCCTTGTGCAGGTTAAGTATTTGCAGGGAAAGCTGAAAAGTTTCTAAGTCCATGTGTCGACACCCAGAAGGAAAGTGTCGACACTTAAGAAGACTTGTGTCGACACCCAAACAAGCAGTGTCGACACTTGGAGTAATTGTGTCGACACCAGGGATGCAAAGTCGACACCAGACAGAAAGTGTCGACATATGAAGGCTGTGTCGACACTCAATGAAGAAATGTCCAGTGAAGAAGTGTCGACACTTAGAAGCAGTGTCGACACCTAGAGGAACTGTGTCTACATCAGAAAGTGTCGACACTTGGAGGCTGTGTCGACACTCAGCAAATTTCAGCAGAGTCTAAGTATAAGTGTCGACATAATGAAGAATGTGTCGACACACAGCAGAAGACTCAACACATGAAGAAAGTGTAGACACAATGTAGAATGCGTCGACACTCAGCAGAAGACTTAACACATGAAGAAAGTGTCGTCACTAGGAGGCTGTGTCGACACTCAGCAAAGTTCAACAAAATTCTAGGTACAAGTGTCGACACAAAGGAGATGTGTTGACACTCAGCAAAAGTCTCAACATAAGAAGAATGTGTCGACACAAGGAGCTGTGTCGACACTCAGCAAGTATCAACACAGAAGACATGTGTCGACACCAAGAAGATGTGTCGACACTGAACAAGTTCAACACAAGAAGATGTGTCGACACAAAGGAGTTATGCCGACACTTACAAGAATTCAACTAAGTACTGAAGAACAAGGAGTTGTGTCGACACACAATATCAGTGTCGACACATGATGAAGAAGCAGTGTCGAGAAGAAAAATCTACAACACAAGGAGTTGTGTCGACACCTTGATGGATTGTGTCGACACTTAGTCTACTTGTGTCGACACTTAGTCTATAAGTGTCGACACTTAAAGACAGACTGTCTCGACACTTTCAGACAGTTATAGATATTTCAAAAAGTGACTGGATGACATGACAGCTGCCATTCCAGCCGGTCTACTGCAACTGTCAGAGTTGTCAGAAAGCTGTTAGGAACCGGATCAGCCGGTCACCATGAAGAAGGCCTATATAAAGGCTTATACTGTCAACAGAAAAGAGATAATCAAGAGATTGAAAAAGAGAAGAAGATCTAGCAATTCATTGAAGAATCATTTCAAGTAAAGATCTAAGTAGTTGGAGAGAGAAAGCTCCTTCCAAGAAGTCAGCCGTTGGAACCAGACTGTGAAGAAGGGTTCAGACCTAGTTCTGAATTTTAAGTTGCAGTGATTGAAGATCAACTGCAGAGAATCAATCCTATTGTGTTCTACATTCAAGAAGCTTTGAAGAAAGCCAAGTGAGGTTGATCTCAGCAGAGTTCTTTCAAGAACTCATCAAGAACCTATCAACTCATCTCTCTTTTTCTGAGTTGTAGGTATATACTTTGTATTTTAAATTTCTTGTAGGATCCTTAGGGATCTGAGTTGTAAGCCTGCAATTATAAAGGCTGAGTGGTAGGGCCTATGTGCCTGAGTGTAGGAGATCTATTTCTCTGAGTGTAGGCCTGTTGTGGCTGAGTGTAGGTCTTTGGAGAAGAATGATTTGTAGGGCCTTGGGCCTGAGTTGTAGGAACCATTTGGGGTTCTGAGTGTAAGATCTGAGGATCTGAGATATAGTGGAGGAGTTTGGCCGAATCTAGTACACTACTAGATAGGCGAAGGGGGAAAGTGGATGTACCCAAACCTTGGGGAACAACTATAAATCTGTGTGTTCACTGTATGCATGTCTATTCTGTGATTGCTGATTGATTGCTGTGAAGAAGTAGTTATAACTCTGTGATATAATTTGCAATCTGCCTAAAAAGTTAAAAAAGATTTTAAGTCACCTATTCACCCCCCCTCTAGGTGATTCGGTACAATTTCTTTCATCCATAAGCCAGTTATGTGATGATTATTATCAGATATCTTTTAACCATTCTTCTTGCATTATTTATTTAGTAGATAATAAAGCTGTCTTAACTGGCCTTAGGCATGGAAATATTTATGTAGTAAACTTCAAATCTGCTAGGTCAGAAATTTGCCTATTTAATCAAATCAGTAACAATAATGAATTATGGCATAAAAGATTAGGGCATGTTAATATGAAAAATATTGCTAAATTATCTAAGGACAACCTTGTTAGAGAATTTCCTTCTGGCCCCTACAAGAAGGAAGGCCTCTACAGGGCTTGTCAATTAGGAAAGCAAACAAAAAATAGCTTTAAATAAATTAATAAGAGTGATTCACACAGTATTCTGTACTTGCTACACATGGATTTATTTGGACCTATTACTGTACAAAGCTTGGGAGGGAAATTCTATACATTAGTTGTTGTAGATGACTTCTGTATATTCTCTTGGGTGTTCTTTCTGAGAATCAAATCTGATAACTTTAAAGTTCTTATAGATTTTCTTAAGAGCATACAGATTGAGTCTTCTACTGTGGTTGCATTGATCAGAAGTGATAATGGCACCGAGTTTGAATCTCTTCTCATGCAAGAATTTTGTGAGAAGGAAAGTATCAGGCACTGTTTTCTGCTCCTAGAACTCCTAAAAAAATATGAGGTAGCGGAAACGAAAAATAGAACCCTAATTGAATCTGTAGGGACATTATGTACAAATGCTTTATTGCCACTATCCTTTTGGGCAGAGGCAGTTAGCATAGCAAACTATGTTTTGAACTGAAGTTTAATACATAAACTTAAGGGCAAGACTCCTTATGAATTACTCAAAGGGAAGCAACCTAAAATATATTACTTTATAATTTTTGGTTGTAAATGTTATATACATGATAATAACAAGAAACATCTTATTAAGTTTGAAGCCAAAGCTACAGAGGGAATTTTTCTTGGACATTTCCAAGTCAGCAAGGCCTATAGGGTTTTCAATATATCAGCTTTTAAAATGGAAGAATCTGTATATGTAACATTTGATGAAGCTAACATGTTTTACAAGGAGAAGGATTCTTCTATGAGAGTTTATTGTAGGTACCCCAACTTTATGAGAAATTGGATGACTTAAACCTCACCAATGAGGCTATAACACATCCTTATCCACATATTGAAGAAGACAGTGAAGAAGATATTATTGAAATAATTACTGAACCACCAATAGCAAACATAATTCCACAAGGGGAATTAATTCCCAATGATGTTGCTGAACCAGCTCCTCCTACTGATCTTGTTACACTTAGAGATCACCCTATATCTCAAGTGATTGGAGATATATTAGTTGGTGTGCAAACAAGGCATCAACTCAACAAAGATTTGATGCATGCTTGCTTCAAATCTCAACTTGAGCCCCAATCCATAAAAGATGCAGAGCAAGATCCACACTGGATTATTGCAATGCAAGAGGAGCTCAATCAATTTGAGAGATGCAGAGTTTGGGATTTAGTTCCAAGACCCAAAGATTACCCTATCATTGGAACTAAATGAGTATTTAGAAACAAATTGGATGCACAAGGAGCTATCATCAGGAACAAAGCAAGGCTGGTAGCATAAGGATATAGACAAGAAGAAGGAATTGACTATGATCAGACCTTTGCCCTTGTTGGAAGCTATCAGGATATTTCTTGCTTATGTAGCCTACAAAAAGTTCAAGGTCTACCAAATGGATGTCAAGAGTGCCTTCTTGAGTGGTAAACTCAAAGAGGAAGTAAATGTGGAACAACCACTAGGTTTAATCTCTCTAACTCATTCCTCTTTTGTTTTCAAATTGCATAAAGCTCTCTATAGCTTATAGCAAGCTCCAAGAGCTTGGTATGAGACCCTAGCTAGATTTCTTTTATAGCATAAGTTCACTAGGGGCATTATAGATAGAAATTTGTTCATTAGGCATCATAAAGATAAAATATTGTTAGTACAAATATATGTAGATGACATCATTTTTGGCTATACTGATTCCAAATTATGCAAAAGTTTTTCTGACCTGATGCATTCCAAGTTTGAAATGAGTAGCATGAGTGAGCTTTCTTACTTCCTTGGTATCCAAGTGAAGCAATCGCCTGATGGCATTTTCATATCCCAATCAAAATATGCTAAGTAGCTAGTTAAGAGATTTGGGATGTCTGATGCCTAAGCAATGAAAACACCCATGGCTTCCAATTCTGTAATTGATTCTAATGAACATGGCAAGTCAGTTGATCAGAAGACATATAAGGCTATTGTTAGGTCCTTGTTATATCTTACAGCTAGTAGGCCAGATATAATGCCTGCTACATGCCTTTGTGCTAGTTTCTAGGTGAACCCTAAAGAATCTCACTATATTTTACTTAAAAGTATTTTGAGATATATAAAGGGTTGTCCTAATCTAGGACTTTGGTATCCAACAGAGTCAGAATTTGACTTAACTGGATTTTCAGATTCTGACTATGCTGAATGTAGAGTGGACAGAAAAAGCACATCAGGAACATGCATGGTCCTTGGTGATAGGCTTGTGTCTTGGTTTTGTAAGAAGCAGACATCTATATCAACTTCAACTGCAGAAGCTGAATACATTGCAGGTGGCGGCTGTTGTTCACAAATATTGTTGATTCAAAACTAACTCTTGGATTATGGTCTCAACAAAAATAATTCAACTATATGTTGTGACAATACAAGTGCAATTTCCTTTGCACAAAATCCAGTACATCAGAGTTGTTGGGTACATTGGAAAATGTGTACCAGATTTGGAGAATCCTCACCTACTCAATGATATTCATCAATGTGTATTTGATGGTGTTTTGAGTTTCAATGTGCAGGTTAAGGAAATGTAGAAAAAGTTTCTAAGTACAAGTGTCGACACTTGAGAAGAATTGTGTCGACACTTGGGAAGGGCTGTGTCGACACCAGGAGCCAGATTGTGTCGGCACACAGGACTTGTGTCGACACATAGGAAATCTGTCGATAATAACTATGTCGATAAGAAGGACTTGTGTTGACACATTCCAGAATTCTATTGACAACAATTGTGTCGACACACAGGACTTGTGTCGACACACTCCAGAATTCTGTCGACATCAACTTTATTGAGACTAGAAGCTGTTGTGTCGATACACCGGACTTGTGTCGACACATTTCACAGAAGCTGTGTCAAGAAGAAAAAAAAGAGCTGTGTCGACATCATGTGAGCTGTATCGACATCACCAAGAATTGTGTCGACACATGATCTATTTGTGTCGACACATTTGAAGTATTGTCTCGACACTTTGTTGCTGAGTTAAAGTTAAATGAAGTATCAGATGTCATGACTGGAGACTTGACAGCTGTCATAACCAACAAAGCAGTTACATCTGTCAGAGCTGTCAGAAGGCCGTTAGGAACCGGATCAGCCGGTAACCTCAGATGGGGTCTATATAAAGACCTATTCAATCAACAAAAAAAATAAGAAGAGACAACCAACAACTAAGAAGAAGAGAAGTCTTCATCCAGAAATCAACATGTCTCTAAGGGCAGATCCTGAACAAGTCTGCAAGAAGAATTCAGAGCCACATCTGAATAGTAGAAGAAAGCTGATTGAAGAACATCTCCAAGAAGATCAACCTTACTTTGTTCAAATTCAAGAAGCTTTGAAGAAGCTAAGACAGGTTGTATCTAAAGCAATCAGATCTATCAAGAACTGATCAAGAAACCTTCTACCCATTCTCTCTCTACCTCGGTGAAGGAATAATTCTTTTTACAATCAATTTTCTATGTAGGATCTTGTATAGATCTGAGTGTAGGAGAGTTATTTCTCTGAGTTGTAAGCCTAAATCTATAAAGTCTGAGGTAGGGCTGAGTGCCTGAGGTAGGGGATTAATTTCTCTGAGTTGTAGGCCTGTTGAAGAGGTTGAGGTAGGGCTTGATTGCCTGAGTTGTAGGAGTGTGGACTCACTCTGAGGTAGGATTCTCTGAGAGGATCTGTGTTGTAGGACTTGCTGAACTCTGAGTTGTAGGAACCATTTTTGGTTCTGAGTTGTAAGATTTGAGGATCTGAGAAGGAAGAAGGAAGTTAGGCCGAATTTAGTAAACTGCTAGATAGGCGAAGGGGGAAAGTGGATGTACCCATCACTTGGGGAACCACAATAAAATCAGTGTGTATGTTGTGTTGCCTATGTGTGCTATAATCTATGCTGTGATAGATATTGCTAAGGCTGTCTAATAAGTAATTTACATTATCTGCCTGAATAAAAAGAATTGAACCTATTCACCCCCCCCCCCCACTAGGTGTTTAGGACATCTTGAATCCAATTTTTTCAAGTGGTATCAAAGCGAGGTTGCTGATGAATTGTAAATATACGTATTTTTGTGCACATTAATTTAGTCATTTTCATTTATTTTCGTCGTTTTTACTTATTTTTGTTCAATAAAATGCTCCTATTCTTGTAAATTTACTACTAACTTGTTTTATTTTATTTTTCAGAAAAATTCCAAAATCTGCCAAAATTGGGCAATACACGCCCGTGTAATTTGGGTCACGCCCGTGACCAGGGCGTGACAGCTAAAATTCCGTGAAGTTGCAAATTTCTGAAGTAAAAAGCTTGACACGCCTGGTGTCAAGCCCGTGTCACCCGACACGGGGCGTGACCCAAGCCCGTGTCCTCTCCACTCGATACTTTTCGCTGGACGATTGTCGAGTGTCGACACCAACAGTCACGCCCAGCGTCACGCCCATGACCTGGGGCGTGACTCAATCTCAGCTCGACGATTTCAACTCGACACTTTCTGCTCGACGATTGTCGAGTGTCGACACCAACTGACACGCCCAAAGTCACGCCCGTGACCTGGGGCGTGACCTTTCCAGCTTGCCCGACAAGATGCTGCCAAAGACTTTTGACACATCCCGCGCCCGGTTCTACCTCCCTGACACGCCCAGAGTCATGCCCGTGACCTGGGGCGTGACTGTCACGAACTCAGCCCGAAGTCAACTTTCCTGTCCAATTTTCGGCCGCCTTCATGAATAGTACTGACACGCCCCCCCTACACGCCCGTGACGGAGGGCGTGTACTTAGAATTTTTTGCCTATAAATTGCCCATTTCTGTAAGGTTCAAGGGTTCAGATTTTTGGGCCATTTTAGTGTGTTTTTGTGGGCTGCATCCGTGATTCTAGAGCTATGTAAGGAGATTTCTCTCTCCTTTCTTTCATGTTTGTTTTTGCTTTAGCTCTTGTAATAGTTTGTAATAGTTTCTTTTAATCAATAAAAATGTTAGATTTTCTCTTCTTATTTGGCTTTGGAATGAACTCTTGTGCCCACTTTTCTTCTCATTTTATTCTTAGTTTTCCCTTTGTTTTTCTCTTTATGAAAAGTGTGTGTGTGTATGAGTGTAACATGTTTGATAGTAATGTTTTTCATTTGTCTTCATGATAGGTTTTGTAGTAGATTTAATTTCCAAGCATGGTATGATATGGTTATCTCATCTTCAACATGTTCTTCCTTATTATTTTTTTTGTTTATTATTTCATACTTATGTATTTGTAAAAGAGATTTGAAAGTGAATTTTATTTTCTTTTCTTAGGTTGTTTGTACGATTGTAAAACCTCTTTTTGTTCTTTTCATTTTCTTTTTCACCTTTTTATCACTTTCATGAAAACATAAGAATGAAAATCTTGTAATTTTAATTTTCCAAAAACTTTGGTTTTTAATTTGTTTTGAAAAACTTTTGTCTTCTAAAAATTGTAATTTCTTCTTTTTATTTGTTTTTGGCAAAACCTAAGCATGAAAAAGTAAAAGTTTTAATTTTTAGGTAACTTTCATTTTCCTTTCATATTGTGTGTGTCAGTGTATGAGTATAACTTTTTATTACTTTCCTCATTTATGAAGAGTGTGTGAGTGCATGTGTTAATTTTAATGCTTTCTTTTAATGCTTTCTTCAAATTTTGTAGAGTGTGTGAGTGTAGGTGTTAGTTTTAATGCTTTCTTGAAATTCATATGGAGTGTGTGTGTTTGTGTGCATTTATTTCCGCCTACTCGTTAAGAGTTAAATGGTGCATCGTTTTCATTTTCAGTCCTACTCGTTCGAGTAGGACTTGTAATTTTCTTTCTTTATTTTTTCCGCCTACTCACTTGGGTTAAAGGGACGGACTTTATTTCCCGCCTACTCGTTTGAGTAGGACTTGTAATTTTCTTTCTTTATTTTTCCGCCTACTCACTTGAGTTAAATGGACGGATCTTTATCTCCATGTAAATATTTGAGAAAGCCCTGTAATCGCATTTATTTTCTCCTACTTATTTGAGTAGGACTCGCTTTCATTTTAGTCCTACTCGTTTGAGTAGGACTTGCAATTTTAAGCTTTTATTTCCCGCCCCCACTCGTTTTAGTGGGACTCGCAAATTTCAATTATGCAAATTTCTTTTATGTGTAACTTAGTTTCTGTTTAATTTATAATTTGGAGTGTGCGTGAGTTCTTGTTTTAGCTAACTTTTCAGTTTTCTAAATGTTTGTTATTTTTCTTATGTCCCCTTCTTATAATCATTTAGCGTTTAATTTCGAACTCGCGCCTCACTAAATTATAAAGCCATCCCCATACCGATGTGTGGCTAATCGCTATTAGCCTCGGCATCGAAGAGCATTGGGACATTTAAAATGATTTCTAATAATTGAAGCTCTTTATTTTCATTTTAATTAAGTACTTAAGGTTTACCCCGGGTTTACGACGCGTACGACCACATATCGATGTGTGGGACCTATTTCCGTAGTCCATATGCTAGCTAGCCGAGAGGCTGTGCATATGGACCGATCACCCCTGGGTAAATAGAGTTGCGTGCATACCCTCGAAAGAGGACAAGCGTAATTCTACCGGATTGGGTTCCCCACCCAATAACGGGGTTCTTAGCGTAAAGCGGGCGTTAAGAGGAATCCTTCGTCGGACTAACGTTTGGTCGAATAGTCTTAACGTTTAGGTGAGCGATATCCCTATAGCTAGGTGAGCTCACATTTGTGGAACCTCCACGGCCAAGTTGCCTTTTATTAATTTGAAAACTAAGTCCTATAATTATTAAAAATTATTTTAGTCTTAATTCGATTCGATGCCGAGCGTTAACCCTTCATCGAATATTTTCTAAATCGTTTTTTCGCTCCTTTGCTTTTTCGTCTTTAGTTAATTAAAAAAATCCACCTTACTTTCAGTAAAATAATAGTCCTCCCGGAGGAGTAAGAATAGTCAACACGACCCCGAGAACAATACGACCTCGGTATTCCCCCGAATATCGAGTACTACTTGCGATAGGTGCACTTGCCTACCTCAGCAAGCCCGCGGCGATCGACTCACCGAACCAACCACAGTAAGAGTCTGTTCGCGGGCCCATCAAGTTTTTGGCACCGTTGCCGGGGAATCTACTTTTTTCGAGTTGCTATTTCGAATTCCGGAGTCTATTACTTTTACTTATTTTCTATAAAAAAAACTAAAAACTTTATTTTAAAACAAAAAAAAGAAGTTTATTTTGTTTTATTTTTGTTTGGGTGTATGACCCGTGGACAACCCTCCGAGTCTGAAGATTTTGACTTCGACCCTGAGATCGAATGCTCTCTTGCGCGTATCCGATCTCAACGCCGAAATAATTCTTTAGATCCCGAGGAATCTATCGGAGAACCCACTGTTGTACTTATGGCCGCGCCTAACCCTGCCCCGGCGGCCGAGCGTACTATGTCTTATTATGCCCGGCCTAACCTTGATGATTCTGGGTCGAGTATTGTTCGCCCTGCGGTGGCGAATAATAATTTTGAAATAAAGTCAAGTGTCATTCAAATGGTCCAAAACGACGTACAGTTTGATGGAATGCCGGATGAGGACCCGAATGTCCACTTGTCCAATTTCTTGGAGATATGCGACACCTTCAAGATTAATGGCGTCACTGATGACGCCATTCGCTTGCGTTTATTTCCTTTTTCCCTTAAGTCAAAAGCCAAGGCATGGTTGAATGCCCTCCCGCGAGGATGTATCACCACGTGGGCTGAGTTGACGGAACGGTTCCTAACGAAGTACTTTCCGCCCGCAAAAACTGCAAAGTTCCGGGCGGACATTTCTTCGTTTGTGCAAAACGATCCTGAGTCTCTATACGAGACTTGGGAACGGTTTAAGGAATTCCTCCGCCGGTGCCCGCACCACGCGCTGCCAACGTGGTTGCAAGTTCAAATTTTTTATAATGGGCTGAATTTTCAGACGCGTCAAATGATTGACACGGCTGCCGGGGGTACGCTTAACAACAAAACCCTCGAGGCCGCCCAGGCTTTATTCGAAGAGATGGCTATGAACGCCTATCAATGGAACGTCCCGCGGGGACGCCCAAAGCCGGCGGCTGGTCTTTTTGAAGTGGATGCCACTGCTCTCTTGACCCTTCAAGTTGAAAGGTTAACAAAGCAAGTGGCGGAGATGTCTGCTGCCTCCTCCACTCCGCCTTGTTTTATTCCCCGTAACGTCTGCGTAGCTGAAGCGTTCGTGGACTTCATGGGAAATTCGGCTCGTCCTCCCTTCAACCCCAACAACAACCCTTATAGTAATAACTATAATCCGGGTTGGAGGAATCATCCCAACTTCTCGTGGAGCAACCCGAATAATGCTCAGCGTCCCCCTATTTCTTATGCGCCCGGTTTTCTTCCTCGTCCTCTTCTGAAACCCTCCCCGATGGAGGAAAATTTTTCGAAGTATATTGCGTCCAACGAGTCAAATATCCGGAACATCACCGGATCGCTAAAAACTCTCGAACAACAGGTTGGACAGCTGGCGAGGATGATGTCCGAGCGCGCGCTCGGGGCACTGCCGGGAAACACGGAGCCCAATCCGCGGGAGAACGCCTACACTATAACCCTCCGTAGCGGAAAGGAGGTGGTCGATCCAAAACGGACCGACCCTCAGGTACATATTTCACCTCCAACCCCTCTTCCCCTTTCTTCGCTTACGCCGCCTTTACCAATTATAAAAGAAAAAATTATTTTAAACAAGGCCCTTCCATATCCGCATAAGTTAGATAACGAGCGTAAGGACGTGCAATATGAAAAATTTATTTTATTATTAAAACAAATTCACATTAATGTTCCTTTTTGCGAGGCTATCTCGCAAATGCCCAAATATGCAAAATTTTTAAAAGAACTACTTTCTAATAAACGCAAATTAGAGGATATTTCGCATGTATCTCTCAACACTGTCTGCTCGGCGGCCCTTATTAATAAATTGCCCACAAAACAAAACGACCCGGGATGGTTTTCCATCCCGTGCCTTTTTGGCGATATATTAGTAAAGTACGCCTTAGCTGATTTAGGGGCTAGCATTAATCTGATGCAGTTCTCGCTCTTTTCACGTTTAGGTTTGGGTACTCCTAGTCCTACGAATATGCGCATCCAATTAGCGGATCGCTCGGTTAAGTTCCCTATCGGGGTAGTGGAGGACGTCCTTGTCCGAGTCGACAAGTTTACCTTCCCGGTAGACTTCGTCATCTTAGATATCGAGGAGGACGCCGAGGTACCAATAATACTCGGTCGCCCTTTTCTCGCCACCTCCCGCGCACTAATAGATGTTAGTAATGGTAGTCTTCTCCTCCGAGTAGGCGATGACCAAGTTACTTTCTCTATTAATCCCTCGATGGACAATTTGTCATCGAGCGACGATTTCTGCTACTCTTTAGATACCTTTTTTGGAGATCGTTCTTCTCCCGTTTTCGAGTCCGTATTTTTAAACGACGATATTTATACGCTCGAAAATTTTAAATGTGATGAGGATACTTCTTTAGACTTGCCTTTCGAACCAATTGGTAAGAAAGACATAGGCATTAAAGCCTCCCTAGAAGAACCGTCCATCCTAGACCTCAAACCCTTACCCGTATCGCTCAAATACGCATTTTTGGGAAAAGGCGATACGCTTCCCGTTATCATTTCTTCGGACTTGAGTGATTCGGAGACTTTCGATTTATTGGAAGTTTTATTTAAACATCGCCATGCAATTGCGTGGAAAATCTCTGACTTAAAGGGGATTAGCCCCTCCTTTTGCACCCATAAGATTTTTCTTAACGATAATTGCCGCAAAACGATTCAGCCGCAGCGACGTCTTAACCCAAACATGAAAGACGTCGTTAAAGCCGAAATTATTAAGTTATTAGATGCGGGGATTATCTACCCTATTTCGGACAGTGCATGGGTTAGTCCCGTGCATGTCGTGCCCAAGAAGGGCGGTCTTACCGTAGTGGCGAATGAGCATAACGAGCTCGTCCCAACTCGTACTGTTACGGGTTGGCGAGTGTGCATCGATTATAGAAAACTTAATGATGCCACCTACAAGGACCATTTCCCTCTGCCATTTCTGGACCAGATTTTAGAGCGTTTATCCGGTCATCCGTATTATTGTTTTCTTGATGGTTTATCGGGGTTTTTCCAAATCCCCATTTCCCCCGATGATCAAGAGAAAACAACTTTTACTTGCCCGTTTGGCACCTTCGCATATCGAAGAATGCCATTTGGACTCTGCAATGCGCCGGCTACATTACAAAGATGTATGCTAGCGATCTTTGGCGAGCTAGTAGAAGACATTATGGAAGTCTTTATGGATGACTTTTCTATTTTCGTACGCTCTTTTACCGATTGCCTTCACAATTTAGATCGTGTCCTTCAACGGTGCGAGGACACAAGTCTTGTTTTAAATTGGGAAAAATGCAACTTTATGGTTCGAGGAGGTTTGGTCCTCGGCCATATGATTTCATCTAAGGGGATAGAGGTGGATAAGGCCAAGATAGAAATTATAGAAAAACTTCCGCATCCAACAAACGTAAAATCTATTAGGAGTTTCTTAGGCCATGCGGGCTTTTATCGACGCTTCATTCAAGACTTTTCAAAAATAACAAAGCCGCTTACTCAACTCTTGGAAAAGGAATCACGTTTCATCTTTAGTAGCGAATGCTAGTCCGCCTTTAATTTAATAAAACAAAAACTTATCACTTCACCAATTTTAGTGGCTCCTAATTGGTCCCTTCCGTTCGAAATTATGTGCGACGCTAGTGATATTGCCTTAGGTGCCGTTCTTGGCCAATGCGTAGAAAAACATTTTCATCCTATTTATTATGCTAGCAAGACGCTCACTTTGGCATAAGTAAATTACACGACAACGGAAAAGGAACTCTTAGCCGTCATTTTCGCTTTTGATAAGTTTCGCTCGTATATAACGCTATCTAAAGTTATCGTTTTTACCGATCACTCCGCGCTTAAATATTTATTAGCTAAAAATGATGCGAAGCCCCGCCTTCTTCGATGGATTCTCCTCCTACAAGAGTTTGATTTGGAGATCCGAGATAAGCGGGGAGCGGAAAATCTAGCGGCGGACCACCTCTCCCGTTTAGAAAATCCAGGTGCGGAAGCGCTCGTCGAATCTGAAATAAATGACAGATTCCCCAAGGAACGCCTCCTTGCCATTAGTTCTTCGTCATCTTCGCCTTGGTTCGCAGATTTTGCAAATTTCTTAGTAGCGCGGGTGCTTCCAAAAGAGTTTTCAAGTCATCAAAAGAAGAAATTCTTTTCTGACTTGAAAAATTTCTTTTGGGAGGACCCATTTTTTTTTCGTATCTGCGCGGACCAAGTGGTCCGAAGATGCGTTGCGGGTGTGGAGTGCTTGCAAATTCTTAAGCACTGCCACGAGGGTCCAGCCGGTGGGCATTATCAAGCCAACCGGACCGCTCGGAAGGCGCTAGAGGCGGGCTACTTTTGGCCCACTCTCTTCAAAGACGCGCATAATTTTGTGCGCGCATGCGATAGCTGTCAGCGGTCGGGTAACATCTCTCGTCGCGACGAGATGCCCCAAAATATGTTTTTAGAGTGCGAAGTCTTCGATTTGTGGGGCATAGATTTTGTTGGCCCCCTACCTCCATCTTTCAAAAATATGTATATTTTAGTGGCGGTCGACTACGTATCAAGGTGGGCGGAAGCGCAAGCTCTCCCCACCAACGATGCGCGAGTCGTCGTTACATTTCTTAAAAAACTATTTTCTCGCTTCAGCACGCCTCGCGCAATTGTTAGTGATAGGGGAACGCATTTCTGTAACGCTCTTATGGCTAAGACGTTAGCTAAATACGGAGTCACGCACAAGCTTGCCACCCCCTACCACCCGCAAACAAGTGGCCAAGTTGAGGTAGTAAATCGAGAGATTAAGCGTATTTTAGAAAAAACTGTTTCACTAAATAGGAAAGATTGGTCCGTTAAACTCGACCATGCGTTGTGGGCGTATCGGACGGCATACAAAACCGCAATTGGTTGTACACCATTCTGGTTAGTCTACGGCAAAGCGTGCCATTTACCCGTAGAATTAGAGCACCACGCTCTTTGGGCTTTAAAACTCTTAAACCTCGACTCCAACTTAGCCGCTCAGAATAGAAAACTGCAACTAAACGAGCTCGATGAATGGCGTGCAAACGCTTACGAGAGCAATAAATTCTATAAGGAGCGCTCTAAGTTATATCACGATCGAAAAATCAAGTCCCAAAAATTATTTTCTCCGGGCGATCTTTTCCTTCTTTACAATTCATGTCTTAGGCTTTTTCCAGGTAAACTAAAATCTAGATGGTCTGGTCCCTTCCTAGTTGAAGAAGTTTTTCCATATGGAACCGTACTCGTCTCCCAACCGGAAAAAGGTTCGTTTAAAGTAAACGGTCATCGGTTAAAGTCTTATATAGCAGGCGACCCAGTGATCGGTTTTAGCGAAACCATAACTTTCCTCCACATTATAAACCCGCCAAAATAGTCAAGCTACACGACTATAAACAAAGCGCTCCTGGGAGGCACCCCTCGCTTATCTTTTTCGCTCTTTCCTTATTATCTTTGCTGCTTTTTCTAATAAACGCATGGTTTCTGATCGGCCTCCCTCTACGTGTTTCAGGGAAGCTTCTACCCCCCTCTCTTTATATATTGTATATATTTTCTTCCCTCTTGTTCTGCATACTTACGTTACAACATTGGAGACAATGTTGGACTTAAGTATGAGGGTATTTTCGTGCTTTACTTTCTGCACTTCAATTTTTTTCTGCATTTCAAAAATACAAAAAATTCATATAACAACAAAACAAAAACAAAAAAATAAAAAATAGTTCAAAAAATAAAAAAAAACATCTTAAAATGAAAAAAATTTCAAATGAAAAATCCAAAATTTTTTTTTTCTTTCTTTCTTTTTTCCAAAAACTCAAAAACAAATTAAAAAAATATAACAAAACAAAAAACAAAAATAATATTTTATTTCACTTTGTAAATATTTTTTTATTCTTTTTGTAAATACTCTTTTCTCTCTCCCATTTCCTCATTCTTGTAAAAACCTCTCTTTTTCTCCCATGATTTTGTACATATAATGAAAATTCTCTTAAAAAATACAAAAAAAGATAATAGTTCAAAAAAATTCAAAAAAAAATTGAGAAAAACAAAAATACAAAAAAAGATAATAAATGAAAAAAAATGATGATAAAAACTATAAAAATAAAAAAAAATGTTTTGAAACAATAAATCAAATATTCCATCCTTAACTTTTCTGCTATCCAAAAATTTAGTTTTGAGTTTATTTATATGTGAATTTGATTAATTTTTTGTTCACTACCCGTTTGTTAATTATTGATTGAAAAATTTAAATAGTCGGGGTTAAGTTTTAAAGAATTCATTATACTTTGTTAAAAATAGTGAACTCGTTTTAGGCACTACTTCCAATTTTTCATTGATAGGAGCACGTATATTATGTTAGGAAATAACGACTATAGAATTCAATTATACTTACTTTTAGCTTTCTGAAACATTGGAACGTACAAATTATTAAGGTTGCTCTCAAAATTTTTTTAGGAATAAAAATCTAGTTTTCCTTTCTCCCCTAACCTTATCATGACCTACTTGGCATGATAAAATTTTCTATCCTTAAAAGATCCTATGTCAATAGGAATAAGATTTCGTTCCGTAAACATAGACACCCAATAATTTAAAAAGATTATATATGGAGTAAGAGGATAAAATTTATTACTCCTATAAATATACATTGGGTTAATTTTATTCTTATGAAGTTGAAAAACAAAAATCATATTAGGAAAATAAGATTTCGTTTTCCTAATAATCGAAAAGAAAAAAATGGAGGTTCGAGAAAAAATTACCTCACCTCAAATATCAAAACCCTCTTCATAAACTCACTACCTCTTTAGCCAATTACACAATTCTAGAATTAATTCAAAAATCTTTTTGAGAGCATAATTAGTAAATTGTATTATTTCCAGTAGCACTCGTATAAGCTAGAGTTCTTATAATTCCAAACTATTTTCGTTAATCTAACCATTACAAATGTTGTCTTCTATTTGATTGCATCAAGAAGTCTTTTGGCCAAAACTTTTGCACTATTTAAATCATCTACATAATTTTAGGACTTAACTCTTACACCCCGTATATTTATTTCGATCTCTCTTATAATTGATTAAGCGGTAGCTAAATTTAGAGTTTTTTTTATTCCTTATAGATTCACGTCAAACTTTTGCTCTGGAATAGCAAAAGCCTAAGTATGGGGGTATTTGACGAATTGTAAGTATACGTATTTTTGTGCACATTAATTTAGTCATTTTCATTTATTTTCATCGTTTTTACTTATTTTTGTTCAATAAAATGCTCATATTTTTGTAAATTTACTACTAACTTGTTTTATTTTATTTTTCAGAAAAATTCCAAAATCTGCCAAAATTGGGCAGTACACGCCCGTGTCATTTGGGTCACGCCCGTGACCAGGGCGTGACAGCTCAAATTCCGTGAAGTTGCAAATTTCTGAAGTAAAAAGCTTAATACGCCTGGTGTCACGCCCGTGTCACCCGACACGGGGCGTGACCCAAGCCCGTGTCCTCTCCACTCGACATTTTCCGCTCGATGATTGTCGAGTGTCGACACCAACAGTCACGCCCAGCGTCATGCCCGTGACCTGGGGCGTGACTCAATCTCAGCTCGACGATTTCAACTCGACACTTTCCGCTCAACGATTGTCGAGTGTCGACACCAACTTACACGCCCAGAGTCACGCCCGTGACCTGGGGCGTGACCTTTCCAGCTGGCCCGACAAGATGCTGCCAAAGACGTTTGAAGCAACCCGCGCCAGGTTCTACCTCCCCGACACGCCCAGAGTCACGCCCGTGACCTGGGGCGTGACTGTCGCGAACTCAGCCCGAAGTCAACTTTCCTGTCCAATCGTCGGCCGCCTTCATGAATAGTACTCACACGCCCCCCCTACACGCCCGTGACGGAGGGCGTGTACTTAGAATTTTTTGCCTATAAATTGCCCATTTCTGTAAGGTCCAAGGGTTCAGATTTTTGGGCCATTTTAGTGTGTTTTTGTGGGCTGCATCCGTGATTTTAGAGCTATGTAAGGAGATTTATCCCTCCTTTCTTTCATGTTTGTTTTTGCTTTAGCTTTAGCTCTTGTAATAGTTTGTAATAGTTTTCTTTAATCAATAAAAATGTTAGATTTTCTCTTCTTATTTGGCTTTGGAATGAACTCTTGTGCCCACTTTTCTTCTCATTTTATTCTTAGTTTTACCTTTGTTTTTCTCTTTATGAAAAGTGTGTGTGTGTGTATGAGTGTAACATGTTTGATAGTAATGTTTTTCATTTGTCTTCATGATAGGTTTTGTAGTAGATTTAATTTCCAAGCATGGTATGATATGGT
The DNA here is from genome assembly GCA_039583875.1 of Platanthera guangdongensis. Classification (NCBI taxonomy): domain Eukaryota; kingdom Viridiplantae; phylum Streptophyta; class Magnoliopsida; order Asparagales; family Orchidaceae; genus Platanthera; species Platanthera guangdongensis. The sequence continues at coordinate 178,952,421 of CM077151.1, read as the reverse complement.
TATCTCATCTTCAACATGTTCTTCCTTATTATTTTTTTTTGTTTATTATTTCATACTTATGTATTTGTAAAAGAGATTTGAAAGTGAATTTTATTTTCTTTTCTTAGGTTTTTTGTAGGATTGTAAAACCTCTTTTTGTTCTTTTCATTTTCTTTTTCACTTTTTTATCACTTTCATGAAAACATAAGAATGAAAATCTTGTAATTTTAATTTTCCAAAAACTTTGGTTTTTAATTTGTTTTGAAAAACTTTTGTCTTCTAAAAATTGTAATTTCTTCTTTTTATTTGTTTTTGGCAAAACCTAAGCATGAAAAAGTAAAAGTTTTAATTTTTAGGTAACTTTCATTTTGCTTTCATATTGTGTGTGTGAGTGTATGAGTATAACTTTTTATTGCTTTCCTCATTTATGAAGAGTGTGTGAGTGTAGGTGTTAGTTTTAATGCTTTCTTGAAATTCATATGGAGTGTGTGTGTTTGTGTGCATTTATTTCCGCCTACTCGTTAAGAGTTAAATGGCGCATCGTTTTCATTTTCAGTCCTACTCGTTCGAGTAGGACTTGTAATTTTCTTTCTTTATTTTTTCCGCCTACTCACTTGAGTTAAATGGACGGACTTTATTTCCTGCCTACTCGTTTGAGTAGGACTTGTAATTTCCTTTTTTTATTTTTCCGCCTACTCACTTGAGTTAAATTGACGGATCTTTATATCCCTGTAAATATTTGAGAAAGCCCTGTAATCGCATTTATTTTCTCCTACTCATTTGAGTAGGACTCGCTTTCATTTTAGTCCTACTCGTTTGAGTAGGACTTGCAATTTTAAGCTTTTATTTCCCGCCCCCACTCGTTTGAGTGGGACTCGCAAATTTCAATTATGCAAATTTCTTTTATGTGTAACTTAGTTTCTGTTTAATTTATAATTTGGAGTGTGCGTGAGTTCTTGTTTTAGCTAACTTTTCAGTTTTCTAAATGTTTGTTATTTTTCTTATGTCCCCTTCTTATAATCATTTAGCGTTTAATTTCGAACTCGCGCCTCACTAAATTATAAAGTCGTCCCCATACCGATGTGTGGCTAATCGCTATTAGCCTCGGCATCGAAGAGCATTGGGACATTTAAAATGATTTCTAATAATTGAAGCTCTTTATTTTCATTTTAATTTAAGTACTTAAGGTTTACCCGGGTTTACGATGCGTAGGACCACATATCAATGTGTGGGCCCTATTTCCGTAGTTCATATGCTAGCTAGCCGAGAGGCCGTGCATATGGACCGATCACCCCTGGGTAAATAGAGTTGCGTGCATACCCTCGAAAGAGGACAAGCGTAATTCTATCAGATTGGGTTCCCCACCCAATAGCGGGGTTCTTAGCGTAAAGCGGGCGTTAAGAGGAATCCTTCGTCGGACTAACGTTCGGTCGAATAGTCTTAACGTTTAGGTGAGCGATATCCCTATAGCTAGGTGAGCTCACATTTATGGAACCTCCACGGCCAAGTTGCCTTTTATTAATTTGAAAACTAAGTCCTATAATTATTAAAAATTATTTTAGTCTTAATCCGATTCGATGCCGAGCGTTAACCCTTCATCGAATATTTTTTAAATCATTTTTTCGCTCCTTTGCTTTTCCGTCTTTAGTTAATTAAAAAAATCCACCTTACTTTCAGTAAAATAATAGTCCTCCCGAAGGAGTAAGAATAGTCAACACGACCCCGAGAATAATACGACCTCGGTATTCCCCCGAATATCGAGTACTACTTGCGATAGGTGCACTTGCCTACCTCAGCAAGCCCGCGGCGATCGACTCACCGAACCAACCACAGTAAGAGTCTGTTTGCGGGCCCATCAGTTGCTCAAGATTAGACTTAACATTCTGAGTTGATCTATAATTCAGTTATCAGTTAGACAGAATGGGTTCAAGTGAGAATCAGAAGGAATTTGGATCTATGAAACTTCCTATCTGTAGGAAAGAAAATTTTGGCATATGGAAAGAAAGGGTCAGATTGTTCATGGAAGCATCTGATCCAAGAATTTAAAATACAGTGCTAGAAGGGCCATTTATTCCTATGAACATATAAGTTCTTGATGCTAACCTCAAGACTCCAAAGAGTTATTCAGAAATGACTAAGGAAGAGATCATTCTACCAACCTTAGACAAGAAGGCACAGAATATAATTGTGAGTGCCATAGATGACTCTACATTCTAGAATCTGGTCCATTACAAAACCTCCAAGGAGATGTGAGTGCCATAGATGACTACGTATCAAGGTGGGCGGAAGCGCAAGCTCTCCCCACCAACGATGCGCGAGTCGTCGTTACATTTCTTAAAAAACTATTTTCTCGCTTCAGCACGCCTCGCGCAATTGTTAGTGATAGGGGAACGCATTTCTGTAACGCTCTTATGGCTAAGACGTTAGCTAAATACGGAGTCACGCACAAGCTTGCCACCCCCTACCACCCGCAAACAAGTGGCCAAGTTGAGGTAGTAAATCGAGAGATTAAGCGTATTTTAGAAAAAACTGTTTCACTAAATAGGAAAGATTGGTCCGTTAAACTCGACCATGCGTTGTGGGCGTATCGGACGGCATACAAAACCGCAATTGGTTGTACACCGTTCTGGTTAGTCTACGGCAAAGCGTGCCATTTACCCGTAGAATTAGAGCACCACGCTCTTTGGGCTTTAAAACTCTTAAACCTCGACTCCAACTTAGCCGCTCAGAATAGAAAACTGCAACTAAACGAGCTCGATGAATGGCGTGCAAACGCTTACGAGAGCAATAAATTCTATAAGGAGCGCTCTAAGTTATATCACGATCGAAAAATCAAGTCCCAAAAATTATTTTCTCCGGGCGATCTTTTCCTTCTTTACAATTCATGTCTTAGGCTTTTTCCAGGTAAACTAAAATCTAGATGGTCTGGTCCCTTCCTAGTTGAAGAAGTTTTTCCATATGGAACCGTACTCGTCTCCCAACCGGAAAAAGGTTCGTTTAAAGTAAACGGTCATCGGTTAAAGTCTTATATAGCAGGCGACCCAGTGATCGGTTTTAGCGAAACCATAACTTTCCTCCACATTATAAACCCGCCAAAATAGTCAATCTACACGACTATAAACAAAGCGCTCCTGGGAGGCACCCCTCGCTTATCTTTTTCACTCTTTCCTTATTATCTTTGCTGCTTTTTCTAATAAACGCATGGTTTCTGATCGGCCTCCCTCTACGTGTTTCAGGGAAGCTTCTACCCCCCTCTCTTTATATATTGTATATATTTTCTTCCCTCTTGTTCTGCATACTTACGTTACAACATTGGAGACAATGTTGGACTTAAGTATGAGGGTATTTTCGTGCTTTACTTTCTGCACTTCAATTTTTTTCTGCATTTCAAAAATACAAAAAATTCATATAACAACAAAACAAAAACAAAAAAATAAAAAATAGTTCAAAAAATAAAAAAAAACATCTTAAAATGAAAAAAATTTCAAATGAAAAATCCAAAATTTTTTTTTTCTTTCTTTCTTTTTTCCAAAAACTCAAAAACAAATTAAAAAAAATATAACAAAACAAAAAACAAAAATAATATTTTATTTCACTTTGTAAATATTTTTTTATTCTTTTTGTAAATACTCTTTTCTCTCTCCCCTTTCCTCATTCTTGTAAAAACCTCTCTTTTTCTCCCATGATTTTGTACATATAATGAAAATTCTCTTTAAAAAATACAAAAAAAAGATAATAGTTCAAAAAAATTCAAAAAAAAATTGAGAAAAACAAAAATACAAAAAAAGATAATAAATGAAAAAAAATGATGATAAAAACTATAAAAATAAAAAAAAATGTTTTGAAACAATAAATCAAATATTCCATCCTTAACTTTTCTGCTATCCAAAAATTTAGTTTTGAGTTTATTTATATGTGAATTTGATTAATTTTTTGTTCACTACCCGTTTGTTAATTATTGATTGAAAAATTTAAATAGTCGGGGTTAAGTTTTAAAGAATTCATTATACTTTGTTAAAAATAGTGAACTCGTTTTAGGCACTACTTCCAATTTTTCATTGATAGGAGCACGTATATTATGTTAGGAAATAACGACTATAGAATTCAATTATACTTACTTTTAGCTTTCTGAAACATTGGAATGTACAAATTATTAAGGTTGCTCTCAAAATTTTTTTAGGAATAAAAATCTAGTTTTCCTTTCTCCCCTAACCTTATCATGACCTACTTGGCATGATAAAATTTTCTATCCTTAAAAGATCCTATGTCAATAGGAATAAGATTTCGTTCCGTAAACATAGACACCCAATAATTTAAAAAGATTATATATGGAGTAAGAGGATAAAATTTATTACTCCTATAAATATACATTGGGTTAATTTTATTCTTATGAAGTTGAAAAACAAAAATCATATTAGGAAAATAAGATTTCGTTTTCCTAATAATCGAAAAGAAAAAAATGGAGGTTCGAGAAAAAATTACCTCACCTCAAATATCAAAACCCTCTTCATAAACTCACTACCTCTTTAGCCAATTACACAATTCTAGAATTAATTCAAAAATCTTTTTGAGAGCATAATTAGTAAATTGTATTATTTCCAGTAGCACTCGTATAAGCTAGAGTTCTTATAATTCCAAACTATTTTCGTTAATCTAACCATTACAAATGTTGTCTTCTATTTGATTGCATCAAGAAGTCTTTTGGCCAAAACTTTTGCACTATTTAAATCATCTACATAATTTTAGGACTTAACTCTTACACCCCGTATATTTATTTCGATCTCTCTTATAATTGATTAAGCGGTAGCTAAATTTAGAGTTTTTTTTATTCCTTATAGATTCACGTCAAACTTTTGCTCTGGAATAGCAAAAGCCTAAGTATGGGGGTATTTGACGAATTGTAAGTATACGTATTTTTGTGCACATTAATTTAGTCATTTTCATTTATTTTCATCGTTTTTACTTATTTTTGTTCAATAAAATGCTCATATTTTTGTAAATTTACTACTAACTTGTTTTATTTTATTTTTCAGAAAAATTCCAAAATCTGCCAAAATTGGGCAGTACACGCCCGTGTCATTTGGGTCACGCCCGTGACCAGGGCGTGACAGCTCAAATTCCGTGAAGTTGCAAATTTCTGAAGTAAAAAGCTTAATACGCCTGGTGTCACGCCCGTGTCACCCGACACGGGGCGTGACCCAAGCCCGTGTCCTCTCCACTCGACATTTTCCGCTCGATGATTGTCGAGTGTCGACACCAACAGTCACGCCCAGCGTCATGCCCGTGACCTGGGGCGTGACTCAATCTCAGCTCGACGATTTCAACTCGACACTTTCCGCTCAACGATTGTCGAGTGTCGACACCAACTTACACGCCCAGAGTCACGCCCGTGACCTGGGGCGTGACCTTTCCAGCTGGCCCGACAAGATGCTGCCAAAGACGTTTGAAGCAACCCGCGCCAGGTTCTACCTCCCCGACACGCCCAGAGTCACGCCCGTGACCTGGGGCGTGACTGTCGCGAACTCAGCCCGAAGTCAACTTTCCTGTCCAATCGTCGGCCGCCTTCATGAATAGTACTCACACGCCCCCCCTACACGCCCGTGACGGAGGGCGTGTACTTAGAATTTTTTGCCTATAAATTGCCCATTTCTGTAAGGTCCAAGGGTTCAGATTTTTGGGCCATTTTAGTGTGTTTTTGTGGGCTGCATCCGTGATTTTAGAGCTATGTAAGGAGATTTATCCCTCCTTTCTTTCATGTTTGTTTTTGCTTTAGCTTTAGCTCTTGTAATAGTTTGTAATAGTTTCCTTTAATCAATAAAAATGTTAGATTTTCTCTTCTTATTTGGCTTTGGAATGAACTCTTGTGCCCACTTTTCTTCTCATTTTATTCTTAGTTTTACCTTTGTTTTTCTCTTTATGAAAAGTGTGTGTGTGTGTATGAGTGTAACATGTTTGATAGTAATGTTTTTCATTTGTCTTCATGATAGGTTTTGTAGTAGATTTAATTTCCAAGCATGGTATGATATGGTTATCTCATCTTCAACATGTTCTTCCTTATTATTTTTTTTGTTTATTATTTCATACTTATGTATTTGTAAAAGAGATTTGAAAGTGAATTTTATTTTCTTTTCTTAGGTTTTTTGTAGGATTGTAAAACCTCTTTTTGTTCTTTTCATTTTCTTTTTCACTTTTTTATCACTTTCATGAAAACATAAGAATGAAAATCTTGTAATTTTAATTTTCCAAAAACTTTGGTTTTTAATTTGTTTTGAAAAACTTTTGTCTTCTAAAAATTGTAATTTCTTCTTTTTATTTGTTTTTGGCAAAACCTAAGCATGAAAAAGTAAAAGTTTTAATTTTTAGGTAACTTTCATTTTGCTTTCATATTGTGTGTGTGAGTGTATGAGTATAACTTTTTATTGCTTTCCTCATTTATGAAGAGTGTGTGAGTGTAGGTGTTAGTTTTAATGCTTTCTTGAAATTCATATGGAGTGTGTGTGTTTGTGTGCATTTATTTCCGCCTACTCGTTAAGAGTTAAATGGCGCATCGTTTTCATTTTCAGTCCTACTCGTTCGAGTAGGACTTGTAATTTTCTTTCTTTATTTTTTCCGCCTACTCACTTGAGTTAAATGGACGGACTTTATTTCCCGCCTACTCGTTTGAGTAGGACTTGTAATTTCCTTTTTTTATTTTTCCGCCTACTCACTTGAGTTAAATTGACGGATCTTTATCTCCATGTAAATATTTGAGAAAGCCCTGTAATCGCATTTATTTTCTCCTACTCATTTGAGTAGGACTCGCTTTCATTTTAGTCCTACTCGTTTGAGTAGGACTTGCAATTTTAAGCTTTTATTTCCCGCCCCCACTCGTTTGAGTGGGACTCGCAAATTTCAATTATGCAAATTTCTTTTATGTGTAACTTAGTTTCTGTTTAATTTATAATTTGGAGTGTGCGTGAGTTCTTGTTTTAGCTAACTTTTCAGTTTTCTAAATGTTTGTTATTTTTCTTATGTCCCCTTCTTATAATCATTTAGCGTTTAATTTCGAACTCGCGCCTCACTAAATTATAAAGTCGTCCCCATACCGATGTGTGGCTAATCGCTATTAGCCTCGGCATCGAAGAGCATTGGGACATTTAAAATGATTTCTAATAATTGAAGCTCTTTATTTTCATTTTAATTTAAGTACTTAAGGTTTACCCCGGGTTTACGATGCGTAGGACCACATATCAATGTGTGGGCCCTATTTCCGTAGTCATATGCTAGCTAGCCGAGAGGCCGTGCATATGGACCGATCACCCCTGGGTAAATAGAGTTGCGTGCATACCCTCGAAAGAGGACAAGCGTAATTCTATCAGATTGGGTTCCCCACCCAATAGCGGGGTTCTTAGCGTAAAGCGGGCGTTAAGAGGAATCCTTCGTCGGACTAACGTTCGGTCGAATAGTCTTAACGTTTAGGTGAGCGATATCCCTATAGCTAGGTGAGCTCACATTTATGGAACCTCCACGGCCAAGTTGCCTTTTATTAATTTGAAAACTAAGTCCTATAATTATTAAAAATTATTTTAGTCTTAATCCGATTCGATGCCGAGCGTTAACCCTTCATCGAATATTTTTTAAATCATTTTTTCGCTCCTTTGCTTTTCCGTCTTTAGTTAATTAAAAAATCCACCTTACTTTCAGTAAAATAATAGTCCTCCCGAAGGAGTAAGAATAGTCAACACGACCCCGAGAATAATACGACCTCGGTATTCCCCCGAATATCGAGTACTACTTGCGATAGGTGCACTTGCCTACCTCAGCAAGCCCGCGGCGATCGACTCACCGAACCAACCACAGTAAGAGTCTGTTTGCGGGCCCATCAGTTGCTCAAGATTAGACTTAACATTCTGAGTTGATCTATAATTCAGTTATCAGTTAGACAGAATGGGTTCAAGTGAGAATCAGAAGGAATTTGGATCTATGAAACTTCCTATCTGTAGGAAAGAAAATTTTGGCATATGGAAAGAAAGGGTCAGATTGTTCATGGAAGCATCTGATCCAAGAATTTAAAATACAGTGCTAGAAGGGCCATTTATTCCTATGAACATATAAGTTCTTGATGCTAACCTCAAGACTCCAAAGAGTTATTCAGAAATGACTAAGGAAGAGATCATTCTACCAACCTTAGACAAGAAGGCACAGAATATAATTGTGAGTGCCATAGATGACTCTACATTCCAGAATCTGGTCCATTACAAAACCTCCAAGGAGATGTGGGGCACCTTGATTGTCTACATGGAGGGAACAGAAGAAGTGAGAGAGGGCATGAAGTCTATATTAAATTAAGAGTATGAAAGCTTTAGACAAGCTAAGACAGACAACATAGCTGATTGCTATAAGAAATTTTTTAGAATTGTTAATGAGCTAATGACATATGGAAGAGTCTTTAGCATTTATGAATTAAATGACAAGTATGTCAGATCTTTAACCAAGGATTGGGATACTAAAATATGTGTCATCAGAGAAGTGGCCAGGCTTGCAGATACACCTTCACCAACCTTATTTGGAAAACTATTATCCTATAAGATGCAGCTCACTGCCAGAAAGGAGTAGGAGAAAAGAAATAAGTCTGAATACAGAGAGAAGTTAGTTGCTTATAAGGCTGAAGCCACAAGAAAGGGCAGGAGAAAGTCACCTTCTCCTCCCAAGAGAATGGCTGAAGTTGAATCTGAAAATTCTGACATCAACACTTCAGATAGTCATAAATCTGATGAAGAATTTGCTGCCTTCACAAGGCAGTTTCAAAGGTTCATAAAGAAGAAGAAATGAAGAACAAAGCCATCTTCATCCTTCTCCAAGGATGACTATTACAAGAAGAAGAAAACATCTAAGGATGACAGGTATTTCTCTAATCCCAGTAAACAAACTTCTTCTAAAATTGTTTGTTATTATTGCAACAGGCCAGGACATGTCATAGCTGATTGTCCTGATAAAATAAAGGAATCTAAAGATAAAAAGAAGCAACAAAATAAGGGTAAGAAGGAGAGATCCTTTGTTGCAAAGAAGCAGAAGAGTTGGACTTTCTCATCATCATCAGAATCAGGAGAAGAGACTGAAGCTGAAGCTGAAGCTTATATAGTATTGTTCACTACTGAAGAGGATTCAGTAGAATCTGAGTTCTTGCAACTGCTGGACTCAATAAATGGGGTTGAAGATCATCATTGCAAAGGGCTGATGTCTTTGACTGAGGAAGATCAGTGCCAAGATCAGCCTGGTCCCAGTAAGGTAAACAACCTTTCTTCAGTTTCTAATTAATATACTGGATCAGACTCAGAAGCATCTGCATCAAGAGATGTGGATGGTTTTGAATCTGAAGGGGATGTTCATCAACTTATTGATGAGTATGGTAATCTGTTGCAAGCACTTAAGAGAAGCAGAAATCTTGTCAAAAACCAAGCTGAGGAAATTGCATCTCTTAAATTGGCTGCATCAGGTTTAGCAAAAAAGCTGGATTTGATGTTGAATGAAATTGCCAAACAGAAAAATATAACTTTTATTTAGATGTGTACAATTACATTCAAAAATGATCAAATCAAGAGTCTGGAAGTCAGACTTCAGAGAGAGAGGAAACTTGTGGATGAATTTTCAAAGCCAAAGTCAGTCTTACCCTTGATCGATGATTTCACTCTCCAAAAGGGTATGACAGGATTAGGCTTCAAGGGAAGAACTAGGGCAGCTAATTCTAAAGGAAAAGGCAATGCCCCATTTCAACCACTAGCCTTCAATCCCCCTATTGCTTTCAGGAAAGTGATGCAGCCTACTAACATGTATGACCATGACATTACACATGGTCACAGTAAGCCTGAAAATCTGAATGACAAGGGTGTAAATGCCAATAGGGAATCCCATATACAAATGCATTATGATCTTCAGGAATCATCAATGTTTGATGCATCAGCCCTAGCACTCAAGAAAAGGACCACCGTACCTACAGTTTTAAGGTCTGCTGACAGAAATGCTGTTAAGACTACACCTAAAAGAAGATACAATAGATATGAGTGCTGGTGTTGTGGCAAAGTGGGCATTATGCCATTGATTGTTGGCACAACACTACTGTCAGGAAGAATGCCAGCTTACCTATCAGAAAGGCTGCAGGAAAGCATCTCAAGTTTCAGTCTAACCTGAACCTAGAATCTAATAATTATTGGGGTTATAAGGTTAAGTAATTTTATTTGATGCAGGTGAGTACAAGTGCCATACCCCAATATGGTACTTGGATAGTGGATGTTCCAGGCACATGATTGGAACAAGAGGGATGCTGAAGGACTACTCTCCCATAGAGAATGGACCCAAAGTGATCTTTGGTGGATCTGAAAAGGGAGTCATCAAAGGATTTGGTAACATTTCCAATAGTTCCATCACTATCACCCAAGTGGCTTATGAGAAAGGTTTGAAACATAACTTAATAAGTATAAGCCAACTGAGTGATCTTGGTTATGACACCTCTTTTATTAGGAATGACTGTCAGATTAGAAGGACAAGTGATCAAGAGGTCATCTTGTCAGGTTATAGAAAAGGAAATGTTTACTGTCTCAACTTTTATTATGAGAATTGGAACTTTCCTATTTGTCTAGTTGCATATGAGAAAGCTTCTCATTGTGTCAAATGGCATAAGAGGCTGGCTCACCTGAACTACAAGTCAATAGGCCAACTCTATAGTATGGAGTTAGTGAGAAATGGTCCACAGGTCAATTGCATCCAGGAGGGTGTTTGTTCAGCTTATCAAAAAGGCAAACAGACCAAAACCTCCTTCCATAGTCTTGATACCAAAGACTCAATGAGGTGTTTGTACCTCATGCATATGGATCTATTTGGTCCTATGCCAGTTCATAGTCTAGGTAGGAAATTCTACACATTTATGGTTATGGATGACCATTCTAGATTTATATGGGTTTTCTTCCTAAGGCAGAAATCTGAAACCCCTACTGTCTTCCACAATTTTGTTAGGAAAATTCAGAATGAACATAACAGTTCAGTGGTCAAAATCAGAATTGACCATGGGACTGAATTTCAGTCTGAATGTATGACAAGATTTTGTGAAGAACTAGGGATTCATCAATAGTTCTCCTCACCTAGAACTCCCCAGAAAAATGGTATTGCTGAAAGAAAGAATAAGGCTCTTATTGAGGCTAGTAGAACCCTACTAAGTGACACTTCTTTCCCAGAATATTTCTGGGCTTAGGCAGTAAACACTGCATGTCATGTTCTCAATACGGCTTCCATCACCAAAAGCCACAAGAAGACACTCTATGAGATTATGAAAGGCAGAAAACCAAATTTAGCCTATTTTAGAATCTTTGGTAACAAGTGTTTTGTTCTTAATAATGACAAGCACTATTTAACTAAGTTTGCTGCCAAATCCCAAGAAGGGATATTTGTTGGGTACGCAATAGTAGTTGGGCATACAGAGTCTACAACTTGACTACTCAAGTTGTAGAAGAATCTGTCCATGTAGTTTTTGATGAAACGAAACTAATCAACTGTGAGCTGTCTAGTACTCCTTGTAGCTCTACAGGTTTGAAGGAAAAGATGGACAAGGTAACCATTAGTGAAGACCAACCTGCAAGGCAGGATGAAGAAAATGATGGATGTTGTCCAGGGGGAGTACAAGACCCACAAGCTGATGAAGAGGACAATGAAGTCCAGCATGGTGAGGTGATTGGAGAAAATCAAGGTGTAGAAAGATTGCCTCCAGCAATAAGACATCTAAAAGATCATCCATTACACCAAATTATTGGTGATCCAAGTCATGGTGTTCAGACAAGGAGCAAGAACATGAACACAGTCCTTTGCTCAAGTTTCCTATCACAGATGGAACCCAAGAAATTTGAAGAAGCCATACAAGACCCAAATTGGATTGATGCCATGCAGGAAGAGCTGAATCAATTCAGAAGATGCAAAGTCTGGAAGTTGGTTCCTAAACCAAAGAATCACAATGTCATAGGGACTAAGTGGATCTATTGGAAAAAGCTAGATGAAAATGGCATTATAGTTAAGAACAAAGCAAGACTGGTGGCAAAGGGCTATAGACAGGAAGAAGGAATAGACTTTGATCAAACATTTGCCCCAGCGGCAAGGTTGGAAGCAATAAGGCTGTTCCTATCCTTTGCAGCATATCAAGGGTTCAAAGTATTTCAGATGGATGTAAAGTCAGCATTTCTGAATGGTGACTTAAAAGAGGAAGTTTATGTTGAACAACCCTCAGACTTTGCAGGATGTAAAGAAGACAGGAAAAGTACAACTGGCACATGTCAGTTTTTAGGTGGAAGATTGGTGTCATGGAGCAGCAAAAAAAAGACAAGTGTGGATATTTCCACTGTTGAGTCTGAATATGTTGCTACAGGCAGTTGTTATGCTCAGTTGTTATGGATACAACATTAGCTTGAAGATTATGGCATCCAGGTAAGTAGAACTCCATTATTTTGTGATTCTACTAGTGTCATTTCTATTGCTAGAAATCCTTTTTCTCATAGCAGAACTAAGCATATAGAAAAAAGGTTTCATTTCCTTAGAGATCATGTTGAAAAGGAAGATATAAGTTTAGAATTTGTCAATACTAATTTTCAAATTGCTGACATGTTCACCAAACCACTGGATGAAACTAAATTCAATTATTTTAAAATTGAATTAAGCATGTTAAACTTAGAATAAGAATGAAAAATTTGACTAAGTAAAGTTGTGTCGACACATAAAGACATCTGTGTCGACACTTAGTAGTTTGTGTCAACACAAAAGGAAAATTTTGTCGACACATCAAGAAGATTGTGTCGACACTTAGAATTTGGTGTCGACACATAGCTCTCCTGACACTTAGATATGGTGTCGACACATACGGTCGTCTGCGTCGACATGCAGAATATAGTGTATACTCTTAAGGTTGTCTATGTCGACACATCGCAAATGGTGTCGACACATAGTATTGTACTATAATAAAATCCTCTGTCGAGACTTTCATAGTCTGTGTCGACACAATCCCAATAGTGTCGACACAATAAGAGTATTTCAACCCGCCTTTTGACCTTCTTTGTTTCAAAACATATAAATAGGTGGAAGTAAACCCTGTTGACTATGCTCTCAGTATTCTCGAGACCAAATCTTTGTGTCGACAGACCTTCATCTCTCTTCTCCTCAATCTCAAATCCCTAATGGCGCCAAAGCTGGATGAGAACATCAATGAAGGCTATGAACTAGTTCGTCATTCGTTTGAGACTGCCACGCATGACATCAAAGACATTATTACCCTAATCATAGAAAATGGATTGGAATACTTGGTCTCAAAACCTACCAAGATATGGAAGAAGGAGGTTCTTGAATTCTATAAAAAGGCATCACTGGATTCAAAGGGCATAAAATAAAGTCATCAGTTCAAAGAACCAAGGTCAAACTCACCCAGAAGAGTTTGAATAAGACCTTTCAACTTCCCAGGGTAAAAGAAGATGATGAAATAATATCTTCCATGACAGGAGAAGCTCTCCAATGGTGTGGAATGGATCCCACTACCAAGATTGGATCTTCAATGAACAGGAAGGGAATGAATTCCCAAGGGAAATTCCTATCAGAGATCATAGGAAAGGTTATTCTATGTAAAACAGGAGGACATGATAGGATTTCTGCCTATATGTTCAGTCTAATGACCAGAGTGATATTCAAAGTGAAAACAAACTGGTCTGCTGTTGTTTTTGACAAGATCATAGAAGGAATAAAGAAACCTAATCTGGGCAGATTACTGAGCCTATTTCTGGCTGAGAATATACCTGAAGTGATAAATCAATCTGCAGATTCTAAGATTAATCACATGAGAAGAATGGACTTAAGGATACTATCCAGATGGGATAGGGTTCTGACCAAAGATATTTCTACTCCACAGAAACAAACAAAGCAGATTCAGAAAAAAAGCAAACATCCCACAAGACCACTAAATCATCTAGTGATTCAGAAGAAGTGGTTTTCAGCTCTGATGAAGAAGGACCAGAAAGGACTAACAAATCTCCTGCTCAAGTAACTGTAACTGATATTCAGATGCAGGGGGAGCAGATTCCTGCCACCAACATCTTAGAGGTTCAGGTACAGGAAGAGCCTCATCTAGGGGGAGCTAATGAGCTTTCTCCAGTTCCAGCTCAACCACTGCCATCACCTTCAAAAGAAGTTCATGAGCAAGAGCCAATAGTTCACACAGTTGCATTGGACAGTGAAGCAGCTACACAATCTATACTTGAGGTACTACTGGATATCAATCAAGCTGAAAATGATGCACTAGATGTGCATATGAATGATATTGATAAAAATAATCTAGGCAATGTCCTTGAGGATAACATTACCAGGGAAGAGCCTTTTGAAGTTGAAGGAGGACAATTTGCTGAGCAAGAGCAATATATTCCTCCAGTTCAAATAAACCAAGAAGTAATCTTAGAAGAGTTATTTCCTAATATGATGGGAGTAAGGACTGAGGGTGAGCACTCAAGAATTGAGCCAGATATGCCCATCATTGCCTCAAGTCCAAAAGACACTGTGGACATAGCAAGTTCATCTAATTCTTCTGATCATGAAGAAGCCTCCAGGGCTAAGAAGAGAAAAATTGTGGAGCTCAGGAAAAGGAGCTCAACCTATAAGAAAGCCTTGCAGGCTGTCCCACAAACTCTAGCTCCAACTGTAGATTTCAGTTCACTACTGGTGCAACTGCAAGTAAAGATGGATGAACAAAGATAATCCCTTGAAAAATATGTTGATGAGAGAAATAAAGAATTGCAACTTCAGCTTGCACAAGATATTAAATCTATCAGATTTGAAGTGAATTTACATAAAAAAGAATTGATAGATTGCTTCCATAAGGGAGGTAATGTTGTAGTCTATTTATCCAAGCAACAACTGGAAGCCAAAACTCAAATAGATGACATAGCAGTGAAACAAGGCTATGTTCAGGAAAACCAAATAAGAATGAATGATAATCTCACAGAGTCACACAATGTTATTATAACAGAACTTCATAGTAAAGCAACTGCTTTCACTACAACCATTGCTAAAGAAAAGTCTGAGTTTGATCAACCACTCAAAGCAGATTTGACTGATGTTAGCACTGCTATCCAAGAATCTCAAAATGGTAATTGCTGATCAACTACAGAAATTCAGATCATTCTATAAGGAAGGCACCAATTACCTAGCTAATCAGATAAGATTTCAAAAAGATGATATCAGAGACCATATTGAAAGAGAAGTCATAAAGGGGGAGAGAGTATTAGTCAATACATGCTCTGAACATGCTAAATGGATAACTAATGCTATCAGAGCAACTCTTGGTTATCCACCCCTGTGTGATGATGATAACACTACTGAATCAGGCATTCAACCGGCTTCAAATAAAGGGGTACAACAGGAAGTGGCTCATATTATTTATCCACCTGCTGATTTTGAGGGCATTCAATCTGCAGTACAACAAATATACAGTCCTCGACAGGAGGTTCAGAATGTGATTATTTAGAAGGTTGAGATGTCTGAAGCTGCTTTAAAAAGAGATCAAGAAGCTCAACTTTCTAAGAAAAGGTTTAGAGAGTAGGCTGAATTAAAGCCTAATTTTGAAAGATGGAGCCCCACCTACAGAAACATTATTCTCACTACCTGGCAAGCAGTTAAAGACAACATGCATGATAGAGGCAAATGGTACTCTGAACAAGAATGGAGCAAGTATCAGAAACAACAAGATACCATATATCAGTTTAGAAGAGATCTCAAAGCTGGGAAGATACCTACTACTTCAGTAGAGCCTAGCAAATACTTTCCAAAGCCTTATCATTATTTTGAAAGGTAAAAGGTCAAGCCTGAAGAGCTCAAGAAAAAGGATCTTAAAATGAAAAAACCAGCTGAAGACACTGAAGCTAATGTACAAGCAACAATTCAGTCTGGCAAAGGCATTGTCATCAAGGAGCCTAATTAGTCCTAGAATAGATTGACTAGATTTTAGAACTATGTAATCGTTTTTTTAAAATCTATGTAATTTGTTGTTCAAAAACTTCTTGTACTTCAACAAAACACTGATTCATGTTCACTATATTTTATTATGTTTTGTGATGATATAATATGCTGGTTTTATTTGTATATTACCCTGACTAAATAATCTTTATACATCATAATCTGTGTTTTATTATAAAGTGATTTATATCATTGACTAAGGGTTATGACTTCTCCAAATAGGGGGAGATTGTTGGGTACATTAGAAAATGTGTACCAGATTTGGAGAAGCATCACCTAACTAAATGATATTCATCAATTTGTATTTGATGGTGTTTTGAGTTTCAATGTGCAGGTTAAGGAAATCCAAAAAAAGTTTCTAAGTACAAGTGTTGACACTTGAGAAGAATTGTGTCGACACTTGGGAAAGACTGTGTCGACACCAGGAGCCAGATTGTGTCGACACACAGGACTTGTGTCGACACACAAGAAATCTTTTGACAACAACTGTGTCGATAAGAATGACTTGTGTCGACACATTCCAGAATTCTGTCAACAATAATTGTGTCGACACACAGGACTTGTGTCAACACACTCCAGAATTCTATCGACATCAACTTTGTCCAGACTAGAAGCTGTTGTGTCGACACACAGGACTTGTGTCGACACATTTCACAGAAATTATGTCAAGAAGAAAAAGAAGTGCTGTGTCGACATTATGTGAGCTGTGTCGACATCACCAAGAATTGTGTCGACACATGATCTATTTGTTTGGACACATTTGAAGTATTGTCTTGCCACTTTGCTGCTGAGTTAAAGTTCAATGAAGTATCACATGTGAAAGAATTGGTTTCAAGATAACCTAATACACCTAGAGGGGGTGGGGGTGAATAGGTTCAAATCCTTTTTATTCTAAGACAGATAATAAACTCTAGTTTTCTGTTGGTTATACTACTAACACAACAAACACATCACAAAAATATATCCAAACACAGAGTGCACAGGATTTATAGTGGTTCCCCAAGTATTAGCTACATCCACTTTCCCCTTCTCCTATCTAGCAGTGCGCTAGATTCGGCCAAACTTCTTCTCTTCACCTCAGATCCGTAGATCTTACAGCTCAGAACCCAATAAGGGTTCCTACAACTCAGAGTGAGTCCACACTCCTACAGCTCAGGCACACAGCCCTACCTCAGCCTTCAACAAGGCCTACAACTCAGAGATAACAATCTCCTACAACTCAGGCTCACATCCCTACCTCAGCCTTCAACAAGGCCTACCACTCAGAGAAAACACTCTCCTACACTCAGCCTTTATAAACACAGGCTTACAACTCAGATCTATAAAGATCCTACAGAAAATTGATTTAAGTTTGTAATATACCACCACCCAAGTAGAGAGAGAAAGGATGGATGGCTTCTTGATCAGTTCTTGGAAGAATCTGATGGCAGAGAACAACCACTCTTAGCTTTCTTCAAAGCTTCTTGAATCTGAACTCAGTTGGGTTGAATCTCCTGTGAAGTTGATCTTCAATCAGCTTCTTTCTTGATATTCAGATCACAATCTGAATCCTTCTTAGCACATTGGTTCAGGATCTACACTTGAGGGACTTGATGATGAAAGCCCCTTTCTTCTTTGGATCTCTCTCTCCAAATACTTCTGTTTCTCTTTCTTTAGTATTCTGTATTGATTAGACATCAACATCTCTTCTGTTGACAGAGAAAGCCTTTATATAGACTTCCCCCATGATAACCGGCTGATCCGGTTTCTAACAAACTTCTGACAGCTCTGACACTTACAGTAGACCGGTTGGTAATGACAGCTGTCAAGTCATCCAGTCACTTCTTGAAATTCTGTCTGCCAACAAAGTGTCGAGACTGAACTTCATCATGTGTCGACACAAATAGACTAAGTGTCGGCACAAGTGGATTAAGTGTCGACAAAAGCCCTGGTGGTGTCGACACAGCTCCTTTGTTATTGATACTGCTTCTCGACACAGCTTCTGTAGAATGTGTCTACACTGATTTTGTGTGTCGACACAAACACTTCTCTTAAACTTTGTTGAATCTCTGATGTGTGTCGACACAAGTCCTGTGTGTCGATACAGTTGATGTCGACAAAGTCTTCTGTGTGTCGACACTGCCTCTTGGTGCCGACACAATTGATGTCGACTAAGTATTCCTGTGTGTCGACACTGCCTCTTGGTGTCGACATAGTTGATGTCGACTAAACTTTCTCTGTGTGTCGACACTGCCTCTGTTTGTCGACACAGTTGATGTCGACTATACTTCTCTGTGTGTCGACACTGCCTCTGTATGTCGACACAGTTTCTTCTAGTGTCGACACAGCCTTTCCAAGTGTCGACACAATTAACTCCAAGTGTCGACACAGCTTTTCTCCAGTGTCGACACAGGCCTTCATAAGTGTCGACACAGCTTCTCCTGGTGTCGACACATGGACTTAGAAATTTTTCTGCATTCCTGCATTTACTTAACCTGCACATATATACTCAAAACAACATCAAATACACCTTGATGTATATCATTGAGTAAGGTGAGGCTTCTTCAAATCTGGTACACATTTTCCAATGTACCCAACAATCTCCCCCTATTTGGAGAATTCATAACCCTTAGTCAATGATATACACCATTCATAACAAATACACATTATGATGTATCACAACATTATATGACAGGATAACTTCTAACAAAACATATAGAATATATCATCATAGAATAAAAATGCTAACACAATGAGCATTAATTAATGTTTTGTTTCAACTTACAAAAATTTCTTAATCAAAAATTTACATAGATTTTAATAACTAAAGATTACAAAATTGTAAAATCTATTAAGTCTAATCTAAGGCTGATCTGGCTCCTTGATAACTATGCTTTTGCCTGATTGGACCTTGGCTTGTAGTGGAGCATCAGTGTCATCAGCTGGCTTCTTTCCCTTTAGATCTTTCTTCTTTTGCTCTTCAGCCCGTATTCTTTGTCTTTCAAAATAATGAAAAGGCTTAGGGAAATATTTGCTAGGCTCCTGAGCATTAGGAGGTAGCTTCCCAAGTTTTGTCTTTCTTCTATATTGAACAATGGCTTCTTGCTTGGCTTCATGCTTTTGCCATTCTTGCTCAGAGTACCATTGACCCCTATCATGGGACTTATCCTTTACAGCTTTCCAAGCAGTCAGTATAATGTTCCTAGAAGTAGGACTCCACTGTTCAAAATCAGGCTTCAACTCTGCCTGTTCTCTGAATCTTTTCTTAGATAATAGAGCTTCTTGCTCTTTCAAAACTGCCTCTAACACTGGCTTGTCTACTTTCTCAAGGATAATATTTTGAGCACCTTCTGGAGGGTTGTACATAGACTGTACTTCTTGGTGAATCATTTCAAAATCAGCTGGAGGATAGATAACTTGAGCAACTTTAGCTTGAACCCCTTCTAAGTAAGCAGGTTGTATACCAAACTCAGCCACATTGTCATCATCACAGAGGGGTGGATATCCAAGGGTGGCTCTGATGCTGTTAGATATCCATTTAGCATGATCAGATCTAGCTTTGACTAACACTCTCTCCCCCTTTATGACTTCTCTGGCAACATGATCCCTGAGGTCATCCTTTTGAAATCTGATTTATTCATCAAGAAAATTTACAACATCTTTATAGAATTCCTTTAACTTCAGCAGCTGTCCAGAAATGGTCTTTTGAGATTGCTCAATAGCTATTTTGACAGCAGCTAGGCCTTCCTGTAATTGCTTGTGAAAATCTGCCTTGGCAGTAGTCCTTGCATCAGGCTGAGCAGTTGCAACATTCTTCAGTTCTGTAACAATCACATTATGTGATTCAGTCAGATTAGCATTCATTTTAAGTTGATTCTCTAGGACATAGCCTTGCTTCACAGCTATATCATCAACTTGAGTCTTGATTTTCTCTTGATGTGTGGCTAGGAAAACCACAGCATTGCCTCCTTTGTGAAAGCAATCAGTCATTTCTTTCTTATGCTGATTAACTTCAAATTTTAGTGATTTAATATTTGTAGCCAAGGAGAGTTGTAGATCTTTGTGAGTCTCATCCATGTATTTCTCCATGGCTATCGTCTGTTCATCTAGCTTTACTTGCAATGAGACTAATAAGGAGCTATAATATGTAGCTAGGGCAGATTGTGGAGCAGCAGTTTGTAATGCCTTCTTGTAGCTTTTGCTTCTCTTTTGAAGACCATTAGCTTCCTCTTCTTAGCTCTTGTTGCTTCTTCATCCTTAGATGCTGAGAAACTAGCTATATCAACTCTATCTTTAAGACTAGGAGGCAATACCTATTCAGTTCTAGGTTGCTCCCCTTGAGTCCCTTGCTGCTCCTCAGTTCTTGTGTTCTCCCCCCTGAGACCCTACTTGCTCCCCCTCAAGGTTAGCTTGCTCCCCCTCAACAACTGCTTTCTCCCCCTCAAACTCAGTCTGCCCTAAATTAGGGAACAACTCTTCAAGAGTGAACTTTTGTTGAGTAGGGACTAGAGATACTCTTATCTCTGGAACATCAGTAGCAACAGATGTATCCTCCATAATGACATCGTGTGCTTGACTGTGAAGAACTTTCCTTAAACTCTTCTGGGTGATTTTCACTTTTACTCCATGGACTGTGGATCTAATTTTGAGTCCAGTTTGATCTAGGGTAGCAGCACCAAAGAATTCTAGTGTTTCTTTCTTCCAAATCTTAGTTGGTTCAGAAACTAAGAATTCCAGACCATTTTCAACTATTAGGGTTATTACTCATGTAATTTCTGATTCCGCTCCATAAAATGCGTTCTGAACCAGTTTGTATCTTTCATTGACATTGTCCTCGATCTTTGGCGCCATGGTTGTTGAGAGAAATCTGGTGTGAGGGAAGAGAGTTTGTCGACACTAGATTCTGGTCTCAAGAATCTGGAGAGCCTGTCGACAGGGTTTGTTGTTGAACTATTTATACCTTTTTGAACAAAGAAGGTCAAAAGGCGTGTCAACAATCACTGAATGTGTCGACACTGTTGAAAAGTGTCGACACAGAATACTTAAGTCTCGATAACGGTGTTGACTTCTATGTGTCGACACCAATTATGATGTGTCGACATAAATATCCTTAACTGACGACTCAGTGTTTGAGTGTCGACACAAACATCTGCATCTATACTCTAAGTGTCGACACCACATCTGGATGTGTCGACACCACTTCTCAGAAGTGTCGACACCGATTCTCTAGATGTGTCGACACCACTTTCCTGGAATGTCGACACCAACTACTATGTGCCGACATCACTTTTCTGGAATGTCGACATCACTTATCTGTGTCGACACCGTTTTGCTGGATATGTCGACATAGTTTTACTTAGCCAATGTTGTTAAACTAATCTATGTTCAACATTCCTAATTCAATTTTAAACTTATTGAATTTAGTTTCATCTAGAGGCTTAGTAAACATATCTGCAATTTGAAAATCTGTTTTGACAAATTCTAGTGAGATGTCCTCTTTCTCTACATATTTTTTAAGAAAATGGTATCTAATTTCTATATGCTTAGTCCTACTATGTGAAACAGGATTATTAGCAATAGAAATAGCACTTGTAGAATCATAAAGCAAAGGTGTTCTACTTACCTGAATACCATAGTCTTCTAGCTGGTGCTAAATCCACAACAGCTGTGCACACCAACTTCCTGTTGTCATATATTCAGACTCAGCTGTGGAAATTGACACACTAGTCTGCTTCTTACTGCTCCAAGACACCAATCTTCCTCTTAGAAATTGACAGGTGCCTGTAGTGCTTTTTCTATCTTCTTTGCAACCTGCAAAGTCTGCATCTGAATAGCGTGTCAGTAGAAAATCTCCATTCCTAGGGTACCAAAGGCCTAGATTAGGTGTGCCCTTAAGATATCTCAAAATCCTTTTGACAGCAGTAAGATGAGATTCTTTAGGGCAGGATTGGTACCTAGAACAGACACATGTAGCATACATGATATCTGGTCTACTAGCAGTCAGATATAGGAGGGAGCCAACTATCCCTCTATACAAAGTTTCATCTACAGGTTTCCCTGCATCATCTTTGCTTAGAGACACACTTGTCCCCATTGGAGTTCTCATGGTAGTGGATGATTTCATACCATACTTCTTAATTAACTCCTGGGTGAACTTAGACTGAGATATGGACAAGCCATTTTCAGTTTGTCTTACTTGGAGACCCAAGAAGAACTTAAGTTCTCCCATACTGCTCATTTCAAATTTCTCCTTGCATAAGTTTTGCAAACTTTCTACAAAGGTTACTTTCAGTAGAACCAAATATTATGTCATCGACATATATTTGGACTAGGATTATCTTTCCTTTGGATTCCCTAAGGAATAGAGTCTTATCTATTTCCCCCCTTGAGAATTTGTTCTCAATGAGGAAAGCAGACAGGGTTTCATACCAGGCCCTTGGGGCTTGCTTTAACACATATAAAACTTTCCTAAGTCTATAAACATAATCAGGTTTGAGAGAATCAACAAAACCTGAGGGCTGTTCTACATAGAGTTCTTCTTTTAGATTTCCATTTAGGAATGCTGATTTTACATCCATTTGGAATACCTTGAAGCCTTGATATGCTGCATAAGCAAGGAACATCCTAATTACTTCCAGTCTTGCTACTGGGGCAAAGGTTTGATCAAAGTCAATACCCTCTTCCTGCATGTATCCTTTTGCAACAAGTCTTGCTTTGTTCTTCACAATGATCCCACTCTCATCCAGTTTGTTCCTAAAGATCCACTTTGTTCCAATGATGTTGTGGTCCTTTGGTTTAGGAACTAACTTCCAGACCTTGCACGTTCTGAATTGATTCAGCTCCTCTTGCATGGCATCAATCCAATGTGGGTCTAGAACAGCTTCTTCAAATTTCTTGTGTTCCACTTGAGATAAGAAGCTAGAGTAAAGAATTGTGTTCAGATTCCTGCTCCTTATTTGTACTACTTATCTTGGATCACCAATTATCTGATTTGCTGGATGATCATTTAAGTGTCTAATTGCTGGAGGTAGTTTATCTTCAGGTTGAACACCTCCAGTCTCTTCATTATGCTGTACCTCTTGGTTTTCATCAGCATCTGAAGAGTCTTATACTCCCCCTCAACAACAGCCACCATTTTACACTTCCTGATTTGCAGTTGAATCTTCTGTGATGGTAAGCTTGTCCATTCTCTCATTTATACCTGTAGAACTGCCAGAACTACTTGGAAACTCACTGTTAATAAGTCTTGTTAATCAAAGACAATGTGTACAAACTATTCTACAACTTGAGTAATCAAGTTATAGACCCTATAAGCCTTACTATTATTACTGTACCCAACAAATATCCCATCTTGGGATTTGGCAACAAACTCAGTTAGATAAGACTTGCCATTGTTAAGGACATAACACTTGCAACCAAAGATCCTAAAATAGGATAAGTTTGGTTTTCTGCCCTTCATAATCTCATAGGGAGTCTTTTTGTGCCTTTTGGTGATAGAAGTCCTATTGATCACATGACATGCAGTGTTTACTGCCTCAGCCCAGAAATATTCTGGGAGAGAAGTGTCACCCAATAGAGTTCTACCAGCCTCAATTAGTGTTCTATTCTTCATTTCAGCAATACTATTTTGCTGTGGTATTCTAGGTGAGGAGAATTCTTGAAAAATCCCAAATTCTTCACACAGTCTTGTCATACTCTCAGATTGAAATTCAGCGCCATGGTCACTTCTGATTTTGACCACTGTACTGTCCAGCTCATTCTGAATTTGTTTGACAAAACTATATAAAACACTTGGGGTTTCAGATTTTTGTCTCAGAAAGAACACCCATGAATATCTAGAATAGTCATCTACCACCACAAAAGTTTAGACCTTCCTACCTAGACTATGAACTGGCATAGGACCAAATAGATCCATATGCAAGAGGTATTGTTGGGTATTGTATCCACAACGTACCTGATTTGAAGAAGCCCCTGAACAAGCTAAGGTAAATAGGCAATGTTTTTGACAAAATATTTCAAGTTGTGCTTGCAGTTTTTCCACGCTAAGTGCACACCAATGTCAGGGTGCAGTAGGTCAATATACACGGGTCTGCACGACGTAATCCCTCGTTGAGCAGATCAGTGTGTTGCCCTATGTGTACTCTCTCTATTGGAGTATACTTACTTTCAAGTACAGGGCTGTGATCTTGCAAGAGCAGACAAGGAGAAAGGATGGGTTAAGGAGCACATCATGGGTGGAAAGACGAAAATTCGTCTAAGCGTAAATCGACGAGAATCGCCAAGTGATTCTCGCCGATTCGGCGAGAATCACTAGTGATTCTCGCCGAATCGCCGAGAATCAGTGGCTTATTCCCGCCGACTCGATCCAACTACACTTCGAAGCAAGCAAATCTGATTCTAAGTAAGAATCGACGAGAATCACCAAGTGATTCTCGCCGAATCGTCGAGAATCACTGGCTGATTCTCGCCGTCTCGACCCGGCTAAATCAGTGCGTGCAACCAAGTCAAATTCGACGAGAATCATCTTTGATTCTCGCTGAATCGTCGAGAATCACCTTTGATTCTCGACGACTCGACGAGATTCACTTTCGATTCTCGCCGATTTTGACTTGGCAATTTTTCTGGAAATTCCTGAACCAGATTCTGCCGCTATCAATGTTCTGGACCGGGATTTAGGGATTCTTCTTGTGGGTCCCACAACGGTCATATTGAAGCTGTCTATAGTATAAATACATGGTATTTTTGAACAGTACATACGGAAACACACAGAAAGAAGCCGAGCACGATCTAGACCTAAAATTGCGAGTTCCGCTCCGCCGCCGCCGTCGTCGCTCGAGCAAGTTGGTCGCCGCTTTTGATCGAGATTTCTTCCTGATCTTCCGGCGACAAAAGCTTAGCCAAGCTTAGAGTCTCACGCATCTATCCAGAGATCCCTTGTCTCTCGATTTGTTGATCGGGAAAACTTCCCCGTCCGAATCGATCGAGACGACCGATCCTCGTGTGACCGTTGGTAGACCTAGCTAGCTTCGCTACGAAGTTTGGATCTCCAAAGTACAGCAGTCGCACATCGTCGTCGCCGCCGATCCCGTGAACCTTGTCGCCGCCCATCTTGCCGCCGCCGGTTCCGGGGAGATCCTCTCCAAGAGAGATCTAGGGTTGTGGACTCTTTGTGGACTTCAAGAACACGTCGTCAACAAAGAGGGACACCGTAGTCTCCAAACGTAGTTTGTATCTCTTGTACATTCTAGTTTTGCTTTTGAGGAACGTTTATTCCGAGTTGTAAGGGTTGGGTGCAACCCGTGTGTGGGAGTGTTGACTCCTACGTGTGGAAGGGTTCCTTCCGATAGTGCAAGGATTGGATTTCAATCCTGTTGGTGAAGATACCGAGTCGTCCCTTGTTGGGAGATAAGTCGAAGGGGGAAAGTGGATGTACCCAACTCGGGAAACCACTATAAATAGCTTGTGTACTCTGTTGTGCTGTGTTGTTTTATTTTCGTGTGCAGGTACAATTTAAATTCCGCAAAAACGCTGCACGTCACCTATTCCCCCCCCCCCATAGGTGAAGATAGTTGACACTAGGTGGACTTTCAGGTATATACACCTCACTGAATCCTTGTTTTCAAGGCTATGAAAGGAGGATTTGGTCTGATTGCCTTTTTGACAAGCTGAGCATATCTCATCCTTTATACACTTAACTTGAGGACCATTCCTCACTAACTCTTTGCTAAAGAGTTGGCCAATAGTCCTGTAGTTAAGATGTGCCAGCCTCTTCTGCCATTTAACATAATGAGAGGCTCTCTCATCAGCTATAAGACAAATAGGAGAAACATTGTTCTCACACTCAAACTTAAGACAATACACATTTCTTTTTCTATATCCTGTCAATATGACCTTTTGATCACTTGACCTTTTGATCTGACAACCATTCTTGACAAATGAAATGTCATAACCTAAATCACTCAGCTGACTTATGCTAATTAGATTGTGTTTCAAACCCTTTACATAAGCCACTTGAGTGATTGTAACTGAGTTATTAGAAATGTTACCAAAACCTTTGATGACTCCCTTTTCAGAACCACCAAAGATTACTTTAGGCCCATTCAGCATAGGTGAGTAGTCCTTCAGCAATCCCCTTGTTCCAGTCATGTGCCTGAAACATTCACTGTCCAAGTACTATATAGGGGCATGACAACTTGGACTCACCTGTAACACAGATTACTTAACCTTAGAACCCAAATAACCTTTGGGTCTTTGGTGCAAGTTAGTCTGAAACTTAACAAATCTTCCTGCAGCATTTCTAACAGGCATACTGCTACTCTCCTTGACACTGATATTGTGCCAACTGTCTAAGGCAATGTGGCCTATCTTGCCACAACACCAGCACTCAAACTTATTATACTTTTATTTAGGTACAACTTTAGCTGAATTATTAGTAGCAAATATGTTGTTTTGTACTAGGGCTTTGCCTCTAGAATTGAACTTAGCAGTCCATGCATTTTTCTTAAACCCTAATCCAGCCTTACCCTTTTGAGACACAAACTCATCAATCAAGTGTAATACAGATTTTGGTTTAGAAAAACTAGCTACAATCTCCTTTTCTTTCTGAAGTCTATTCTCCAGACTTTTAATCTGATCATTTTTAAATGTGATAGTACCCATCTGAATAATAGTAATGTTTTTCAGTCTGGCTATCTCATTCAACTTTTGATCCAGCAACTTCTCTGAATCAGATGCAGCCAACTTAAGATCTGCAATTTCCTTAGCCTATGTTTTGACCAGGTTTTTGCTTTTCTTTAGTACCTGCAACAAGTCCCCATATTCATCTATCAGCTGATGAATATCACCTTCAGACTCAGACCCATCCACATCACTTGATATAGATGTTGCTGACTCTGACCCAGTACTACAATCTGAATTTCTAGAAAAATATTGTACCTTACTAGGACCAGGCTGATCCTGGCACTGTCTTCTTCTGACACAGCCATCAGTCCCTTGCACTGATGGTCTTCTTGTTCATAGATAGAGTTCAGCACTTATAGAAACACATCTTCTTCATTTGCTGCATATAGACCAATGTATGCCTCAACTTCAGATTCTGACTCTGAAGATGATTGGTCTGTCAAGCTCTTCTCCTTCTTAGCAACAAAGGATTTCTCCTTCTTGATCTGGTGTTGAATCTTCTTTTTATCAGCAGACTCTTTTCTTTTGTCTGGACACTCAACCACAACATGTCCAGGCCTATTACAGCAGTAGCAAACAATCTTTGATGTTGTAGATTTGCTTGGCTTAGACCTGCTCCTGTCCTTCCTGGATGACTTTCTCCTTTGATAATAGTCATCCTTAGGTTGAGATGTGGAGGGCTTAGACTTCCACTGCTTCTTCTTCAGGAATCTCTAAAACTGCCTTGTGAAGGCAGCAAAATCTTTATCTGAGTCACTGCTGTCTGAACTTTGATTGTCTGAATTATCTGAAGCAATTTCAGAAACTATCTTAGGAGGTGATGGAGACATACTCCTATTCTTCCTAGTGGATTCAACCTTGAAGGCCACAGACTTTTCTCTATGCTCCCCTTTTGCACTTTTCTCTTCCTCTTTCCTAGCCATCAGCTGCATCTCATATGATAGCAATTTTCCGAACAAATTTGGAGGAAAGATATCTGCAAGTTTGGCCACTTCACTAATGACACAAATCTTGGTGTCCCTTTGTCAAGGATCTTAGGAATTTATCATTCAGTTCATATGTACTAAAGATTCTCCATAAGACATTAGCTCATTTACTATTCTATAGAACTTTTTATAACACTCAGTTATACTGTCAGACTTTCCTTGTCTGAAACTCTCATATTCCTAGTTCAGCATAGACTTTCTATCTTGTCTGACTTCTTCAGAACCCTTCATGTAGTCTATCAAAGTATCCCACATTTCCTTGGAGGTGTTGCAGTGAATCAAATTTTGAAAGGTTGAATCATCTATGGCACTTACTATGATATTCTGGGCTCTTTTATCCATAGTTGCCAGGATGATCTCATCCTTAGTCATCTCTCAAAAATCCTTGGGAATTCTTTGGTTTGCATCTAAAACTGACAACTTTATTGGAATATAAGGACCTTCCTTTACTGTAATGTATATCCTTGGATCAGAAGCCTCTATAAACAGCCTGACCCTTTCTTTCCATATTCCAAATATCTCCTTCATGCATATGGGTAATTTCATAGAACATTGTTCCTTATGATTTTCTCCTGAACCCATTTTCTTGATCTTGAGCCTTATGGATCTAACTCAGACTGTTAAGTCCTTCTTTGAGTAACCTCGCTTTGATACCACTTGAAAGAATTAGTTTCAAGATAACCTAATACACCTAGAGGGGGGGAGGTGAATAGGTTCAAATCCTTTTTATTCTAAGACAGATAATAAACTATAGTTTTCTGTTGGTTATATTACTAACACAGCAAATACATAACAGAAATATATCCAAACATAGAGTGCACAGGATTTATAGTGGTTCCCCAAGTATTGGGTACATCCACTTTCCCCCTTCGCATATCTAGCAGTGTGCTAAATTCGGCCTAACTTCTTCTCTTCACCTCAGATCCGCAGATCTTACAGCTCAGAACCCAATCAAGGTTCCTACAACTCAGAGTGAGTCCACACTCCTACAGCTCAGGCACACATCCCTACCTCAGCCTTCAACAAGGCCTACAACTCAGAGATAACAATCTCCTACAGCTCAGGCTCACAACCCTACCTCAGCCTTCAACAAGGCCTACCACTCAGAGAAAATACTCTCCTAGACTCAGCCTTTATAAACACATGCTTACAACTCAGATCTATAAAGATCCTACAGAAAATTGATTTAAGTTTGTAATATACCACCACCCAAGTTGAGAGAGAAAGGATGGATGTCTTCTTGATCAGTACTTGGAAGAATCTGATGGCAGAGAACAACCACTCTTAGCTTTCTTCAAAGCTTCTTGAATCTGAACTCAGTTGGGTTGAATCTCCTGTGAAGTTGATCTTCAATCAGCTTCTTTCTTGATATTCAGATCACAATCTGAATCCTTCTTAGCAGATTGGTTCAGGATCTGCACTTGAGGGACTTGATGATGAAAGCCCCTTTCTTCTTTGGAGCTCTCTCTCTCCAAATACTTCTGTTTCTATTTCTTTAGTATTCTGTATTGATTGGATGTCAACATCTCTTCTATTAAAGGAGAAAGCCTTTATATAGTCTTCCTCCATGGTAACCAGCTGACCCAGTTTCTAACAAACTTCTGACAGCTTTGACAGTTGCAGTAGACCGGTTGGTAACGGCAGTTGTCAAGTCATCCAGTCACTTCTTGAAATTCTGTCTGTCAGCAAAGTGTCGAGACTGAACTTCATCATGTATCGACACAAATAGACTAAGTGTCGACACAAGTGGATTAAGTATCGACATAAGCCCTGGTGGTGTCGACACAGCTCCTTTGTTGTTGATACTGCTTCTCGATACAGCTTCTGTAGAATGTGTCGACACTGATTCTGTGTGTCGACATAAACACTTCTCTTAAACTTTGTTGAATCTCTGTTGTGTGTGTCGACACAAGTCCTGTATGTCGCCACAGTTGATGTCGACAAAGTCTTCTGTGTGTCGACACTGCCTCTTGGTGTCGACACAATTGATGTCGACTAAGTATTCTTGTGTGTCAACACTGCCTCTTGGTGTCGATACAGTTGATGTCGACTAAACTTTCTCTGTGTGTCGACACAGCCTCTATGTGTCGACATAGTTGATGTCGAATATGCTTCTCTGTATGTCGACACTGCCTCTGTATGTCGACACAGTTTCTTCTGGTGTCGACACAGCCTTTCCAAGTGTCGACACAATTAACTCCAAGTGTCAACACAACTTTTCTCTAGTGTCGACACAGGCCTTCATAAGTTTCGATACAACTTCTCCTGGTGTCGACACATGGACTTAGAAATTTTTCTGCATTCCTGCATTTTCTTAACCTGCACATATAAACTCAAAACAACATCAAATACACTTTGATGTATATCATTGAGTAAGGTGAGGCTTCTTCAAATCTGATAGACATTTTCCAATGTACCCAACAAGATGTCATGACTGGAGACTTGACAGTTGTCACAACCAACAAAATAGTTACATCTATCAGAGCTGTCAGAAGGCCGTTAGTAACCGGATCAGCCAGTAACCTTAGATGGGGTCTATATAAAGACCTATTCTATCAACAAAAAAAATAAGAAGAGAGAACCAACAACTAAGAAGAGGAGAAGTCTTCATCTAGAAATCAACAAGTCTCTAAGGGCAGATCCTGAACAAGTCTGCAAGAAGAATTCAGAGCCACATCTGAATAGAAGAAGGAAGCTGATTGAAGATCATCTCCAAGAAGATCAACCTTACTTTGTTCAAATTCAAGAAGCTTTGAAGAAGCTGAGACAGGTTGGATCTAAAACAATCAGATGTACCAAGAACTGATCAAGAAATCTTCTACCCATTCTCTCTCCACCTGGTGAAGGAATTATTATTTTTACAATCAATTTTCTCTGTAGGATCTTGTATAGATCTGAGTGTTGGAGAGCTATCTCTCTGAGTTGTAAGCCTAAATCTATAAAGGCTGATGTAGGGCTGAGTGCCTGAGGTAGGGGATTAAATTCTCTGAGTTGTAGGCATGTTGAAGAGGCTGAGGTAGGGCTTGATTGCCTGAGTTGTAGGAGTGTGGACTCACTCTGAGGTAGGATTCTCTGAGAGGATCTGAGCTGTAGAACTTGCTGAAGTCTGAGTTGTAGGAACCATTTTGGGTTCTGAGTTGTAAGATCTGAGGATCCGAGAAGGAAGAAGGGAGTTAGGCCGAATCTAGTAATCTGCTAGATAGGCGAAGGGGGAAAGTGGATGTACCCATCACTTGGAGAACCACTATAAAATCTGGGTGTATGCTGTGTTGCCTGTGTGTGCTATAATATGTGCTGCGATAGATATTGCTAAGGTTGTCTAATAAGTAATTTACATTATCTGCCTGAATAAAAAGAATTGAACCTATTCACCCCCTCTAGGTGTTTAGGACATCTTGAATCAAATTCTTTCAATAGTAGAATTAAGTATATAGAGATTAGACATCATTTCATTAGAGATTGTGTGGACAAAAAACTTAATATTTTCTTTATCTCTACTGATCTGCAAAAAGTAGACATCTTCACTAAACCTTTAGATGAAAATAAACATCTATTCTTTCTGAATCAGCTATGTATGATTAATGGAGAAGTTTAATTTGATTTCAGTCCAAGGTCGAAAAATTGATCACATTTTGTCAAATGGAGATCGACGATCTGAGAACTGTTCTTGAGAAATTTCGTCGACCTGAGATCAACGAAATCTCTCTGTGAAGTCATTTTTGTCGAACGGAGATCGATGATCTTTCTTTAGAAAATATTTCGTCGAACAAAGTTCGACGATCTATTTTCCCACGCTTCAAACTGAGATTGACGATATCATTCCATCATGAAATTTTTTCGTCGACCTGAGCTCGAAGCTTTTCTTTTTCGCAGGATGGAGTTCACCGTTTCGCCTTCTGAAAACTTATAATAAGTGGTTTCATCGAACTTCATCCCGCGTATTCAAGATCTCTTACACTTCATCTTTTGTTTCTTTTTGTAGAGCAATGGAGATTTCTCCAGCCCTTCTCTCCAGCATGAAATTTGACGACTATTTCAACATCGACATTGAATCGTTCAGTCACTCAGATCAGATATTCAATGATATTCTTCCATTACTTTAACCTCATAATCTACAATACCTCATGTCAACCAGAATCAAACTTCTTGTTTCTGAGATCAAGGAATAGTTGTTTACTACAAAGCTTAGGATACCACAGTCATCGCTGGCTACATCCCTGGTAATCAAGTTATTTTATCTCCATAAGCTTTAACTGTAGTTTTTGGTTTTGTTAATGGTGAAGATGAAATACAGTAATCTAGCAATGAGTTTGCTGATATGCTAGAAATGTTAAGACATACTGCAGGAAACCCTAACCACCTTCTTAAGAAAAACTTATATATAGAATATAGATTTCAGGCAGATATTGTAGGAAAAGTGCTGTTAGCAAAACATTCAACACATAATCACATTACCAGGCACCAGTTCAATCTGATGTGTGCGCTAGTTAATAAGAAATCTATAAATTTTGGAAAGATTATTTTTTATTTGATTAAGAAAAGGATTGGTAAGAAGGATGTTAGTTTTGGGAGGATACAAGTAATCTTCCTTCAGGCAAAGGCTCCAGAGCTAATAGTCTCCCAGACCATTATTATAAATGCCTCCAAAATGCATACCTCTGCCTTAATTGGCAGATGGGAGAGTACTATTCCAAAGGCCTCCATGGCCTCCTCTTCCAGGATTACTTATGAGAGCACGAAGGCTGATACAGCCACTTCGCCATCTCTTGAAGAAGATCCTGCTCCTCATCCCTCTCCTCCTCTTCAACATCAATACATTGATCTTGAAGAACTCCCTTACACTTCCACCATTCCAGACAATCAACAACCATCAACAATCATCACTGAAACACCTTCTACCCCATCTACCTTCATTCCTCTGGTCTCACCGATACCACAACCATCTCCACCACAATCACCCATTCATATTCATATGGA
This sequence comes from Platanthera guangdongensis, assembly GCA_039583875.1. NCBI lineage: Eukaryota > Viridiplantae > Streptophyta > Magnoliopsida > Asparagales > Orchidaceae > Platanthera > Platanthera guangdongensis. The sequence goes on along the minus strand of CM077151.1, from coordinate 178,919,815 downwards.
TACACTATCTCCACCTCCTCCATCTCCAATTCCACAACAGCTTGATGACATACCACCTCCCCAATCTTCTCTATCATTTCCAACCTTTGATCTTTTACCATCTCCATCACCATCTCCTCAACATCAACTCTCTCCATCTCAGGATGAAGTCATGCGAGATTTCATTCCTACCTCTTCCTCCATCCATCCATCTGTATCTACTCAAACACCACCTGAGTTTATGCAATTGGATTTTCCCCCCATTTCCACCATCTTGGAGCTTATCTCTCCAATCTTCAGGCAACTCATTAATGAGGCTCTTGCACCTCTTACTGCCACCATCTCTTATCTATCTGCTCAACTTGTCTCCATCTCTATTGTCCCTTCTTCATGGGTCAAGGCTTCAGGACTCTTTGAAACAAGGCAGGGGGAGATGCTCTGTGAAATAGCAGCAGCAGCAGCCGATATTCCAGATGTTGCATATGCAGAGTTTACTAAAATAAATGAAGATACAAAGATGTTTTGTTTAGCAGAAGAACCGGTTTTTACTGCAGAAACAACTACTGTGGGTGTTTACACCATAGATCCATCAGTTGACATTCTTTCATTACTTCATTCTTTTGATAGACTTCATAGAAGTTCTTTACTAGTAATTGATTCAGATTTGTCTAAAGACATTGTATGTTTCTCAACTCTAATAAGTCCGGATGTTTTGGAACAACTTAGGATAAGTCTTGCAGTTTTTGATAATACTATAAAGCTAATAACTGTCTCAGAGATACATGCATTCTCTCCACCAACATTTGGCTGGTGTAAATCACCAATGTCAGATTTTAATGATATTATGTTTGCTGTTATGGAACCAGAGGTCACCAGCTCTCAGGTTTAAGAAATTCCAGTATCTGAAGCTCTAACTGAACAACCTCAGGCTGAAGATTTACAGCCAAAGGCTAATCCACTTCTTTTTGATGCAATGCTGAAACAAATAAATGCTCTTTATGATAATCCATAAACATATTCTTCTGATGATGATGAATCATATGACTCTGAAGATACAAGTTCTAAGAAAAGAAAAGTAAAGAAGAAGGCTGCTCCTCCAAAGGTTGTTCCTAACCTTAATCCATCTGCTGATACCCCATACTATATCCTGCACAATATAGCTCTCACTCTAGACACACCCAACTAGATGAGATATTCTAAAAATGAACCGAAAGCTAGGAAGAAGAATAGGAGATACTCTCCACATCCTAAATTCAAGAGAGGTCCTCCTCCTCCTCCTCCTGCAGCAGGGTCATCAGGAATTGTTGCTCAAGGTCAGAAGTCTACATCCTCTCATCATTTCAAACCGTCCTCTAGCAGACAGCAGCACAGTTCCAGCAGCAGCAGACAAAAATAATATCGAAAGCAAAGCAGACAACAGAATACATCTGAAGACAATCAGCATGACAAAGCAAGAACAGAAAGGCCTCTATCTCCAGCTTGTGATCCAGAAATGGACCCTAACTCTAGAATGTCTAGATTCTAAGAACTGATAGCTCTCTCTCAAATCAGGAAAGCAAAGGAAGAAGGACAAGACACTTCTCAGTATAATACTATGTCTTCCTCCAGAAAGAAAGAGCTAGACAAATATCAGGTACATAATCTTTTTAATGCGGATGCATATATGTCCTTACATCCTGAAGCAGTTGTACCAAAAGCTGGTTCTATGATAATCCTTGGAGCAAGTGATATGAAGATGAAAAAGCATCAAGCTACTGATCCTAGAAGAGAAATCATTTTCACCAGACCAACTTCAGATGAAAAGAAGAAAGATCCAAAGACAACCTCACAATTTTCTTTCTATATTTGAGTTGAACTGTTATTTATTATAATTCTTCACAAGCCATTGTTGTTATGTATCTGCTGAACAATTATAATTCTGCCAAATGTCTTTTTTATGCTTTGTGATTTTTTCTTTTTCTGTTGTTCATAGTGACCTCACCCAAATACGGGGAGATTGTTGGAACCACACCTATTTTAGGGTTGATTTGGGTTAGGTTCACTATTAGGATTGCTTAGATTGACCCACATTGTATAGTCTAGGTTTGTAGGTTTTTGTCAGAGTCTAAGTCAAGACATCAAACATATAATGATTGGTTTTCAACTTCAAAAGATTAAGAAGACAGAAGACCCCCAAGAAAGAAGTTTTCTAAAAGCAGGAAAAAGGCGTTCGGAGAATGCTGAACAATGCTCGACTTTTGTTGATCGGAGTTCGACGAACTCAGTTATTTCTCTGAGCTGAGTTCGATGAAATCCCAGCTTATCTCGGCGAACTCAACTTCTTCTTTGAGCTGAGTTTGAAAAAATCTTAGCTGAGATCGACGAATTTTGATTTCTTCCCAAAAGCTCAGCTCGACAAAAAGACTATCTGAGTTCGACAATCTTAGAGCTCATATTGGAAGTGAATTTTCTGTTCAGAGATCTTGGAGCTCAACTCTACGAAAGAGAGGTTTTAGTTCAATGAAATTGGATATTTGGTCGACGAAATAGATTCAGTTCAACTACATTTTCACAGGTTCTGCTCGACTAATTTCCCTGTAGAATTCCAATATTGATTAAGGCAGTTGATTTCAGAATTTATTATTTATTGCCTATAAATGTACTGATAATTAATGCTTCATATTCTCAAGAATATAGTCATTTCAAGGTAGCATTAATTATGATATTCACAGTGTAATTATTTGGCTAAATTGCTGGGACAGTTAAGGAAATAATTAAAGACAATTACTAGCCGTTTAACACCAAGATTTTCTGCAGTCAATCAAGGATAGAATTAAAATTCAAATGCTATATTGTGCAAGGAATATAAAAGGACTATTCTCAGAAGATTACATATAGAGATATAGAGATATTCATAGATACAGACACACTAACATACAGAGATATACAGAGAATTTTACAGAGCTCTTCACCGTTAGCTTCAGAGCTTTCAATGGACAACTATTCAATATCAGTCCAGAAAGCTTCTGAAGATTTTCTACAATCTGAAGGCCTACACCCTGTGCAAAGCTCTCATCTTCTTGAAACATTCTACATCTCCGGGGAGCTTTGACAACAATCAAATCCACTAGTCTTCTTTTGGACTGTTGATAAAGAAGAACACCATCACTTTTCTTTTTCCAACTGTGTACAAGGTTATAACTCCCTTAAAAAGTTAATCTCATTGGTTATCAAGTCACTTGATCAAAAGACTTGGATTGGTTTTTGGGCACCTGATCAAAAGCTCATAGGGTTGTGATCTCCCTTGAAATAGATCTTGTGGTGACAGGGCACCTGAGCAAAAACATGTGGTGGCAGTCCACCTGAACCAAAACCTGTAGTGGATTCCTACCAGGGTGGTAGAAGAGTGGATGTACACAGTTTTGGGGAACCACTATAAAATCTTTGTGTCGTCTGGATTGCTCTGTTTTTTATTTGCTATTATAAGGAGCTAGAGATGATCGAGTTAGATGGTGGGCTGAAGGAGGCTGCTGCTAAGGTTCAGTTGGAGCTGCCTGAGTCACGAGGAGCTCTATGGTTTTCTAGCTCCAGGGCAAAGGCGTCAGGGTCAGGAAGTAGGGGGAGCGATGCTACAGGTACTTCTGGCTTGAAGGCGGAGGCTTCAGGTTCAGGAAGCAGGAGGAGCGATGTTCCAGGTAGTTCTTATTCAAGAGGGGACTCTTCTGGTTTAGGAAGCAGGGGGAGCAATGCTCCAGGTTCTCCTGGTTCCAGTGAGGAGGCGTCTTGTTCAAGAAGCAAGGGGAGCATTATTCCGGGTTTGCCCGGGAATGGAGCTGGTTCAGGAGCAGCGGAGGTGGTTAGCCATGATCAGGTTCTTCGGAGATCGAAGAGGATCAGTAAGCCAACAACTCATATAGTCAAGGGAACACGGTGGGCTTGGTCCAATATTTCCTTGCAGCCCTCAGGTCGAGCGAGTACCTTCTGGTTGTGATGAACCTACTAGAATCAAGGAGGTGGTTAACACCTAGGCTGAAGAGGTGACTACTCTCAGTGGTAACGACGCTTGGGCTCTTACGCCCAAGGTTATTGGTGATACTCCTTTGATGCATGAGTGGAGGTTGAAGCTGATGAATAATGCAGTGGGAATCATGGCTCCTTTTGGGAGATGCTGGAGGGCTCCCTCATGGTCCATGATATGCGGGGCAAGGACTATGTCTTGGACATTTCTTCATAGATATTATCGAAGGGACCAGGTGCAAGGTTACGGGAGCTGCTGGAGATATTCACCAATTCTCACTTCAAGGGGGAGTGTTGAAATTTGTGAAGTAAAAGTGGGTAAATGGAGCACTCGGACCTATCAGCGCGGACTACGCGGATAGGGTTTGCGGACTGCCAGGTCGGCAGGCATGTTGCAGATGGTTTATTTTGTAGTAGCCTGGCGGTCTGTTCGCGTGGACTACGAGGACAACTGTGGCGGTCCGCCAGGCCGGTGTATCCATGGCAAGCATTTGGATCCCAGGTCTGCGGAGTCTGGCATGATGCAGACTAAAAAACTGGATCATTACAGACCGGCTTGACAGTTCCCTTGGTCTTGCTCTAGGTGAAGAGGCAAGTGGAAAATGCAGAGACCGCCAGTCAGTGCGGACTGATACTGGAGCTCGCCGGGACAGGCGGACTGAATCCAGTGTCCACCAGTAAGTGCGGACTGGCCCTTTTGTCCAGTGGTGTGGACTTGGTTGGTCCTGAACCAATTCCATATTTGGCTCAGTCCGGGGAGATCGCGTAGTGGAGTGCGGACTGCTTCTCATTCCGCCAAACTCGGCAGAAGTGTTGTGTGCCTTGGTTGTGAGTTTGGGAGAAGCAGACTAAAGATTGTGTCCGCAACTGCGTGTGGACTGGAGCTAGAGTCCGCTGAGTCCGGTAAGTGTCTTGGTAACAAGGCTATGGACTCAGGGCATGCAGGACTGGAGCTATTTGTAGGGATATGCAGACTAGAGCTGTGCGCAGTATGAGTGGAGTGAAACGGCATGTCCGCTGAGTCTGGCAGGTGCCTTGCTGGCGTGGCTATTGGCTCGGGATAAACGGGCTGGGCTGTGTCCGCGGATTGGAAGACAGTGTTGCTGCGGAGTCCGGCTATGGCGGCCCTGGCTTGGCCCTTAGCGACAAGGCGGACTGGTGTTGTTGTCCGACCTTGGTGATGTCCTGGCGGCTTGGCCTTGGTGACAAGGCGGACTGGAGATTGTGTTCGGCCTTGGAGAAGCTATAGCGGACTGGCTATCCTACACAAGGAAGCGACGGACTGGTGTGTGTATTCGTGGGCTTGCGGATACACTTGTTCTTACTGCGGGATGTGGTAGTAATACAAGTAACCGGAGAAACCGAGTGAATAGTAAGTGAGCTCTCAACAGTTGGTACGGATTGGACTTTTGTGTCCGCGCGGTTTGATTGAGTTGACCGGGTTGTGCTATGCAGGTTGTGCGGATAGCGCTGGAAAGCCAGGACTTGGCTCTAATTGCGGTCAAGGATAGTGCAGACTCTGCGGTTAAGCAACAGGAGGTAAACAGCAGGTCGCGGACAGTGACCAGATGGTCTTCTCTTTGGCAACTTGGTTCGGGGTTCAATAAGTTTCCTGCTTCAGACGGACTGTTCTATTTGGCATCGCAGCTTGTGAGGTCTGGCGGCTAGGCGACCGCGTGGTCAGGCAGCTTGCAGATCGGCGGCTAGAGCAAGCATTGGAATAAGGGATAGTCCGCGCGGCTTTGGTTGTGCTCTGGCGACCTGGCGGACTGAGCGGACTCCACAACAGTAGACCGACGACTTTATGTTTGAGTCTGCGCGGCTTGTGTGAACTTGTCTTGTCTTATAGTTCTCTGCTTTCCCTTGGGAGGTTGTTTGGTGAAGCATGTCTCGCCATGTATGTTTCGCTGTGTAGAGAAGATTGTTGTGAATCAATAAAGACTTTTGTGCTACATGTGTTTTCTGGTTTACTGTCTTTAGTTGAGATAACCCCTGCACACTCCAAGTTCCAGGGAAATTTCTGCGTGATCAAGGTGTGATCTTGATAGTCCTGAGAATATTAATTTGGTGTCAGTCTATCTAGTTGACCACCTGGAGAAAATTCAACGTGGTAGTAGTGCTAGATTGTTGAATTTTAACACTTCGGAGGTCGAGGAGGAGCATTAGGATTATTACATCCATATTCATAATCATAAATCCTTCTTTTTGTTATTGACTTCTCATATAGCTCTCAATCCTTGTGACTGTAATGATTATCCTTATTTTCATTAAATTCCACAACTAGCTTCAGAGTGTCCATAATTAGAGACTTAGAGGTTGTACTCCAAACTTCAGCAAATTCGAGTTCTTTTCTTTTAACAGCTCCTTTACTGGGATAGAACGGCTGGCAGAAGCACCATCAACAAATTTCCTTTTCTTTGGGACTGTCATTCCCGGATGTAGTTCTTGAGGAATCTCTAGCTGATCAGAAGTACAGACTTGAGAATAATTTTCTAGAGGAGCTTCATATTGTTCTGGTCTAGGAGAAAAATTAGGCTTACAGACAATTGGATCAAGATGAGGAGGTGGAGCCTCATTTGGATCTATTTGAAATTCTAAAAAAATTTGGTTGTGCATCCACACAGCAGTCTCATAAGTATAGATGTTTACACCATTAATCTGCTTTTCTACACTTGTATTGATTTATTTCAGTTGATTATCCCACTGATTCTATATTTCATGAACTTTGCGGTCTAGATTTTCATTCACCTTATCCTCCCCCTTTCTGACTTCTATAGATAGATTCTCTATGTCATCTTCCTTAAATTTCCCAACCTCTTCACAAGTTTTGAAGTTTTGTTGTTCAGTTATCTTCAATAATTAGATCTGATTGTTGGACACAATGACTGCTTGATTCACGACTTCAGCAGCACTAGTGATAGTGTGGTCTAAAGCCTTGCCACCAATATTTAGCAGTCCTTGGAATTCATCAGTATTACTTTGGATTTCAACAAATACTCTGCTCATCTCTATCTCAAGAGTAGTTACTCTATCAGTCACTTCTTTGAGAGACTTGTTAAAGTACTCTCTTTGCTTAGTCAACATAGAATCAATCTTACCCAGCAAGGTATCATCAGGAATGATTTCATCTAGAGGAGGTGGAGGAGGTAGAGCTAGAGCTGTCCAGATAGGTATTTCTTCAATAATAACTGAACTTTTGCCTCTTTGGGCAGAAGTTTTTACATCTCCTTCCTATCCGAGAATAATAGGTAGAGAGAAATCTAAATTCTTGAGTGGAGGTTCTGCAGGTTCTGGGATAGTTTCTTCCTAGAAAGATAGTATAACCTCATTCTACCCCGCAATTTGTTCATGGGGCTGAGAATTTTCTGGAGTTTCATCAGGAGGATTTTCCTGATCAGATGAAGAATCAATATCCATAACTGAGCCACCAACATGCACAAAGGAGCTCTTCTCATCATCAGACTGAGCTTGACATTCCTTTTCTACTACTACATCATCAGCAGGAACTTCCTCTGGAACCTCGTCTATAGGAACATCTGGATAAAACTCTGTTTCTGGGACCTCAACTTGCCAATCTTCTTCATGAACTGAAGGAGCAGGATCCCCCTCAATAGCTACACCAGATGTGCCAACTATATCCGTAAGAAGGGGAGATTTGGTGCAGTCCTCATCATCTACTATCCTTTGAAATCTTAGAGCTTGGCCTTGCTTGGGAATTCTAATTTCCCATATGTTGATGGATTAGAGGGTGACTTTCTTCAGGTGGTGAATGGACACACCTTTGGACAAGTCAAAAATCTTAGGGTGCGCTTGGTTTAGATAAAGAGAAATGATTGTGGCAATGTTAGGTGCCTTCATGCTTTCCTTAATCTTTGTCAAATAGTATGTGTCCCCATTGGAATTTCTTGTGACATACCACAGCTGTCACCATGCAGAAGAAATCAGAGAATATGTATCTAAGTGAACCTGTTTTGAAGAGGGGGACTTTTCCAAGAATGTCGACCATGAGCTTGCTTTCATCATTCATATGGTATCTGCGGATGGAGGTAGTGGATTGAGAGAGGCCATAGAATTACAGAGCCCAGGTATAATCGAGTTCTTCCAAGTAGTCTACCTCATCAATGGAGGGCAATCTTAGATATTTTGTTAAAGAGGATGGCTTGATCGTGATCTTTACATCTCTGACAGAACTTTTCAACAGTTTCCCACTCCTCTTAAGATTAGCATTTTTGAAGAACTCTTCAACTTCTGGAAGCAGAACTTTGCACGGATGCTTGAGAATAAAGGAAGGGCAAGTGGTCTATAGTAGTAGAATGACATTTCAGAAATCATCAGAAATTTCTGCAATACCAGAGCGAACAAACTCAATCCCGACGCCAATCTTTGCAATACAAGCCAGCGATTGGGAAGAATGAAAAATTTCAGACAATTTCGAGAGCAAACAATAGAGTTTTGTGAGAAGAACGACAGAGGTCTTCAGCAGAACTGAAGAGTCTTTCTCGAGAAAGGGATTTTTCGAATTTGTGGATTTGGACATTCTGTGGAATCTTCTATTTATATAAAATTTAAAATTTTGAAGAATAAGAAGGGCATGCCTGAGGAAAAGCGGTTTGAATTCTTTTTTAAAAATTCTGTGAGGTGATTTCTCGTGAGAAATTGTTTTCTCGAGAAATATGTTACTTTTCTCGAGAAACATAAGTTGTTCCCGAGAAATCCAACACGTTTCCGAGAAATATAAATTGAGTTTCCAAGAAATCCATAAAGTTTTTCGAAAAATCCATGAAGTTTTCCGAGAAATCCATTAAGTTTACCGAGAAATGCATTTCTGAGCTTTGATTTTATCTGAAGATTGCTGAAGTAAGAATTCTCTTTGAATTTACAGAGTGGTTTACTGTAGGATCTTCTCTTGACTACAAATGTGATATTTTCAGGACTCCATGTTAAGCATACCAAGTTCTGTCTTGAAGAAGGAGAACTTGTCCTCGTCTAGTGGCTTCATGAAGATATCTGCAACTTGCCTATCTGTTGGAACATACTGGAGGTTAATGTGCCCATTCTCCATGTGATCTCAGATGAAATAATATCTCAATTCAATATGCTTTGTCTTGTTGTAAGAAACTGGATTGTTGGCAATTGCTATAGCACTGAAGGAGTCACAAAACATAGGAATGTCCCTAAACTTCAAGTTTTAGTCTTCTAATTGATTCTTTATCCAGAGAAGTTGTGCACACCAACTACTTGCGGAAATATATTTTGACTCGGTGGTTGAGATTGCAACATAATTCTGTTTCTTGCTACTCCAAGATTTTTGATTTCTTTCTTGCAATTGCCAAGTCCTGGAAGTGCTTTTCTGTCATCTTTTTGACCTGCAAAGTATGCATCTGAAAATCCAATTAGTTCGCTATCATTACTTCTTGGGTACCATAAGTCTAGATTTGGTGTTCCCATAAGGTATCTCAAAATCCGTGCTGCAGTATTAATCCAAGTAGAAAAGTGTATACCCTTGTGGTTGCTGATGACCATTCTAGGTTTGCTTGGGTTTTCTTTCTCAAGAAAAAGAGTCTGAAACCCTTGATGTCTTCAAGACATTTATCAAACAAATTCAGAATGAGCTAGACAGTACTGTTGTCAAAATCAGAAGTGACCATAGGACTGAATTTCAGTCTAAAAGCATGACAAGTTTCTGTGAAGAGTAGGCGATTTATCAAGAATTTTGTTCTCCAAGAACAACCCACCAAAATGCAATTGTTGATAGGAAAAATAGAACTCTTATAGAGGCTGGTAGGACCTTACTATGTGACATATCTTTCCCAGATAATTTCTCGGTTGAGGAAGTAAATAATGCATGTCATGTCCTTAATAGAGCCTCTATCACCAAGAGCCACAAGAAGACACCCTATGAGATCTTGAAAGGAGGAAAACCAAACTTGGGCTATCTAAGGATCTTTGGTAGGAAGTGCTATGTACTTCATAATAGTAAGCCATATGTGACTAAGTTTGATACCAAGTCATATAGTGGGATTTTTGTTGGGTACAACAATCATAGTAAGGCCTGAAGGATCTATAACTTGGAAAGTCAAGTTATAGAAGAGTTAGTTAATGTATTTTATTGATGAATCAACTATGATTAATAGTGAGCTGACAAGCTCCTCTTCTAGTACTGCAAGTACAGAGCTGATGATGGAAAAGCTAACCATCAAAGGTACTTCTCCATTAGTCGAAGATGGAGTGGTTATTCCAGAAGAAGGGAAAGGAACACTTAAAGTGGATGAAGATCAGCGAAATGCTGCCACTGAAGCTAATGCTGAATGAAGATTGACTCCATCTGTCAGGCATCCGAGAGATCATCCAAGACACCAGATTATTGGTGATGCAAACCAAGGAGAGGTGGGAAGAAGCAAGAGACTTAATACAATAATGTATGCAAGTTAACTGTCAACGCTTGAGCCCAAGAGATTAGAAGAGGACAACATTAATTGGTTATGGATTGTCGCTATGCAAGGGGAATTGAACAAGTTTAAGAGGTGTAAGGTCTGGAAGCTGGTTCCCAGACCACACAGACAAAATGTCATTGGATTCAAGTGGATTTACAGGAATAAACTTGATGAGAATGGAATTATAATCAAGAACAAGGCTAGGCTAGTAGCTAAGGGGTACAAATAAGAAGACAGTATTGACTTTGATCAAACATTTGCCCTTGTAGCAAGATTGGAATCCATTAGACTCTTCCTTGCATATACTGCATACAAAGGATTTAAAGTCTATCAGATGGATGTGAAGTCAGCCTTCCTGAATGGTGACTTAAAGGAAAAAGTTTATGTTGAACAGCCTCAAGGTTCTGTTGATTCTAACTCACCTAAATTTGTTAATAGACTTAGGAAAGCTCTATATGGGTTATAACAAGACCCTAGAGCATGGTATGAGACATTGTCTACCCTCCTTAAGCAAAAATAGAAATGAAAATAGAGGAGGTTATACTACCCAACATTTTAGTTACAAGACCCAAAATAATAATTAAACTATCAAGACTAATATTCTACAAATGAGTGTGACGAGAAATTAAGGTAAATGAGAATAGAGAGGAATTTAAAGATATTTCTAGAACATAAAATAGATTGCAAATTTTCCACTAGCATAATAAAGAGGCATCAAAAATTTTAGACTAACAAACATAATAAAGTAGAGATTCAACAAAATCAAGTGCATTGAACAACAACGTGTTACTAGACTACGATTATTCTACAAAACACTCCAAGGTAACATCCAAAGAAATACATGAATGATGATGTCCATAGGCTTGCCTTGCCACACTCTCTCCACAACATAAGTATAATGTCATGGCCTAAAGTTCAATAGGACTCTCGTTAGGAGATAACTTCTTTTAGGAAAATGATAAGGATTGGAGATTTAAGGTAAAAATGATGGCTAAAATATCACAGTAAACCAAGAGAAGAGTTTTATTAAAATATCAAAATAAAGCACACCAAAAAAATATGAGAGACGAAACATAAGTAAAATTCCTCAACAACTCAAATTATGAAACATAAGGCCATGAACAATTTTTCTTTTCATAATTGGACAACAATAAACTTTTCACATGATTTTTCTCTTTTTGTTTTGAATTTTCAATTTCTTTTTCTCTTTACACATAGGAGATCCAACTATAAAATTGAAATTTCCTCCTCATTTTCAAAACAAACACCCATCATAAGATGAAATTTAAATAAAACCCAAAGATTTAATGTGATAATAGGATAGAACTTTTTTCTTTGGTGAAAATGAGAGGTGGAGTTGATAAAGAAAAAATAGGAAAGGACCTAAAATGGTTAAACTATCCCTGAGTTGCATTTGGAGTTGGGATGATCTAAAATGTTTTTCCCTTAAACTTTTGTAATGAAAGAAAAATATATTTTTCCTATTAATCCCACTCAATAAAAGTGTCTCATTATTTTTACTATGGTCTTGTAAAGTGTGCCAAAAAGGATGACCTCGATAAGAACCTGCTGACCAGGCTCCCATTAGCTGGCAGGGCCGGAAGTCACTAAATGGTAAATAAAGATGTTAACCCCAAGAAGATCTCGCTAACCAGGCTCCCAAAAGATAGAAGGGTCGAAAGTAGCGTAGCTGGGCTCGCAAACTCTCATGCTCGATCATTCGTATATTCTCATCATCAATGAACGCGACATCCTCCTGCCCGTAGAGCCCGAAGGCAAGGGCATATGCCATACCGCTGGTCGTCTCTTACTCATGCAAGGACGTGAGATGGGAGGTGATGGTAGACCTATTAGCATTCTAATCCCAAAATAGCTGAGGCTCATCATCTTCATACCACTGCTCGCCGAGACCAAAGTTTTGGTGCCCCTTCGGCACTGCCTTCTCGCCAGCCCCCTCCGCCGTGACCGAGGTTCTCGCAATTTTGCTCACAATCTCTCCCATGGTCTTGCTCATAAACGGGGGCATCTCTGGTAGAGTTCCTACAACTTGCATTCCTTTGGCAAGGACCTTGGTTTTTGGTTTCTTGAGAGCCGGTTGGGAAGAGTGTGGGTTGCGATCAGCGGGACTGACCCATTTCTTTATTAGTGTTACCATTGTGATCTATAAGTGCTAAAATAGGTAGTATCACTGCCAAATCAAAATGAGCTTATGTGGTCGCACATAAGAGTATTACAGAAGTTTAAAAGGTTTGCGTTGACATTGCTCATATGTGGTATGAGTGAATGGCCAAGCCCGTGACATTGTGGATTGGGAGTTTTTTCAGTCTGGGACCTTTATTGTGAATATAGATGACCAAGTGAGTTTTCAGAAGACTCAAGGGTAATTCATCAAAAGTTATTTTGATGTTTCGAGGAATCCATCTGAATTCATCGAGAGGTCTCTTGATAACACGATGAATTGTACCTGGATTTGTCGAGTATTCTCTTGGCATCTCGATGAATAGGACTTGGATTCGTCGAGTATTCTCTTGATATATCGATGAATTGGATTTGGATTCGTCGACTATTCTCTTGATGTTTTGACGAATTGATCTGTCTGAGTTCGTCGAGTATTCTCCTTTTATCTCGACAAATGGATCATTGATTCGTCGTATATACATGTGTCATCTCGACAAATGTTGTTAACTCTGATTTGATTCTTTAAGTCTGATTTTGGTTTGGTTTGGCCGTAATGACAGTTTTGTTCTTAGAGTATAAATAGAGGAGATAAATATTATCTACTACGCTTGACCTAATCGATCCAGATCGAGAGTGTGGTGACCTTTTATTCTCGACGGAATAGTTCTGAAACCTAGAAGTCACAGCCTTTACTCCGTGCAGCCAACCATTTCGAATAGTTGTCATAGCCGGGAAATTGTTTCCTAAGCTACGTCTTCATCACCGCCGCCTCTCCTTTAACGGATCTAACAATCTGTGGAGACTTTGAGGGAATTCCTTTTTCCAACCTAGATCTTGTGTGACAAAACTCTAAGAGTTCTTCTTGTTATTTTGGATACCCATAGAGGTGTGGATATACTTCTATGCTCGAAACTCCAGCCGGAAGTGTTCGTCAGACTTCCTTGGATCACCTTGGTTGAGTAGTGACTCAATCCCGCCATGGTATAAATTTTATAAAGCTGCTTTACTTCCTGATCAATTTTCATCGCAAGATCCATTTCTCTTGGGGTTTTCTTGATTCTATATTCCACTACGCACATGTGATGTGCATCTTATAGAAACCCAACATTCTTCTCGTTCATGTGCCCTGAGGACGTGCCCGGAGGACGTGCCAGGCTCATCTATGCATGTAGTTGCAGCGGCGTTAATGTGACCAAGGTTGGTGGAGGCGACCCTAACACTTGTGTATGACCGATGTAGGGGAATATTTCACTCCCCTGCAATTGTTTCAATATTAGACACACAAATAACTAGAGAGAAGTGAAGTTTAGAGCAAAGATGAGCCAAAGGTACCTTTTCCTTGGAGGATGTGGATGAATGAGTCGACATTCCTCCTCAGGTTTTCGACCTCAAAGTTCTTGCCAACAAAGAATTTTTAAGAGGTTGGCCTCATGGCCTCCTACTGAGGGTGCTGTAAGTCTCCTTGTCCTGTTGAACTGGCGAGAATGGGATGTTGCCGAAATCATCCTTGACCAACACGAACTTCTGAATTCAGTGGTGGTTCTTGTTGGCCATCTCGCGAACCTTTGCATGTTGGCTCAAAAAGAATGCGGTCCCATCCTTATTGGCCCTAAAGGCAGAGATCTTGTGAAAGGCAGCAAGGCTGAACTCAATCCGCTACTCACGCTAGTAGCATGTGAATGCCGCAAGTATAGCGATGGAGTTTGGGTTTAGCTACCCCAGGACCACACCCAGGTACCTAAGGACCTGGCTCAACTCCAGCCAGAGCGGCAGTCCAAGCCCCACATAGAAGTGTGAGATAGAGATCACGAGTTAATCAGTGAAGAATTCATTGATTGAGTCAAACTCTCCAGGGAGGTGAGCGACATTCCATGCGAGATGTACTCCACCACAATCGGGAGGTACTCGACCTCTGTCAGATTGTAGTGGAGAAAAGGACGGTCTGTGAAGGCCCATGCACACTTCGATCTTCCATCAGTATCACCACGATCCCCGACCATTATACGAGTGCTTGCATAAGAGTCAGAGGGAGAGTGCTTGAGGACGATGATGGCTAGATAACGGTTGACAATAAATGCGATAGGTTAAGAAAGAAGGGCGGGGGACTATTTATAGGAAATGAATTAGGCATGAGGAATTCGAGGCAGGAGGTGTGTGGATTGAAAATCGACATTTCATTCCTCGAACCTCAGGTCGTCCCCGCGCTTCCTTCCACTCGCCAGCGGTTCGAGACACATTACATCATAAATCAAAAGGAAAAAAAATGAGAAGGAAATAAAGCATCACAAGGCACACACAGAACATGTATTTAGGTTAAGAGAAAACCCTACAGTTCTCGTCGCGAATGTCTCATGCAAGTCTGGAGTTAATTATTATAGAATTACAATTTTGAAATATTTGTAGGGTTCATAAGGAGGGGTGACCGAGTGTTGGTAGGCTCAGTATTGGAGCAATTTCCATCTTCTCCGGTCTTGCACTCCCACCCTTAGTGGTTGGCGAGGATAGTAGTAGTCATTGGCGATGCTACGTTCCTGTTATATCAAGCACAACTGATTTCGGCTCGCGAAATGTGGACCCCTAGGTAGGTCGCCTCACCACTAACTCCCCACCACATCTCATCCAGGAGCTACTCATAGTCCCTTTTGAGACCACCCAGCCGCTGCTCGGTGGCATCTCTGTTCTCTTCGACCAAGTTATATATCTCGTGCAACAGGTGTCTATGTTTCCTAAACAACTCTATCATTTACCTCTTCAGCACCATTGCATCCTTTGGATCGCCCAAAACGTTAGAGATTGCACTAGGGGTGGGGGTGGCAAGAAATCCTCATATATTTCAAGATCCTTGGAATATACCTCTCGGTAGCCCGAAGGGGAGGGTTAGCCAAATGAATGTAGGACCCAGCGAGGAGAAAGGTGAACACATACGCCAACCTGGAGAGGGCACAACCTCCTTGCCGGGGCATTGGCGAGATGGCCTAGGTCTCCCTTGGAAGGGTTCAGCGAAAGATAGCATGAACAATTTTCCCAGTCTCCGACAGGGCGGTGCGAGGTCGGTAATCCGGTGGGCCGTAGGAGTCTGGTAGACGGGAGATCCCTTGTCCAGGGGCCGTAAATCTGGGATAATGACCTGGAGGCCAAGTGAATCGGTGATTTCGGTGGCGGGACTGGCAGGTCGGTGGTCCCAAAATTGATAGAAACCAGGAGTGAAGAGAGGTAAAAATCAGAGGACAAGGAAGAGGGATGGCGGGAAGGTGATAAGTGACTTACCAAGATTGAGTGGAGGATCGCCATGGAGATCCTGCAGGTCAGTATCCATTACCATCATCTCACTCCCTCCTTCGTGTGAGAGCGGATAGACGTTCCCCAGGTCTTCTCTAACGACTTTCTCTTCATGAAATGTTCCTTGCGAATGGACAAAGGGATTTCAGTCCATATGTCTTGGCGATAGGTGGGATATACAGTAAGTAAGCATACGAGAGGAACAAGTTCAATAAGCGTAAGGGTGGATCTGCCCTCCACCTGGTTGAGCCTGACCATCTTGGCCTTCTTTAGTTTTAAGGGTGATCCTGAGGTACGTCGGGCAAGCCAGGGCGCGAAATCTACTATAAAGGACTTACTCTCCAATCTTGCGACATCGATGCAAGCTTGGATTTCTTTTGGGAGTGACATCGTGCAGACATAATAGAGGATCGAGGGAAAATGGAAGAAGTTTTGAAGTCCCCCTCCCTCCTTATTTGTCAGTATTTATAGTATAAAGCAGGGACCCACCAGAAAGATTCCCTCCATGTCAACGAGCACTCACCGAACATGGAGGTTGGACTTTTCTTTTTGATCTTGAGGAAACCTCACAAAGAGCGGGGATTGTGTACAACCTCGTGTTGTCTGAGTGGGCGACCCAGAAAAACCCAAAGAAGAAAAGAGTGGCCCAGGACTCGGGTGAGCCGAACAGACGAGTATGATAAACGGGGCGATCCAAGTAGTAAGGTCGGACACTCCTCAAGCCACAACGAGCAGGTGGGTGAATGCCAGCTTTATCAAGCACTCGCCACTCCGAGTAGGGCGAGTCAGGAGGAGCGTGTGCCAGCTCAATTGTGCACTCATACTCCAAATAGGAGTGAGTGCCAACTTCATCAGGTCCTTGCTCTCCCTAAGAGGCGAGCTGAAGAGGAGCGAGTGCCAGCCCCATCGGTCACTAGCCACCCTCAGAGGCTGAGGCCCCTTCATTGTTATGTTTTAGGGAGATTTTTCACAGGATTCAATATACTCATTTGTCTGCCAATAGCCTTTCCAAACGGTGGAGTTTGGCTATTAACAGGCTAATTTGGGGTGCATTTAGTAAAACTGTAAAGCGAGATTCAGTTATGTGCAAACCATACTTGGAAAACTATAAATAGTCCCCTAAGGGCACCTTTGGAGTGGATCTATTTCTTAGCTCCTTTTGCAACACCCACATCCGTCACATGGGATATAACAGATGGTCCGACCGGGGCCCCACGCCATATACCACGGACAGCTAGTGGAGTTACGTATTAATACCACAATACTACCAAAGGAACACGCGTCCTAACTCAAAGCATTCTAGCGAAAGATTTTTAAAACTGTTATAAGAACCCAAGCCATCACATGAATGTCCACTAAAAAAACACCAAGTAGGAATGAGCATACAAATACACAAAGTACTTGGACTTATGGCCTTACAAGAGTTTACTTAAATAATGAATGTCTTCCAAACATCGGCATGCAGGCCGGCCACACATTAGCATAAAATTAAACATTGGCTTTTTTTTCTTCGAGGGACGGCTCAGTAACATGGGCAATGCCCCGCTACTTGCCGCTATGCTCAGCCGCACCTGCAATCAACATTCCACCGCAATGGTGGCAAACAAAAGTAATGGTCAGCTAAAGCTGATCAAGTTTTAACGACCCCACCCCTAAATCGGGGCTGCGGTGCTCCTTCCCTACAATTTATTAGTATAACCAAACAAGATAGTGAACGTACAATTAAGCACACTTCACCAAAGGTGTAGTCACGTAGGGCCACACCCCCGTTCTCTCAGGGCACATTCTCGGTGAATCTGCTCAATTCCGTGGCTTCACCACCACCCCGAGGACGGCAAACAACGTGAGAATTTTAGTATTTCCGGCTGAAGCCTAAGACTCTCCCTCTATGTCATCGGTAACTATCACGTACCTTAGATCTCTTTAACCTAACCACATAGAGCAGGTACGGTTCCACTCAACTCATTGCTCACACCGCCATGTCAATTTAAGCCATAGGCATGGGTCAAGCTTCCCCGATTCCCAAATCGATCGCAAAGTTATTACATAACCCAGTTATTTACAAGTTGGCTCCCAGGCCACGAAGATGGCTGAACCACGCATCTGTACAGTTTTCCGGGTGCTCCTCGGGGTTAGTCCCCAAGGCTACCTATTGTAATCTACCACGTAGAAAACCCGAAAACAATCATCGGCACAGAGTATTCTCCGGCTATTCATGTAAAATGAAACATCACTGATCCAGACCAACTTGTCCGGGTAGGCTTCACACACCTTTCCTATATCCGTACTTTGATTCCGGACTGTACATGCAAAAGTAGGAGGACTATTCATGTCCACCCGAAGGAACACCTCACACTCACCGCATACTCGCGAGGGCGCGTTTCCTATGCAGAAAGGAAGAGGACTTCACGTGTCCAAGAAGAGAATCGTTACCCTAGAAGTTCGCTTTGGCGCCATGGAAAAGTAGCCAGATGGAAAGCACCACAACGGCCTCGTCTCTACAGATCTAGACTCGGTTTGTGATTTGGGGCTCCGAAGCTCCACCGGCAGTCGGATCTCTCCTTCTTCTTCTTCCTTTCTCTCCCCTCTCTCTAACACCTTAGAAAGAGAAACCCTAAGAGAAAATCAGGGTTTCACCCCTATTCCCGGCCTTATAACAGCAAGGACGAATCCGGAGACTTGGATCCCATTTGAAGAAAACAAACGGCCTTGATTCGTAATTAAAATCATTTTCCTAGGCCAAACACGGCCTACCGACACAGGCCTGTGACGACCTATGTCAAAGGCCGTGTCTCTCGATCTGAAAATGATTGTCGAACACAGAACAGGACATGGGCTCAGACACGCCCGTGTACTGCTTGACACGCCCGTGTCAGATTATGACACGCCAATATTACGGGGCGTGTCTCTCAAGCGATACAAGAAATCATCACGTCCCGACAAGGAAACGTCTTAGACATGCCATTGTCGGCCAGTACACGCCTGTATTGGCCAGTACACGCCCATGTTCCTGGCCATGTACTAAGCCCTACACAGACTGGCTATCATAGAGAAGGACACGGCCCTACTCACACCCGTGTCCGACCTGGATATGCCCGTGTCCCAGGCCGTGTGCCTCTCTCGACACCACTCTGCCAACACAGAGTAGGACACGGCCCTGAACAAGCCCGTGTCTCAGGTCGTGTGCCCAACCACTAAAGATCGTCGAACGTATTTTGTTGACCACATAGAAATTCGCCGAACTCATAGCGTGTTACTGCCAAGGACACGCCCGTGTCCAAGGACGTGTGACCCTTATAAGGCCACAGATTGTCCTTAAGATGCTATAAGATCAATTCCGACTTTTTGGGGCGTTACAATTCTCCCCCCTTGAAAGAATTTTGTCCCAAAATTATAGAATGAAAAGTACTCAAACTTAAACGGTACCTGAGTAGAAGAGCTCGCGATACTCCTCAAGCATGGTCTGCTCTCGCTCCCAGGAAAGCTCCTCACGACCGCAGTTGTCCTATCAGACCTTGACCTTCGTCGTCAACCCATTATCTACAATTATTTGATCGACCGCAATAACCTGCGAATGCTCTTGCACTGCATTCCACAACACCGATATGTGGAATACGTCGTGTAGACCACTCAATTTCAATGATAACTTCAGTCGATAAGCTGCTTCACCAATTCGCTCTAGAATCTCAAACGTTCCAAGGTATCTCGGACTCCGCTTCTTCGAGCATCGTACCCATGAGACAACCTTGAACAACTTAATCTTCAGGTATACCCAGTAACCAACAGCGAACTCAACGTTCTTATGCTTGGTGTTATAGTATTTAGCCTGCCTGTCCTGAGCGATAAGCAATCGTTCTCGAATTATTTGTACCAACGAAGTGGCATTTTCCACTTCTTATCATTTGTACAGCTTCGACTCACCCGTCTCCAACGAAGACAACAGTGTGCGACATTTTCTACCATAAAGAACCTCGAAGGACGCCATTTGAATAATCTCTTGGTAGCTGTTGTTATAAGAAAACTCCACCATGTATAGGTGATCTTCCCAACGCTTTCTGAAATCCAAGACGCACATACGAAGCATGTCCTCCAACATCCTGTTGACCCTCTCGGTCTGACCATCCATCTGCGGATGAAAGGACGTGTTGAAACTCAGCTTGGTTCCCAACATTCTTTGGACCAACCTCCAATCATTGGATGTGATGCATCCATCTCGGTCACTCACGATTCTGTGGGGTACACCGTGCTGTCAAACAATGTTATCCACATAGAGCTTTGCTAGCTTATCCACCGAATCATCCTTCATATTCGGAATGAAGTGCGACACCTTCGTCAATCGATCTACGATCACCCAGATGGCGTCGTTTCCCTTCTGCGACTTTGGTAACATATGCACAAAATCCATTGAAATATCGTCAAACTTCCACTCCAGGATGGTCAAAGGCTTCAAGAAACCTCCGGGCTTCTGGCACTACGCCTTCCCCAAGGTGCACGTTTCACACTTCGCCACATAAAGTGCCACGTCCTTCTTAAGTCCTGGCCACCAGAACAACTTTTTCATATAACAAAACATTTTTGTGCTCCCAGGGTGAATCGAGTACTTGGTATGATGAGCCTCGTAGATCATTTCCTCCCACAGATTGCCCACATTCGGGATGCACAAATGACTGTCCCTCTATAACTGGCCATCAACAACAACAAATTGGGAATTTGACCAATCCAAAGCCTCAACCATGGTTTGCTTCATGCTGCTATCCAAGTCTAAAGCCTGCCAAATCCTATCAGCAAGGTCATACTGCACCTCTGTCGAGTTCAATTGTGCTTCGGCACTGGTCTGCTTAGGTATACTTGCCTCATTAGATTGATAGTTTGGTTTTTTATTCTCTTCGCGATTAGTAGACATCAATGTTTTGGCACCGGTACCGGGGAGAAACTTTTGTTGATAATTTGAAAGCACGAACCAATTACTTTTATCATTTCTCTTTCTCACCCTCTTTCTTTAAAAAAAATTAAAAATTCAAAAAACAATTTACCGCTCTTAATAGAAACTCACATCACAATTTTTCTACACCACCTAACTCTCTCGAAAAGGGCAATGAGGCTATAAATGCCACTATCTTGTCTAGTACCTTGCGAACCCTTCACCGGGTAGCCCTTGGGAAGTTCGGGAGTTAAAACATACAAAAAATCTATTTCAAAAAAAAATTATTATTAACTCTTGTTCTAGTTTATTTATTTCTCTTTCTTCATCTTCTCTTCTTCTAATGCATGACCCGCGGGAATCCGGGGGTTATTTTGCACTTGGAGCACGAAATTTAGCGTACTCTTCGGAGAAGATCACAATTTCAAGGTCCTAGTTTCCACATACCGGTTGAGGATTCCGGGTCATTTTCTACCCTGAGAATGGAAGAACCCCACGTAGAGGAAGCCGTGCATAGGCCTATGTCCTATTATGCACGACCGAATCTAGAGGGTACAGAATCAAGCATAGTTTTTGTTGGATCCCTAGTTTGATTTAGGCTAGGTTGACTA
Organism: Platanthera guangdongensis; assembly: GCA_039583875.1. Taxonomy (NCBI): domain Eukaryota; kingdom Viridiplantae; phylum Streptophyta; class Magnoliopsida; order Asparagales; family Orchidaceae; genus Platanthera; species Platanthera guangdongensis. The sequence goes on along the minus strand of CM077151.1, from coordinate 178,898,417 downwards.
TCTAGGATAATTGACGCAATATGTATAGCCAGGGTCATATCTGTGTCCTAGAGTTTAGGCTAAGTCCTTAGAGACAACCACACATGGACTAGCCAACAGAAGACAGCAGAAGACTCAAAGTCTTAGAAGAAAATCAAGTTAACGGAAATGTGTTCGACGTTGGTCGAACTCAGCTCGACGAAAGTCGTGCTCAGCTCGACGAACTCAGAGTAAATTCTCTGAGTGAGCTCGACGATATTTGAGCTCAAGTCGACGAACAAGAATTATCTAGTCGACGAACACGATTTCTCTATTCGATGAACTTTGGACTCAGGTCGACGAAATCTATTCTCTGCTCGATGAATTCTTTGCAGTTCCAGACTTAGTTTTTCCCTCATTTTGTCCTTATTCTCTTGCAGTAATTCCTGAATAATCAATGCTTATATTCTTTGAATATAACCGTTAGAAGCACCATTGATTATGGTCTTCTTAAGGAATATTACTTGCTGTTTTTAATAGGACAGTTGGGGAAATTCATTAATGCTAATATTCTCTCCAGCCGAATTCTATTCTCCAGGCAGTCAGCAATTAATGCAAAGAAATTCAAAATTCAAAGGAGAAATTCGACTGATGATATAAAAGAGATTTTTTTCTCTTTTCTGGAACAAGCAGTAGAACAAGAAGTCCAGAATATAGAACTAATACACGAGTACAGATATATAGAGAAGAGATCAACATCAACAACACTCTGAACCTTCTCTCTACAGAAAACAATCTTGTTTTCTCGTTGACATTGTTGAAGAAGAAGAATAATCATTCCAAATCAAGAGCTTCTTCAACCTTCATTACAGGAGCTTTAAAGGACAACATTTACATATCAGTCAGAAGTTCCTGGATCTCATTTTGAAGTCAATGCTGAAGAATGAAGATAGAAGACCTACACCCTGAGCAAGACTTCAAATCATTTTTGGAGAAGCTTTGACAACAACAAATCCACTTGTCTTCTCTGTTGAAAAGAGAAAGAGAAGACACCATCAATCTCTCACCCCCTCTCTGTAGAAAGGGTTCTTTAACTCCCTTCAAAAGTTATTCCTTGCTTGCAAGTCTCGTGATCAAAAGACTTGAGTTGGTTTTTTAGCACTTCATCAAAAGCGCATTGGTGGCAGTGACCTGATCAAAACCTGTCAGTGGATTCCTACCAGGGTGGTAGAAGAGTGGATGTACCCAGGTTGGGGAACCACTATAAAAGTTATTGTGATGTCTGGTTGCCCTTTTCTTTTTGTTCTTGTTGTGCCTGTGATACATTAGATTATATGTGCTGTGTTGGATTAGATTATCTTAGGTTGCTTTTCTGCTTTCTGTTAGTCTTAGTATCCTTTACTTTCACTACTCTGATTATTACTTAAACAACAAAAATATTTTCAATTACTCTATTCACCACCCCCTCTAGAGTAAATATGGTCTAACCCTCACTCTCAATTGGTATCAGAGCATTTCCTTTGGTTGTACAAGCTAACCCTTGAACCAAAAAAACCTGTGTAAGATCTTATCCTTTATTTCTCTTAGGATTATTTTCATAGCATGACACAGAACAAGGATTATGCAAGCACCAGACCTCCAATTGGCAATTTAAATAAGTTTGCAATCTTGAAGGCAAGAATCAGATTGTATATGAATTCCATTGATGAGGATATCCATAATTCTATTTTGATAGGTCCTCCTCAACCAACTACTTAAACATCCATATCAACTACCAGCACTGATGTCGTTCCACCACCTGAGTGGAATGATGTACAAAAGAAAGCAAAAATTGCAGATGCCAAAGCCATGAACATATTGGCTCAAACCATGTCAGATGAAATCTTCCAAAAGGTGGCTGAGTGCACCTCTACAAAAGCAATCTGGGATTTTCTCAACCAGATGGTTGCTGGCTCAGCAAATGAGAGAAAGGATAGAAGATCAACTCCCATCTCCCAGTATGTGAACTTCAAGAAGGACCAGTTAGAGTTTGTTGCTGATATGTACAACAGATTGAGCTCAATAATCAATGAGCTGAAGACTTTAGACAAGGACATCACTCTTACAGAAGTGAATGATAAGATCCTCATGTGCTTCCCAAGCTCATGGGATTCTAGGATCTGGCCAATCAAGGAGGCCAGGTGTTTAAATGAGATTTCCATAGAATCTCTATTAGGAAAGCTCAAATCTTATGAGCAACTGATAAAGTCTAGAGGAGCTGTAGAACAAAGGACTCCTCCACCACCAAGAAAGGAGAAAAATATAGCATTCAAAGCTGCTTGAGGAGACTGAAGATTCAACAGTCAATGAAGAATTGATGAGTATCTTTGCTAAGAGATTCTACAAAATGGCTAGGAAGGACTTCAGAAGAATGTCATCCAGAAATGATGACAAGCCCAGGTATGACAAAACTCCTACTAAAGAAATAATGTGTTTTGGATGTAGGAAACCAGGAAATTTCATTTCTGAATGCCCTGAGAATCAGAAGGAGAGGAGAAGAGAAAAAGACTCCAGGAGCAAGCACTATAGCAGGACTTCCGCCAGCAAACACAAAAAGAAGGAGAAGGGATTTGTTGCTGAAACATGGAGTGACACAGAAGATGAATCCACATCTTCCACCTCCAATGAAGAGGAAGAAGAGGCAAAGGCAAGGGAAGTCAACCTCATGGATATCAATGCCTCTTGCAGCCCATCAGATGCTGAAGAAGAATCTGAAAATGAAGAAGCTTTAGAATCAGAAGCTGATCAGGTACTATCATTATTTCATTATAGTTCTGATAGTTTTAAAATTGAATTTAAAACCATGTGTATAGATCTAATTAACTCTAAAAAGGAAATCAAAATGCTTAGGGAAAGATTGTCTAATCAAGAAAATTTGATTTCTGAAAATGTTAAAATAAAGGATGATTTAGTTTTAGCAAAAGAACAAATAATTCTACTAAAATCTGAATTAGCTGAGGCTAGGAAACTTGAAGAATCCCTAATTAGGAGAAGTATCAAGCAGATGGACATCACAAGCATAGTTAATGCCAGGTTAAATGGAAAACTGGGCTTAGGTGCATCATCAAGCCAACCCTCACTCATTCAGAAAAATATATTAACAACTCTAATAAAATTTATGTCTGAAAAGGGAAAGGAGAAAATAGAAAGTAATAAAAATGTTGAACAAACTGAATCAAAATTATAGAATAAGAAAAGAAAACAAAATAAGAGAAATCCAAATAAAAACAATGTTCAGCAGATTTCGTCGAACGCAGATCGACGAAATATGTACAGTTCGACGAACTCCAAACGCAGATTTATACAACAATTATTCGTTGAACTACGATCGACGAAACTAGTACGGTTCGTCAACCAGAGATCGATAATTTTTGGACTCAGAAAATGACTTCTATCATTCTCTGAGTGGAGTTCGACAAACTCATCCCAATTCGTCGAACTTGGGTTGACGAACTCAACAGAATTCGTCGAACGGAGTTCAATATAATAGAAATTTAAATTATTCTAAAACTTATAACCAACCAAGAACATTCAATAATCAGTTTAACCAGTGGATTATCCCACCTAGGAAATATCACCCCTTATGATACAAAAAACAACCTGAATGTTCACTTATAACCAGTTTCAGTTATTTAAAGAAAGATGGACCCAAGGTAACCTGGGTCAGGAATGGCTAATCTGTTTCATTGCAAGTAAAAGTCTGTTCTACCACAGAGCAATAGTGGTATCTGGATAGTGGATGTTCTAAGCACATGACTGGAAATAAGGGCAACTTAACACATTATAAGGCAAAGCTAGGACCAAAAGTAATATTTGGTTACTCCAACTGTGGCCAGACTGAGGGCTATGGAAAAGTTAAAGTTGGAGATGTCACCTTCAGGAATGTTGCATATGTAAGTGGACTAAAACACAACCTCATCTCCATAAGTCAATTATGTGATGGAAGGTTTCAGGTATCATTTACTAAAACCTCATGTATTATTACTTCTTTGGATAATAATGTAGTATTGACTGGCACTATAGTAGGAAACATTTACTTAGTTAACTTCCAGTCAGCAAAATCTGAAATTTGCATATTTAATTCAACTAGTAACAACAATGACCTTTGGCATAAGAGATTAGGTCATATTAAACTGAAAAATATTGCCAAATTATGTAGGGACAACCTTGTCAGAGGTTTGCCTTCTTAACCCTACAAGAAGGAAAGCCTTTGCAGGGCTTGTCAATTAGGCAAGCAAACTAAAAGTAGTTTCAAATCATTAAACCAAAAGTGACTCACCTAGGATATTGCACTTACTACATATGGATCTTTTTGGCCCTATAGCAGCACAAAGTTTAGGAGGGAAATCTTATACTTTAGTGATTGTAGATGATTTCTCTAGATTCACTTTGGTTTTCTTTCTGAGATCAAAGTCTGATAACTTCAGAGTTCTTACAGATTTTCTCAAGAACATACAGATTTAGCACTCAACTCCAGTTGCATTGATCAGAAGTGATCATGGTACTGAGTTTGAGTCTATTCTTATGCAAGAGTTCTGTAGGAAGGTATCAGACATTGCTTCTCAGCTCCTAGAACACCTCAACAAAATGGGGTTGCTGAAAGGAAGAATAGAATACTAATTGAATCAGCATGCACATTACTTGCATATGATTATTTGCCCCTATCCATTTGTTCAGAGATTGTAAGCACATCAAATTGTGTACTGAATAGAAGTCTTATACACAAGCTTAAGAATAAGACTCCATATGAGCTACTAAAAGGGAAGAAACCTAAAGTAGACACTTTAAAAACTTTTTATGTTTATGTTATATACACAACAACAATAAGAAATACATTAGAAAGTTTGAAGCCAAGTATGATATGGGAATTTTTCTTGGATATTCCCAAGTAAGCAAGGACTATAGGGTGTATAACAAATCTACCTTAAAAATTGAATAATTTATCCATGTTTCTTTTGATGAGACTAACATGCTTTTCAAGGAGAAGACTTCTTCTACCAATGAACCTTTGCAGGAACATAATTTGTGTGAGAAGCTTAACGAACTGACCCTAACCAATGAGGCAGTTAGCCATCTTTCTCCACACATTGCTGAAGAAAGTGAAGATGAAGACAATCAGATCAGTGGAGATCCAACAACAGTCAATATAATTCCACAGGAGGAATTAACTCCCAAAGCTGTTGGATAACCAACTCCTCCCACTGAATTTGTCACACTTAGAGAACACCCAGTATCTCAAGTGATTGGAGACATTTTAGTTGGTGTGCAGACAAGGCATCAACTCAACCAATACTTGATGCATGCCTGCTTCGTATCTCTAATTGAGCCCTAATCAATCAAAGATGCTGAGCAAGATCCACACTGAATTTTTGCAATATAAGAGGAGCTCAACCAATTTGAGAGATGTAGAGTGTGGGATTTAGTTCCAAGATCCAAAGACTACCCAGTCATTGGAACTAAATAGGTATATAGAAACAAGCTAGATGTCCAAGGTGTTATAATCAGGAATAAAGCAAGGCTGGTTGCTCAAGGTTATAGGCAAGAGGAAGGAATTGACTATGACCATACTTTTGCACCAGTTGCAAGGCTGGAAGGAATCAGGATTTTCCTTACATATGCTACCTACAAGAAATTCAAAGTCTATCAAATGGATGTCAAGAGTGCCTTTCTGAATGGAGAACTTAAAGAAGTGCTTTATGTTGAAAAACCTCCAGGTTTTATCTTTCCAACTCATCCCTCATATGTCTTTAGATTGCATAAAGCTCTCTATGATTTAAAGCAAGCTCCAAGAGCTTGGTATGAGACCTTAGCTAGCTTCTTGATAGAGCATAAATTTTCTAGAGGCATTTTAGATAGGATATTATTCACTAGGCAGCATAAGGATCAAATTTTGTTAGTACAAATTTATGTAAATGATATTATATTTGGGTCTACAGATTCCAAACTATGCAAGAGGTTCTCTGACCTCATGCATTCAAATTTTGAAATGAGTAGCATGGGTGAGCTCTCCTACTTCCTTGGTCTCCAAGTGAAGCAGCTACCTGATGGCATCTTCATATCCCAGGCTAAGTATGCTAAGGAGCTTCTCAAAAAGTTTGGGATGGTTGATGCCTCAGCAAAGAAAACACCCATAGACACCAATACTGTAATAGATTCTGATGAGCATGGAAAACCTGTTGATCAAAAATTATATAGGGGCATTGTTGTGTCCCTACTATACCTTACAGCAAGTAGACCTGGCATAATGTTTGCTGCATGTCTTTGTGCTAGGTTCCAAGTGAAACCTAAAGAATCTAACCTAATTTTATTAAAAAGGATTTTGAGATATATAAAGAGTTGTCCTAGTCTAGGACTTTGGTATCCCACTGAGTCAGAGTTTGAGTTAACTGAATACTTAGATGCTGACTTTGTTGGATGCAGAGTTGACAAAAAAAGTACCTCAGGAACATGCCAGTTCCTTGGTATGAGATTATTCTATTGGTTTAGCAAGAAGCAGTCATCTGTGTCTACATCAACTGCTGAAGCAGAATATATAGCAGCTGGTAGTTGTTGTTCCAAGATGCTGTGGATTCAGAACCAACTTCTAGACTATGTGTTCAACTTAAATAATTCAACTCTACTATGTGACAACACAAGTGCTATATCCATAGCACAAATTCCAGTCCATCACAGTAGGACTAAGCATATATAAATTAGGCACCATTTCATTAGAGAGTGTGTAGACAAAAATAAAATTAATCTTGTCTATATCTATACTGATTTGCAAAGTGCAGATATCTTCACCAAACCTTTGGATGAGAGAAATCATCAGTTCTTCATAAATCAGCTTGGTATGATAAATGGAGAAGCTCTTGGAACTGGCTCTACCAGCTCTTGTAACTGGCTCTGAAACTCCACCAGCTCCTTTGGGGCCATACGATAGTGTGCTCTCGATACCGGCTTAGCCCCTGACACGAGCTGAATCTGGAAGTCCTATTCCCGATGCGGCGGTAATCCTGGCAACTTCTCTGGGAATATGTCAGCAAAGTCTCAAACCATAGGAATATAAGCAACGGAGACCTTGACCTCAGCCATCTCGAACAACACTTGGTAAACCTTGTCTCCTTGTAGGTGGGCCTTGACGGCCTGAATAGAAGAGAGAAAGAGGCAGGAAACAGGAACAGTACCTTCAAACGTCACATATACATCGCCATATCAGAGTACAACCCTCCTCATCAGGCAGTTAATCTGAGCGTGGTTTTGGGCGAGCCATGGAATACCGAGAACGAGATCGAAGTCCGGCAAGCTCAGGGTCATTGTCGGGGCTTCGAGGGTAAACCCATCGATTGTCACCCTGAGAATGCAACTTGCAGTAGATCGGACCACGATCTCATTGGGGAGACGCACCCTCCAGCTAACTCCCTCATAAAATCTAACACCCTCTAGCTTTGCGACGATGCCCTCTGAGATGAAATTGTGTGATGACCTTGTGTCGAAGAGAGTGTGGGAGGGCTTGCCTCACACCAACACTACTCCCGAGTTTATGAGAGTATTCTTAGTTATCTAGCGCAAGATTCTTTCTTAGCATTTAAACTGTTTCAAATCTACACAGTCTTATCTTAGAAAGAAAGGAAAATCTAATGTACCTGCTATTACCATCTCCGGGTCCCGGGGCTGTGCAAAATCCAAGGCATAAACCTGCCCCCTGTCCTGCCTGCGCTCTCTCCCATGAAATTCATGGCCCCGGCTATAACGACTCCATCCGTTCATATAGCACATAATAGAAGGTCCGACCGGGGCCCCACATCATATGCCACAAAACAGGCGGCGAAGTCACGGGTTGATATCAGAGTTGTGCATTCTAACTCATAGCATTCTAGCGGAAGCTATTAACATAAAATTCAGAACTCCAACCATGAATGTCCATTGCTAAAAGCAAGCATTTATAAATAGGAATGTCCACCAAATACAAGATCGTTTGGCCTTATGGCCTTATAGATATTATTTTACAAAGGTGACTTTCAAACATCGGCGCGCAGGCCGGCTACACATGAACAAAACATAGCATTTTTCAGCATAGCCTTCAAGGGCTAGCAGTAGCAGCAGCAGTAGGGACTTCAGCCTTTAAATGTCTCGCTGGGCTCTCCAGCACCTACACAAGGACAGCCCACCCAACGGTGGCAACAAGGCAACGGTCAGCATTCAGCTGACCAATTTATAACGACCGTACCCCTTTCCCGAGGCAGTGGTATTCCTTCCCTGCAGGCATAGCAATTCATATGCAGATATATAGACATCACATATTATGTACTCATGCACAAACATTCCATAACAACCATCAGCTATGCGGCCCGACGATCCGTGCACTCAGGGCACATTCTTGGTGTACCGGCGAACCAGGGTCCCACCACTGTATCAGGGCCGAAACCCAATGGTAAAAGTTGAGCATTTGCTCCATGGCGTGCAGTCGGAGACTTTAGTCTTAGTGGCGCACAGGCCTACGACTCTCGTTATGCGCTATAACAGACCGCACTTTAAGGTCTTCAAGTCAGACGGATATAACGCAGGTCGGATCAACCACCGCCCATTGCTAAAGTCGTCTTGTCATCACCGAATACTAACGTACGCGCGGCTAAATAAAAGGCGCGGGTCGGTTTCACCTTTTATTTTCGGCACGAGGCCTTTTCCCAAGAGCTCATCAAGCTCTAAATAGCCACAATGTCCACCACGGGCTGGCTTCACAATCATCGGTTAGCTAGGAGCCATGTCTAGCTTTAGCGATAGAACTCATTTTTCGTCCCTAGCCTTAACCGTACATTCATAGCATACACTTGAGGTTATTTTCGCAGACTGCCAAGATAGTACTTCCTGCTACTACCCATCATAGGCACACCGTATCAAGCGTCATAAGTATTACAAGAATCAGAGGGTCTTTTCCTAGACTTCCGCACCAGTACTTCCTACTACTCCCCTTCACAGGTCCAACCCATCGAACATCACAAGGGTCTTTTCCTGAAGTACCCCTCCAGTACTTCCTGCTACTGCCCTTCACCGGTCCAACACATCGACTCCTTGAACTACACGATTCATCGTGGAGTCTTATCTAGTGTATATATGGAACATCACCAATCCAGACCAACCTATCCAGATGGGCTTCACACAGCATGCCTATTCCGTACTCCATTTTCGGATCTATATGCCAAATTATTGGGGATTCCAAGAATAAACCCAAGGAAATCCCTTCACAATCCACCCTCTGGTCGGGGAAATCCCAAGCACATGTCAAAAAGGAAGCCTTCACATGGCTAAGAAGGAAGATCGTTACCCTTGAATATCGTTCCGGAGCCATGGACTTCTAGCCTGTTTGAAAACACAGTGGCAGCTTTGCCACCACAAATATGGCCTCGGATCTCAGATTGGAACTCTCAAGCTCCACCAACAGACGGATCCCTTCTCTTCCTCCTTCTCCTTCTCCTCCTTACTCTCCTTTTTCTTAAGCTCTTTTAGAAAGAGGATGGACAAAAGAAGAAATGAGACTTCTTTTCTCACTCTCGGCCTTACAACAGCAAGGAGAAACATGGGCCATCAGATCCCTTGAGGAAGGAGATGAATGTCCACAAAAATCTCGAAAATTGACTTTTTAGGTCAGAAATGCCGTGTGACACGCTCGTGTCACAGGGCGTGTACCTTAAACAGCACACGAACCGACTTATTCAGAACGGGACACGGCCATGTGACACGAACGTGTCATAGGACGTGCTTCCCCGAGTCCCGTATCCAACACACAACACATAACCTAGTTATGTTCAGGTCGGCTCCCAGGCCACAATGTTGGCAGAATCACGCATCTGTCCAAGTTTTTCGGGTGCACCTTGGAGTTAATCCCCAAGGCTACCTGTTGCAATCTACCACGTAGAAAACCCGAAAAATAAACATTCGCGTGGAGTCTTCTCCGGCCATTCATGCAAAGAAAAATCACTGATCCAGAACAACTTGTCCGGGTAGGCTTCACACATCACGCCTATATCCATTCTCGATTACGGACTCTACATGTACAGAACGGGGACTATTCATGTCTACCTGAAGGAACGCGTCAACTCACCGCAAACTTGCGAGAGTGGGCATCCTATGCAAAGGAAAAGAGGACTTCACATGTCCTAGGTTGAGAATCATTACCCTAGCATTTTTCCTTGGCGCCATGGAAATGTATGCGGATGAAAAGCACCGCAATCTCCTTGCCTCCGTAGATCCAAAGTCAGCTCACGATTTGGAGCCCCGAAGCTCCGCCGGTGATCGGATCTAGCCTCCTTCTTCTTCCTTGCTCTCTCATCTCTCTAGATCTTTAGAAACGGAATGGTAAGTTGAAATGAAGGATTTCCAACCCTATTCCCGGATATATCTCACCAGGAACAACCCCCAGCCGTCAGATCCCAAAATAATGAAATGAACGGCAACAATTCGGAGTTGAAATGCAAAATCTGGGCCGAACACCGCCTGTGACACTCCCGTGTCCAGGGCCCTGTTCTTCATTCACTGTCGAAACCGACACGTCCCAAAAGAACACGGGCAACCAACATGCCCGTGTTTGACCTGACACGCCCGTGGCATCCAGTACACGGTCGTGTTCCCAGCCGTGTTCCTCCATCGAAACAGCGCCAACACCAACCTGAGACACACACGGGTTTTGGACATGCCCGTGTCCTAGTTGACACGCTCGTGTCACCACCGAACATGCCTGGGCTTCCAGGCCGTGTTTCACCCTTGAACATAATCGGCCAACCACCTGAGAAGGACACGGCCTGTGTAACGCCCCGATTTTTCGGTAATTATTTAAATCCTCATTTGGCGTTACGTTGGCGCATTTCTGGCTCGTGTCGTTGTTAGAGTACCTCATTAGGTGTTCTTAGAGGTTATAGCCTATTGCATGGATTACCCAGCTAGCCGGCATCTGTTTTGGAGACCCGGCTGAGCCTCTTAGGGAATCCTTGTGTTTTGGCTTCAGGTGAGGTTAGCCCGAGTGTGTGGTCATTGGAGGTTGTTTCCGACTTCGCCATTGTTTTTCGTAGCCTGAGTGTTTAGCTACGATGCGAGTTTGGTCGAATCCGAGATCGTTTATTTTCGCGTCGTTTCGACTTTGGCTTGTTAGCGGGTAGTCATTTTATTTAAGTGTGTTTGTATATTTACGCATTTTGGCTTGTTGAGTGATTTGGGCGTGCAGGTGAATAAATACATGCGTGCACGTGCGTGCGTAGCTTTATAAAAAAAATGTTGCATGTGCGTGTCTATTCGTATATGTGTATAGTGTAAAAATATATTTATAGGTGTGTGGATATATTTGTATGGGTTTAAGTATATACTTAATTATTACTTTATTAGTTAATAGGATTGAGATTTATGTGTTTATTTATTAGGTGGTCTTATATAAGAGGTTGCCTTAGGTTTAGGTTTTCCTTTTTTCCCAAACCCAGCGGCTTCCCCTTGCGGATCGAGCGGAACAGGCGGAACGAAGTGGCCCTCCGACCGTCATCTCCCTGCCTAGATTAGGTCGGGGCGCCAGTTTGAGGCCGGATCCGTGCTCCTCTAGCCAAGATCTCCATTCCAAGGTATCTATCTTGAGATTTCCTCCACGTTCTTCCCGATCGGATCGTAGATGTACAGGTTTTTCCGAACTTTGATGGAGGATTTCCTTACCTAAATTTTGTCCAGGTTTTTCCTTATATTGTTGCTTGCGGCCGGCGGTTGGGAAGTGGGTGCTTGGCTGAATTTTTCTTCAAAGACAAACCAAGGCAAGTGCGTCCTTCGCCCTTGTCAAAGTAATTCCATTATAGTTCCCTTGATTTTGTTTGTTTGATTTCAGATCTACTCTCCTAGTTTCCTTTACTCACCCGAAATTTTTGGTGCTAATCCTCATTGCTTTAGGTTGCGGTTTCATGGTTAGGAGTGTTAGGTCGAATTTTTGTACCAAATGAGTTATTAGTTTAAATGTTGTATTTTGGGACTTTGAGTTATGCCTGGATGCCGTTAAGGGTTGTATCTTGGTTTTGTTCAAAATCTCTTGCTTGTTAATTAGCGGCCGAATTTAATCAATAGTTTGTTGTTCTTTCTTTTGTGTTGTTAGAACTTGTTTAATAATCGCCGTTAGAACATGTCCAGTGGTTGGAAGCTATGGTTGTTAGAACTTGTTCATTGTTCAATAATTTTGGTCGTGCTCACTTATTAGAATCTTGTCCATTTCAATTTAACTTATGGCTTGTGGTTCTTTTCCTTGGGTGTGAACCAAGACCAGCGCATTTTATTATGAAGTTAATTGTTTATGTTTGCATCAAATTAATCGTTATGTTTGGTATCAAATTGATCGTGCGTGGATAGGTATCAAATTAATTATGTATGTCTTTGTATCAAATTAATTATGCATGTTTCGGTGTCTAACCTAATTTTTTTTATGGTGACCAACTAATGGTACATGTTTAGTTGAGTGTCGAACTACTTGCATAATTATAGTATTGTTCTGCTTTCAATTCATATATGTCAAACCACTAATTTGGGAAACTCGACATTTAGTCCGTCAGTTTGTACTTAGGGTTCTTAGGTGGGTTGCTCTAGTTGGAATAGGGTTATGTTGACTTCTTGGTGGTTCATGGAACTACCAGTAAGGGTTTTCCCGAGTCACTTAGTGCTGGAGTAGGATGTCATTTTGAGGTGGGTCGGATCGATGCCGCCACCCTTATTTTACTTCTTGTCTTATTAAGACAATATGAGTTGTTTGGTTGAGTTGGACTGATGCCACCACCACAACACCTTGAGATATTTAGGCATGTTAGATTTAGTTGGACCATTGCCACCAGCCTAGGCCCTTGTTACTGATTTTGTCCATCTGCAGTATTAGGTGACTCTTTCTGCTCTAGCTTTATGCTATGATTTATTTATTTTGCAAATCCTTCTTGTAGAGATCTGTGAAGCTTGACTTCATCCGTGCACTTGGTGCACCCCTTTTTACACACTTTTGGCGAGTATTTTTCCTTCACCTGTTTACTTTATCCTTACCTGTTTCACTTCTTCTTTATACTATTGTCTCATTTTCCTATTGATAAATTGCTTTGCTGAGGTGTTCTTTTCTTTGAATGCCTCAGGTTCAGGTTTATAGTCGACTGTGTGGCTAGGTTTCTTCTAAAGCTTGCTAGTGTTATAGCTGCTGCTGAGTTTTTCTCTTCCTCACTCTTGGGAGGTAGTTTCTTTAGACATGTAGTACATATATGCCTATGCACCAGTGGGTTCGTGTTAGTGGTTGACGCCCACTGGTGATTTATCTTTTAGATCCTTTGTACTTTGCTTATACTGCTAGATTTCCTGTTTTGGAGTTTATTCAACTTGCTCTTGGGAAGATTTATGCTAGGTTGCTACTTTACTTTTAAAATCTAAAAGCACTATTATATGTATATCTCATGATCAGCATGCTTTATAAAACTCAACAGTACTTTCCAAGCGACGTAAAAGATTATTTTCGTATATATGGTATAACATAAACGTAGGGTATGCATAGTATAAGTTGTCCCCTGTGGACACTTATGCTCTCTTTTAGGATGTCAAATGTAACTAAAATAATTTCCACTGCGTATAAGTATAGTTTTTAATTTTGGACTAGGTGATCCACCGAGCCGAGGGATACGGCCTCTAAAATACAATTGACTTTCACATCATTTAAGCTTATGATTTTTCATAGTCTTAGTAGTTGGTGGTTTCCTGAGCGTCGGCAATTATCCCCTGCCCGACATGGCATCACAATGCATGTTTTCTCCTACTCTGATACCTCTTAAATTTCGGAGAAAATGCGGGTTGTGACAGTTGGTATCAGAGGGAGGTTGCCTGACAATTTGTCGGGCAACCTTTCCTTGTAGGTATTAGAAGTTTAGCATCATATCATACACACTCCGATATGTCATCAGCACGTCTTGGCTGAAGCACGAACACTACACTCATAGTATAACATGAAGTATACGGGGCATATTATGTAGTATGGGATGCATAATATGTATTTGTATATGGATCCACCATAGGAGGCAACATGTGAGGGTTATGTAGTATGGGATGCATAACCTCACCACATGAATGCGACTAGCATGTTTTCCTTTTCGTTGCATGGAATTGTTATGTAGTATGAGATGCATAACATTTTCATGTGTACGCCGCTCATAACATGCATTAGGGACTTTTTAGAATGCATAGCACAATCATGCATAGCATAACATTGCATAAGCACAACGTGCCAAGCTAAAGACTTGCAGGATGATATATGTACACACATGGTTTTGAGTCAAAAAGAATATAAATTCATGCATTCCCGATATAGGCACAAGAGTTAGTGTGATGGTGGTGAACCATCTTAGGTTAAGCATGGCATTATTTCCTCTGTATAATATATATATATATATATATATATATATATATAACCCCAGAGCAAGTTGGCAGTGAAAGCAAGTACTTATATAGGTTTGTCTGTAGCTGTTTGTTTTGTCCTAGTAGTTAAACTAGGTTCTGATGATTGTTTGTTTGTTCTTTTTAGTATGGCGTCTAAGCGTAGAGTGACGAGGTCGATGTTAGAAAGTAGAGAAAGGAAGCGAAAAGAAGAGAACAAGCCGAATAAACTTTTGAATAATCGAAATTTTATTATCCAAAAATGATAACTATTACAAAGGTATGCCCTCCCTTATATAGAATGGAGGAGAGAAGAGAGAATACAAATAAGAGATGTGGGACTAAAATTTACAAGCTAAGCGGACTGTACAAAGTAAACCGCACAGGCCGCGCGGTTAGACAGAAGCACTAACCGCACGGCTTACAATAAGAGATGCAGAGAGGTCGCCTGTGAAGATTGCTTAGACCGCCCGGTTTACAAGTCGCCGAGTCAAACCGCCAGACCGCGCGGTCTCTAACCCGCCAAGACAGACCGCCCGGTCTCCAACTTCAACACTCCCCCTCAAGCTGGAGCATATATATCAATCATGCCCAGCTTGTCGCAAACATGCAGAAACGAGGCGGAGACTGGCTTGGTGAAGATGTCGGCTAGCTCTTTATCAGATGTGACAAACGGAGTGCAAATCTGTTCTTTTAAAATCTCTTCATGAATGAAATGACAGTCAACCTCAATGTGCTTTGTTCTTTCATGGAATACAGGATTTTTGGAGATGTATATGGCGGCCTTGTTATCACAGAACATAGGTAGAGGATGGTTGTACACCTCTCCTAAATCTAGCATGAGAGCCCGCAACCATTTCAACTCACAAGTGGTTGACGCCATACTGCGATACTCAGCTTCTGCACTGGACCTGGAGACAACAGACTCCTTTTTACTCTTCCAGCTCACCAGATTTCCCCCAACAAAGGTGCAAAAACCTGAGGTAGACTTGCGATCCCCTTTGTCATCAGCATAACTTGCATCTGAGTAGGCTTCAATCCTCAGATGACCATTCTTCTGAAACAGTAATCCTTTCCCAGGCGCTGCTTTGACATATTCCAAGATCCGCAAGGCGGACTGAAGATGACAATCCCTGGGCGCTTGCATGAATTGACTCACCTTGCCCACAGCATAAGAAATGTCGGGTCTGGTCACTGTGAGATATATGAGCTTACCAACCAGACGCCTGTATCGCGAACTATCTGAAAGAAGAGGCGAATCATCTGTCCAGGTTTTGTCCTCCCCAATAGCCATGGGACATCGGGCAGGTTTAGCTCCAGTCAATCCTGCCTCTTTTAAAAGATCAAGGGCATACTTACGCTGAGAGAGAACTAAGGAGTCGGTCTTCCGAGAGAGTTCGATCCCCAGAAAGTACTTTGGAGAGCCCATATCTTTAGTGATCAGATGTTGGCGAAGATGTAGCTTTGTCAGGGCTACCCCTTCCTGGTCATCGCCAGTGAGAAGAATATCATCGACGTATACAGCAAGAACAACCAGCCCAGAAGGAGTTTTGCGAATAAAGAGAGAGTGATCAGCAGAGCTTCGCACAAAACCAACAGCCGCCACAATACCGCTGAACTTGTCAAACCAAGCTCGAGGACTCTGCTTGAGGCCATAAATTGCCTTCTGCAGCCGGCATACTCGTGTCTCCCCTGAGCAACATACCCAGGAGGTTGCTCCATGTAAACGGCCTCGTGAAGATCACCATAAAGGAAGGCATTCTTGACGTCCAGCTGAGAAATTGGCCAATCCCGATTGACGGCCACAGAGAGAAGAACCCGGATTGTGCTGAGACGAGCCACAGGGGAGAAGGTGTCAAAGTAATCAACCCCATAGGTCTGAGTAAAGCCCTTAGCCACAAGGCGAGCCTTATACCGATCCACAGTGCCGTCTGGGCTAAATTTGACCACAAAGACCCAGCGACAGCCAACAACATCAGTGCCAAAGGGAGGAGGAACAAGAGTCCAGGTACCCCGCTCAGTGAGGGTCGCCATTTCTTCATCCATGGCCATCTTCCAGTGAGGAATAGCAAGGGCCTCCTGATAGGAGCGGGGTGTGGCAGTGGCAGAGATAGCCAGTGCAAAGGCCCTGCGAGAAGGAGTAAGACGATCATAGGAAACAACAGCAGCAAGGGGGTGTAAGGTGCACGTCCGCACCCCTTTGCGAAGAGCTATAGGAAGATCCAGGTCAGCCGGGCCCGCGGCATCCGGAGCATCCGTGGTAGAGAAAGCTGGCCCGGGAGAAGAGAGCGACGGCAGCGGAGAGGAGGGAGAGGGTGGTGGAGAAGGGAGAGAGAGAGGTGGAGGAAGAGGAGGGGGGGAGACGGTGTAGTGGTGGAGAGTGTAGGAGGAGACGAGGGAACGAAGGGAATGGCAGGAGAATCAGAAGCTGGGAGAAGAGGAGAAGAGGCATCCGAGAAGTAAGAGGTATTCTCGAAGAAGGTGACGTCAGCAGAGACGAACTGCTTACGAAGGACGGGATCAAAGCAACAGTACCCTTTCTGAGTGGTGGAATACCCCAGAAAGACACATTTGGTGGAGCGAGGGGAGAGCTTATCACGGGTGGCAGAAGGGGCATGCACAAAGGCAGTGCATCCAAAGATTTGGAGAGGGAGATGAAACGGCTCCTTGCCCGGATACAAAATGGAGAACGGGGTTTGGCCATGGAGAACCGTGGAGGGAATGCGATTGATGAGGTAGCAGGCAAGGAGAACAGCATAGCCCCAATAGGAGCGAGGAACATGCATCTGGGTCATCAAGGTGCGAGCGACATCGAGCAGGTGTCGGTTTTTGCGTTCGGCTACACCATTTTGCTGTGAAGAATAGACACAACTAGTTTGATGAAGAATCCCATTTTGCATGCAGAATGTAGAGAAGTCACGACTGAGATATTCTGCGGCATTATCAGACCGAAAAACTTTGATAGAAACATCAAACTGAGTTTTGATCATGAGATAGAAGGATGTCCATACAGAGAATAATTCGGAGCGATCTTTTAACAAATACACCCACGTACAGCGAGAGAAATCATCAATGAACGTGACAAAATAGGAACTACCCCGACCAATGGTAAGAGTAGGAGAAGGACCCCAGATGTCGGAGTGGATAAGATCAAACGGACGGGTAGAGCTACGAACGTGCTTTGGAGGGAAGGAGGAGCGGTGATGCTTGCCAAGCTGACAGGCCTCACAGTTGAGCGGAGGACTTTGAGGAGGAAGGTGGGGCAGAAGTTGACGAAGAAGACGGGGAGGAGCATGACCAAGGCGGAGATGCCATTGGAGAAGATCTGTGGAGGTGGAGGAGAAGGTGGAAAAAGCAGAAATGTTGTCGAGGAAGTATAAGCCGCCACTCTCAGTCCCAGTAGCAATCGTCCGTTGGGAGTCCGGATCCTGAAAAGAGCAAGAAGTAGAAGTAAATGTGACGGAACACTGTAATTGCTTGCAAAGAGATGTAACAGATAATAAGTTGCACGGGAACTGGGGCACATATAGAGTATCCGCCAAGTGAAGAGACGGGGTGACATGAACTATCCCGGTGCCATGAACAGATGATGAAGAGCCGTCAGCGAGAGTAACTGGGGGCAAGCGAGCATGTTTTTCTAGGAGAGAGAAACACGGGAGATGGCCGGTCATATGATTCGTAGCACCAGTGTCGATCAGCCATTTGCCCTGAGTAACAACGTGTGCACGACCAGAAGACGTGACAACCGAGGCGAAAGCCATGAAGGGAGGAAGAAGAAACTGCAGCGGTCTCGGTGACAGCACACCAGCGGCACGAAGGGCCACGACCAAGGTGCAGAGCACAAGCCGCGCGACTAAACCAGGAGGTCGCGGCGACTAACAAGAGAAGCGGCTAAGAGCGAAGAGGCGGAGAGGCCGCTCAAACAAGGAAGAATCCGCGTGAAACCGCGGCGGGAACAAAAGGGAAGAAGCCGCTTGAACACGAGCGGCTAGGATCCAGATCAAGGCACAGCGGGGAAGAAGTCGCGCGGACTGCAAAGGGCCGAGCGAACAGAAGAGAGGAGAAGAGCAGGTGACCGCGACCAAGATGCGGGTAAGAAAGGGACAACCCGCACGGTCAGGCAGATCACAGCAGTTGCGAGAATGCGGTCAAGGGCACAGCGGGGAAGAGGTCGTGCGGACTGAAAAGGCCGAGCGAACAGAAGAGAGGAGAAGAGCAGGTGACCGCGACCAAGATGCGGGTAAGAAAGGAACAACCCGCACGGTCAGGCAGATCACAGCAGCAAACCGCGAGTGCAGAGACAACACACGCGGACAGAGACAGACCGCAGCGACTAGGAAGTCGGAGCGGCAGGAAAGAGCAAGGAGCGCGGCGACACGGAAACAGGTCGCTGCGACAAAGAGCAGGAGGAGAAGAGAAACAAGAAGAGCAAGCCGCGCAAACAGGCAGCGGACAGAAACAAGCCGCGCGGATAGAAACAAACCGCGCGGACAGAGGAGAAGGCAAGCCGCGAACAAGCCGCAGAACGCGGAAGACAAGCCGCGAACAACAGAGAGCGCACAGAATCAGGAGGAAAAGACTTTGTCCTCTGATACCATGTTAGAAAGTAGAGAAAGGAAGCGAAAAGAAGAGAACAAGCCGAATAAACTTTTGAATAATCGAAATTTTATTATCCAAAAATGATAACTATTACAAAGGTATGCCCTCCCTTATATAGAATGGAGGAGAGAAGAGAGAATACAAATAAGAGATGTGGGACTAAAATTTACAAGCTAAGCGGACTGTACAAAGTAAACCGCACAGGCCGCGCGGTTAGACAGAAGCACTAACCGCATGGCTTACAATAAGAGATGCAGAGAGGTCGCCTGTGAAGATTGCTTAGACCGCCCGGTTTACAAGTCGCCGAGTCAAACCTCCAGACCGCGCGGTCTCTAACCCGCCAAGACAGACCGCCCGGTCTCCAACTTCAACAGTCGACTCCCCAATCTAAAAGTGAGTCTTCTGGTGCTCCAAGCGGTGCCATTGTGGAGAGTCTAAGTCAGAGCAATGAGGCTCTATCGAGGCAGATGGTGGACATTCAGTCTCAGATCCAGTCTCTGATATCTTTGGTGGCAGGACTAGCCCCGAGAGCGCGGGATCCTGCAGCGGGTATAACTGTTCCCGCACCTCCTGCACCCCCAGCCCCTTTGGTGCCTCCAGTGGTGGTGCCCCCGGAGATGGCTTTCATCACTCAGTTCTAGCAACTGCGACCCCTACCTACGATGGTAAGGCGGACTTCATGATATTGGACGACTGGTTGATTTCCATAGAGGAAATTTTTCATTATTCTGGAGTGTCTGAGGATCAGAAGGTGATGTTGGCCGCCTATCAGCTGAAGGGGTTAGCGAAGAGCTGGTGGATGAGGGATAAGGAGGGAATGGTAGGAGGAAGCACTTGGGCTTCCTTCAAGGAGATCTTGATGCAGAAGTTTCTACCGTTAGTGGAGCGAGACAGGCTGATGAACGACTTCTTTCATCTGAAGCAGAGACAGCTCACAGTCAGCGAGTATGAGATTGAGTTTAGCAAACTCAGTCGCTTTGCATCTAGTTTGGTGAGCACAGAGGAGGATAGAGCGAAGCGTTTCCTCTGTAGCCTGTGGAGCGATGTTCAGCAGCTAGCGGTGGCTCATGGAGCGGTGAGTTATGCTGGGGCAGTTGAGGCCGCTTTGAATGTAGAGGCCATCGAAAGTGCGAAGCAAAGAGGACAGCAGGCGAGGAATGAGAAGAGGAAAGCTGTTGAAGCAAAGAGCCCCCAAGTGCCCGTTGCTCCTTCGAGGAAGAGGAGCAAAGAGGTCTGTAGTTTTTGTGGCCGGTCGGGCCATCCTGCTGAGAGATGTTTCAATAGGGCGGCGGCGCAGAAGGAGCATGTGCATGCTATTCAGGGTGCTCCCAGGCAGAATGTGGTGTGTACTCTGTGCAAGAAAGAGGGGCATGATGTTTCCCGTTGCTGGTTAAAGGACAAGGTCTGCTATCAGTGCGGACAGAAAGGTCATAACAAGGCCCGATGCCCGCAGCTCCAGTCTATGCTCCGACCAGTTCCTCTTCAGGCGTTGCCACCGCCTCAGTCTATGGATAAAGGCAAAGGGAAGCTGAATGTGATATCATCAGCGGAGGCTCAAACTTCGACGCAAGTCATTTCAGGTAAACCTTATCGCTAGTCTTTTACTTCCATTGCAGATTAGTTTGGCTATTGTTTTCTTAAATGATTGTGCAATTTTTCTCTTTTATATTTATATAGGGAGTTTTAAGGTAAAGAATTGCTAGGCGTGCGTTCTCTTCAACTAGGTGCTACCCACTCATTTGTGGCTAGGGCCTTTGTAGAGCGGTTCCAGTTGGATCTAGATCGTGTCGGTGAGGCCTTTTGTGTCAAGTTCCCCTCGGGTGATTCCGTGATTTCGGATCAGGGCATTCAGGATTGTCCTATTATGTTGGGGGATTTTCTGGCTAAGGCAAATCTGAAGATGATTGATTTGGAGGATTTCGATGTTATCCTAGGCATGGATTGGTTGTCCTGATATGATGCGGTGATCCAGTGCAGGAGTAAGCGATTGGATTTCAAGAAAGACAACGGTCAGCATGGGAGTATTTATGGCGATCTGTGCCAGCTCTCTCCGGTGATTTCTGCTGTATGTGTTCAGAGGTTATTCTATTCTGATTGTTTTGCTTGCTTAGTCTCAGTGCTGGGGACTGTTAGCAGTTTGCTACGGTTGGATGAGATTCCTGTTGTTCGTGAGTTTTTTGATATGTTTCCTAGCGACCTTCCCGGTCTTCCTCCTGTCAGAGATGTCGAGTTCGTGATTGATTTGGAGCCGGGTACGCGTCCTATTGCTAAGGTGCCATACCGGATGGCCCCGCGAGAGCTGGAGGAGTTGCGTACCCAACTGGATGAGTTGTTGGAGAATGGTTTCATAAGGCAGAGCTCGTCGCCCTGGGGTGCGCCTGTTCTCTTTGTGAAGAAGAAAGATGGTTCGATGCGCCTTTACATCGACTATAGGTAGTTGAACAAAGTCACAATCAAGAATAGGTATCCTCTGCCCAGAATCGACGACTTATTCGATCATTTGCGTGGTAGCTCTGTGTTCTCCAAGACTGACCTTCGATCAGGATATCATCAGCTCAGGATTCGGGAGTCGGACATTCCACGGACGGCTTTCCGAACGAGGCATGGACATTTCGAATTCCTAATTATGTCTTTTGGGTTGACCAACGCGCCATCAGCATTCATGGACATGATGAACCGTGTGTTCAAAGATTTTCTGGACAAGTTTGTGGTCGTATTCATAGACGACGTTATGTTTTATTCTCGGAATGCTGCGGAGCATGATCAGCACTTGCGGTTGGTGTTATCTGCCTTTAGAGATCATCAATTGTACGCCAAGCTGAGTAAATGTGAATTCTGGTTGCCTTATGTTTCCTTCCTGGGTCATGTGGTGAACAAGGATGACATTTTAGTGGACCCGGAGAAGATTTCTGCAGTGATGGATTGGCATAGGCCGAGAACACCCAAGGAGTTTAGGAGCTTCTTGGGGTTGGCTGGCTGTTATAGAAGGTTTGTTGAGGGCTTTTCTACCTTGGCAGCGCCCTTGACTAAGCTGACACAGAAGCATGCGGCGTTCATTTGGAGCAAGAAATGCGAGGAGGCTTTTTTGGAGCTGAAAAGCAGGTTGTGTTCTGCCCCTGTGTTGACGTTGCCTATGGAGGGCCAGGACTATGATGTATATGTGGATGCCTCGCATGTTGGGCTCGGAGGCGTGTTGATGCAAGAAGGGAAGGTGATTGCGTATGGGTCGCGACAGTTGAAGACTGATGAGCGGAATTACCCTACGCATGACCTCGAGTTTGCGGCGGTGATTTTTGCATTGAAGCTGTGGAGGCATCTACTCTATGAGGCTCAGTGCAAGATTTTCACAGATCATAAGAGCCTGAAGTACGTGTTTAGACAGAAGGAGCTGAATCTGCGCCAGTGGCGGTGGCTAGAGTTTGTGGCCGATTATGACGTGGAGATCCAGTACCATCCAGGCAAGGCCAATGTGGTGGCCGACGCCGTGAGCCGCAAGACAGGGAAGATCTTCAACCTCACGGCAGACCGTTTTGTGGAAGAGTTCTTGTTGATGGACATCTCCGTGGGATGCTGTGATTTGCAAAGCAGTTTGGCAGTGGCAGAGCTATCTTGGATTTCACTCACCAGGTTGCACCAGAAGGATGATCTGAATTTGTTACACCTGTACCTCAGGGCTGAGAGAGGGGAGTTGCCGGATTTCTCTATCGATGATTCAGGTACTTTGAAGTACCGCGACAGGTTTTGCATCCCCGCGGTTGGAGACATCAGGAGTATGGTATGCAAAGAGCCTCATGGATCCAGTGTTGCCTACCACCCAGGATCCACCAAGATGTATCATGATTTGAAGCAGATCGCCTGGTGGTATGGTATGAAGGGGGATATAGCTCGGTATGTTTCTGAATATTACACTTACAAGCGGGTGAAGGACGACCATGGGAGGCCTGGTGGCAAGTTGAATCCTTTGGATATCCCGACTTGGAAGTGGGAAAGTATCTCTATGGACTTCATTACGGGCTTACCGAGGTCTCCAAGGGGATTTGATTCAGTTTGGGTGATCATGGACCGATTGACGAAGTGTCCGCACTTCGTACCTTATAAGATCGACTACCCGATGAAGAAGATAGCAGAGTTGTATTTGAACGAGGTCATCAGATTGTACGGTGTGCCTGTTAGCATCATTTCTGATCGAGACTCTCGTTTTACATCTCGCTTCTGGAGGAGTCTGCAATAGGGTCTGGGTACAGATATGAGGTATTCTACCGCTTAACACCCACAGACAAATGGGCAGACAGAGCGTGTGAACCAGATTGTGGAGGATATGATCAGGTGCTACATTATAGACCACGGTGGAGCGTGGGATGAGCGTTTGCGGCTCATGGAGTTTGCCTACAATAACAGTTACCAAGAGAGCTTGCAAATGGCTCCCTTCGAGGCATTATATGGGAGGCGCTGCAGAACTCCATTGTTTTGGACTGAGGCTGGTGAGAGGCCTTTGTTGGGTCCTGATGCACTCGAGGAAATGGAGGTTGATGTGAAGCTCATTCGGGAAAAGCTTCGGTTAGCTCAGGAGAGATATGAGAAGAACGCCAACCGGTGTAGGTCCGATTTGGAATTTTCGGTGGAGGATTTCGTCTTCTTGAAGGTGCCTACGATGGTTGGAGTGAAGAGGTTTGGCAAGAACCATAAGCTGGATCCGAGGTATGTGGGCCCATTCAGAATTTTAGAGTGTATTGGTGTGGCAGTATATAGGTTGGATCTACCAGCCAACTTCCCAGACGTACATAATGTTTTTCATTTAAGCCAGCTGCGGAAGTGTGTGCGGAGCAGTGGGAAAGTCTTGGATGTCGTGCCCCAGTTGGAGCCTAACCTCTCATATGTTGAGGTGCTGGTCTGCATCTTGGATACTCAGGATCGGGTGCTGCAGACAAAGTCTATCCCGATGGTGAAGGTTCTTTGGAAGAATCAAGGTTTGGAAAGCGCGACTTGGGAGCTAGAGTCGGCTATGAGGGAGGCTCACCCTCGCCTGTTCTCCTGATTTGTTGGGTATGTTTTATTTCTAGTAACTTTTGTTTTGTTTCTTTCCTTCTATAAAAAAAGTAGTGTACGTAAAGTTTCGGGACGAAACTTTCTTTTAGGGGGAGTGACTGTAACGCCCCGATTTTTCGGCAATTATTTAAATCCTCATTTGGCTTTACGTTGGCACATTTCCGGCTAGCGCCGTTGTTAGAGTACCTCGTTAGGTGTTCTTAGAGGTTATAGCCTGTTGTATGGATTCCCTAGCTAGCCGGCGTCTGTTTTGGAGGCCCGGCTGAGCCTCTTAGGGAATCCTTGTGTTTTGGCTTCGGGTGAGGTTAGCCCGAGTGTGTGGTCGTCGGAGGTTGTTTCCGACTTCACCATTGTTTTTCGTAGCCTGAGTGTTTAGCTACGGTGCGAGTTTGGTCGAATCCGAGATCGTTTATTTTCGTGTCGTTTCGACTTTGGCTTGTTAGCGGGTAGTCATTTTATTTAAGCGTGTATGTATATTTACGCATTTTGTTTTGTTGAGTGATTTGGGCGTGCAGGTGAATAAATACATGAGTGCACATGCGTGCGTAGCTTTATAAAAAAAATGTTGCATGTGCGTGTCTATTCGTATATGTGTATAGTGTAAAAATATATTTATGGGTGTGTGGATATATTTGTATGGGTTTAAGTATATACTTAATTATTACTTTATTAGTTAATAGGATTGAGATTTATGTGTTTATTTATTAGGTGGTCTTATATAAGAGGTTGCCTTAGGTTTAGGTTTTCCTTTTTTCCCAAACCCGGCGGCTTCCCCTTGCGGATCGAGCGGAACAGGCGGAACGAAGAGGCCCTCCGACCGTCGTCTCCCTGCCCAGATTAGGTCGGGGCGCCAGTTTGAGGCCGGATCCTTGCTCCTCTAGCCAAGACCTCCATTCCAAGGTATCTATCTTGAGATTTCCTCCACGTTCTTCCCGATCGGATCGTAGATGTCTAGTTTTTTCCGAACTTTGATGGAGGATTTCCTTCCCTAAATTTTGTCCAAGTTTTTCCTTGTATTGTTGCTTGCGGCCGGCAGTTGGGAAGAGGGTGCTTGGCCGTATTTTTCTTTAAAGACAAACCAAGGCAAGTGCGTCCTTCGCCCTTATCAAAGTAATTCCATTATAGTGCCCTTGATTTTGTTTGCTTGATTTCAGATCTAGTCTCCTAGTTTCCTTTACTCACCCGAAATTTTGGGTGCTAATCCTCATTGCTTTAGGTTGCGGTTTCATGGTTAGGAGTGTTAGGTCGAATTTTTGTACCAAATGAGTTATTAGTATAAATGTTGTATTTTGGGACTTTGAGTCATGCCCGGATGCCGTTAAGGGTTGTATCTTGGTTTTGTTCAAAATCTCTTGCTTGTTAATTAGCGGCCGAATTGAATTAATAGGTTGTTGTTCTTTCTTTTGTGTTGTTAGAACTTGTTCAATAATCGCCGTTAGAACATGTCCAGTGGTTGGAAGTTATGGTTGTTAGAACATGTTCATTGTTCAATAATTTCGGTCGTGCTCACTTGTTAGAATCTTGCCCATTTCAATTTAACTTATGGCTTGTGGTTCTTTTCCTTGGGTGTGAACCAAGACCAGCTCATTTTATTATGAAGTTAATTGTTTATGTTTGCGTCAAATTAATCGTTATGTTTGGTATCAAATTGATCGTGCGTGGATAGGTATCAAATTAATTATGTATGTCTTTGTATCAAATTAATTATGCATGTTTCAGTGTCTAACCTATTTTTTTTTATGGTGACCAACTAATGGTACATGTTTAGTTGAGTGTCGAACTACTTGCATAATTAGAGTATCGTTCTGCTTTCAATTCATTTATGTCAAACCACTAATTTGGGCAACTCGACGTTTAGTCCGTCGGTTTGTACTTAGGGTTCTTAGGTGGGTTGCTCTAGTTGGAATATGGTTGTGTTGACTTCTTGGTGGTTCATGGAACTACCAGTAAGGGTTTTCCCGAGTCACTTAGTGCTGGAGTAGGATGTGATTTTGAGGTGGGTCGGACCGATGCCGCCACCCTTGTTTTACTTCTTGTCTTATTAAGACAATATGAGTTGTTTGGTTGAGTTGGACTGATGCCACCACCACAACACCTCGAGATATTTAGGCCTGTTAGATTTGGTTGGACCGTTGTAACGCCCCGGATTTTGATTACATACGCATGATGGGCGTTACGTTGGTTTTGACTGTAGTTTGAGCACGGTTTTTCCCGCGGGCTTGCGAGTGGCTGTTTTGTTTGCCGAGTTGCACGATTCCCCAGCAAACCGGAGTCCATATGAGGGACTCGGTGAGGCCTCTTAGGGAATGCTTGCACTTTTTCGCGCCCGGGTAATGTAGCTCAAAATAAGTTGCTGGTTCAGGAAGCAAAAAAAAGGGTAAAAAGTGCTTGAGGCAAAAATGGTCTAGGACGTCTCAGAAACATTTTTCACAAAAGGGAAAAATGGTTGTTTTCGTGCTAGACACGCACCTTGACACGGGCGTGACCCAGGCCGTGTCCTGGGCGTGACCTCCTTGACTCGACAAGTTTTTCTTGCGTCGAGTTGAGCTCGACGAATGGGGTACACGCCCCGTGACACGGGCGTGTCACGGGCCGTGTCCCTCTTCGTCGAGTGTCGAGTGTCGATCGTCGAGTATCGAGCGTCGAGTATCGAGTGTCGAGTCATCGAGAGAGGGGACACGGCCTGTGACACGGGCGTGTCACAGGGCGTGTCATGCTGGGTCGAGTGTCGACACTTTTTGTCGACGAGGTATCGAGACACGGGTTACACGCCCTAGGTCACGGGCGTGACCGACCCGTCACGGGCGTGTACCCGGCCGTGTACCGTGTGGATAAACTTTGATTTGCCGACTTTCGGCGCCGCTTTAGGTACACGCCCTGTGTCACGGGCGTGACACAGGGCGTGACCGACCCGAAAATCGACTTTTTCCAGTTTTTTTGTGCCGTTCATTTCCTTGATCCTACATCGAACGGTTCAGCTCTGTCCTGGAGGAAATAAGTCCGAAACAGATCATTGGATTTCTCATGTTCTTCTCTTCATCTTCTTCTTCATTCCCAAAGAGAAAGCAAGAGAGCAAGGGAGCAAGCAAGGCAAGGAAAGAAGAGAGCAGCCGTCGCGACATCGTCTCGGTTCAGGCAAGCGGTGTTCTTCACCCTTGCCAATCTTCCTTCTTGCTTTTAATTGTGCAAACAAAATAGCTAGATTCCCCTTCAAGTTTCATGAGTTTGTTCTTCTTGTTTTGAATTCTTCCTTATTAGCCTTCTTATGTTTTTGACTTTCCCTATGATTCGATTGCCTAGTTTATTCTTCTTGGTTCAACGTATGCTTAATTGGTGTAATTAGCAATCCTCTTGTTTGTTTTAGCAGAGGTCCCTATGCTAAAGTCAAATTAGCTGATTCCTTATGCTAATTCCTTATGCTAATGCCTTATGCTAATTCCATATGCTAATTCCCTATGCTAATTCCCTATGTTATCAACGTTCCATATTACTTCATGTAGCTAATTTGGTTCATATTCATGTAGCATATCAAATAGAGGTGATTTTTCCTTGATCAAGAACATATGATTGTGTTCCACATATGTGGTTTATGTACTTATGTTCATCAAACTCTCTATGTAATTGTTCTTGGATACAAAGCCTATGATTTTTTTTTTCATGTATTGAAGTTCGTCAAACTCTACGTTGGAAATTGCTGGTCATGTGTGAGGACGATGAAAGGAACGTGTTACCTTGGGTTATGGGGCGTTTTGTGAGGCGAATTTGTGAACCATGGTAGGAGCGTTTGTGTGAGAATTTTGCAAGGGGTGGTGTGGTTTCAGCATGTGGCCACCGGGTTTTGTGTTTTTTTTGTGGTTAGAGAGACCACTTTGGCCCCGATTTGGGCTGGTTTTGTTTGGTGCGTTCCACTTTAGGGCCGCCACCGGTAAGACCCTTGCGAAATTGAACTTAACCGCTGCTTATGCTTCACTAGTATCGTAATTTCTTGGCTTACGAATGATGGAATGGGCATGTGTTTTGCCTTTTGCTCCTGCGGTTTGAGCAGGACATGATGAACTTGTACGCACTTGGTGCGTTTGGCATGGATTGTGGTGCGTTTTCCACTTGTTTTGTTCACTCATGTTACTTGATGAAACATCTCTGTGGGGTCGGTAAGCCCCTTTCGATATCATATATGACATTTCTGCTCTCTTTTTGTATAGCTTGGTTGATTGCTGAGGTATTCTTTCTTGAATGCCTCAGGTGCTGGTTGTAGCCGGTTGAGCGGCTAGGTTGGTTGGTGGCATTTCCTGGGAACTAGCCGAGCATTCATAGCGAGGTAGTTCTTCTTTTTGTTGTACAGACATACATGTGCCCCAATGGGTTCGTGTCAGCTTGTTGGCGCCCATTGGTGGTTTTCTTTTGATAAATTAACTAGACTGCTAATGTACCTCACTTGGATGATGCATACATGTTTTGTTTAACTAACACATACTTTCCAAATAACGTAAACAAAGAGGAGTTCTTATAATAGTATGACTATAGACTGCATATAGGAGCTCATCATAAATAAACAAAGTCTTTCCGCCGCGTACAAAGACAATTTTACTATCTAAGGCCGAGGGATACGGCCATTTAATCCAAAAGTTTTCCTGCATGTAACTGTTGAATTTCAACTTGTAAAGTCAGCGTCAAGAGTTGCCTGAGCGTGTGCAGTTATCCCCTGCACGACGTGGCATCATAACCCGTAGTTCCTCTGGCTCTGATACGATATGCTCGTTGAGGAAATGCGGGTTGTGACAGTTGGTATCAGAGGGAGGTTTGCTTGACATTTGGTCGGGCAAACTTTCCCTTTGATTTTGTGTTTGTACGCATCATCTCATACACACACCGAGGTGCCATCAGTATGTCTTGGCCGAAGCACGTACACTACACTCATGGCATGAACAGAAGTATACGGGGCATATTATGTAGTATGGGATGCCTAATATGTGGTTGTATATGGATCCACCATAGGGGCAACTTGTGAGGGTTATGTAGTATGGGATGCATAACCTCACCACATGGATGCGACTAGCACGTTTTCTTTTATTCGTTGCATGCAATGCTATGTAGTATGGGATGCATAACATTGGGATGTGTACGACCGCTCATGGCATGCATTAAGGCCTTTTCTAGATTGCATAGCACAGCACGCATAACATAACATTGCATGAGCACAACGTGCCAAGCTAAGACTTACATGATGACACCTGTACACACATGGTTTTGGGTCAAAGAAAGTCATGCATTCATGGTTTAGGCACAAGTTTGTGGGATGACGTGAGTCATCTTTAGGCTAGGCATACCATCATTCTTAAACTCCCAAAGCAAGTTAGCAGTTGATGTTCATATTTTTTTTATGTATGGTCTGTACATAGCCGTTGTGTGTTTTGTTAGGTTTGAGCTTGATAAGAGTGAACGTGTTATAGGATGTCGAAGCGTCCAGTGACAAGGCAAACTCCCCAATCCGAGGGTGAGTCTTCGGGCGCGCAGAATAATGCGCTGATGGATAGTCTGCGCCAAAGTAATGAGGCTTTGACGAGGCAGGTGCAGGAGGTACAGTCCCAGCTCCAAGCTATGTCATCCGCGATGTCTAGGCTGGCACCAAGAGGACAAGAGATGGTTAGAGGCCCCACTAGTTCGACTCCTTCAGTGGCAGCGACACCCCCAGTTGTGGTTCCTCCTGCGATGACTTTCATCTCGCAGTTTCAGCGACTTGGACCACCGTCGTATGATGGAAAAGCAGACTTCGTAATTTTGGATGATTGGGTGATTACGTTGGAAGAAATGTTTGTGTATGCTGGTGTGACTGAGGACCAGAAGATGATGCTTGCTGCCTATCAACTGAAAGGGTTGGCGAAAGGTTGGTGGTTACGAGAAAAGTAAGGACTAGGGGCGGGCTGTTCGTGGGAAGTGTTTAAAGAACTAGTACGGCGCAAGTTTCTACCGGCAGTGGAACGGGACCGCCTGATGAATGACTTCTTGTACTTGAAGCAGAGGAAACTCACAGTGAGTGAGTATGAAATTGAGTTTAGCAAGTTAAGTCGGTTCGCTCCGAGCTTGGTGACTACGGAAGCTGACCGAGTCAAGAGATTTTTGGGCGGACTCCGCAGCGACGTTCAGCAGTTCGCAACTGCTTATGGAGCGACAAGTTACACTACGGTGGTTGAGGCGGCGTTGAAGGTAGAAGCTATCGAAACTGCCAAACAAAGAGGGCAGCAGATGAGGCAGGGTAAGAGACAGCTGGTGGGAGAGACAATGTCCCACGAGTCAGACGTAAAGAAGAAGAAGGAACTATGTAGCTTCTGTGGCCGAGCCGGTCACCCGTTTGAAAAATGTTTCAAGCGGTTGGGAATGCAAAAGAAGGAGCAGGTGCACGCCATTCAAGGTGCGCCAACCAGAGACTTGGAGTGTACATTTTGTGGGAGAAGAGGTCATGATGTGAGCCGCTGCTGGGCCAAAGACAAGGTATGCTTCCAGTGTGGCAGACCAGGACATCTTCGCGCAAGGTGCCCACAGGTGCAAGCTGTGTTGCAACCCGCACCACTCCAGGCTTTGCCTCCGCCTCCGCGCTTGGACAAAGGCAAAGGGAAGTTGAATGTGGTCTCTGCAGAGGAAGCGCATTCATCACCGCAGGTTATCTCAGGTTCGATTCAGTCCTCTGGTTCTCATTTTGTGTATGCCTCTTAGGTGTAGTTCTTAGCATAGCATATATACCTTATAGGAAACTTTAAGGTAAAGAACCGTTGGGCGCGTGTTCTCTTTGATTCTGGCGCGACCCATTCATTTGTGGCTCGAACCTTTCTGGATCGATATCATTTGACACCAGAGCGAGTGGGGAATGCGTTTTTGGTGAAATTTCCTTCCGGCGCTTCTGTGGTGGCTGACTGGGGTCTTCTTGATTGTCCCATTTTTTTGGGGGATTTCATAGCAAGAGTTGATTGCAAGGTGATCGATTTGGACGATTTTGACGTCATTTTGGGCATGGACTGGTTAGCCCGTTATGATGCCGTCATCCAGTGCAGAGGAAAGCGCTTGGATTTCATCAAGGATGATGGTCAGCCAGGAAGTGTGTATGGTGATTCTTGTCAGGATTCTCCAGGGATTTCGGCGGTATGTGTTCGGATGTTGTTTGTTTCCGACTGTTTTGCTTGTTTTGTCTCCGTTGTGGGGACTAGTGCTGTTTTGCCGCGTTTAGAGGAGATTCCTGTTGTGCGTGAATTTCCAGATGTTTTTCCTACTGACCTTCCTGGTCTACCCCCTAATCGTGATGTCGAGTTTGTTATTGATTTGGAGCCGGGTACGCGACCGATTGCGAAAACGCCGTACAGGATGGCCCCGCGTGAGCTAGCAGAGTTGCGTACACAGTTGGATGACTTATTGGCAAAAGGGTTTATCCGGCCTAGTTCATCACCTTGGTGTGCACCGGTGTTATTTGTGAAGAAGAAAGATGGATCGATGCGCCTTTGCATCGATTACCGGGAGTTGAACAAGGTGACAATTAAAAATAAGTACCCACTTCCAAGAATCGATGATTTGTTTGATCAACTGCGTGGCAGTTCTGTATTTTCGAAGATTGATCTCCGCTCGGGCTATCATCAGCTCAAGGTCCGGGAGTCGGATATTCCGCGGACTGCATTTCGATCACGACATGGTCATTTTGAATTCCTTGTGATGTCGTTTGGTTTGACCAACGCACCATCAGCCTTCATGGATATGATGAACAGGGTGTTCAAGGACTACTTGGACAAGTTTGTGGTGGTTTTTATTGATGACGTTCTTGTCTACTCCCGCAGTGCTGAGGAGCATGAACAGCATCTGCGATTAGTATTGGCCACTTTGCGAGATCAACGGTTATTCGCCAAGCTAAGCAAATGTGAGTTTTGGTTGCCGCAAGTTGCTTTTCTGGGTCATGTCATTAATCACCATGGTATTTCAGTGGATCCCGAAAAGATTTCTGCGGTTATGGAATGGAGAAGACCGGAAACACCCAAGGAGATTCGAAGCTTCTTGGGCTTGGCCGGCTATTATCGCAGATTTGTCGAAGGTTTTGCGACGTTGGCCGCACCTTTGACTCGATTAACCCAGAATAATGTAGCATTTGAATGGAATGACAAGTGTGAGGCCTCATTCCTGGAACTCAAACATAGGTTATGTACCGCTCCTGTGTTGGTCTTGCCGACAGAAGGAAAAGATTATGAAGTGTTCGTGGATGCGTCGCACGTTGGACTTGGATGTGTGTTAATAAAGACAAAAAGGTGATTGCGTATGGGTCTCGGCAGTTGAAAATTCATGAAAAGAATTACCCAACGCATGATTTGGAGTTTGCAGCGGTGATATTTGCATTAAAATTGTGGAGACACTTGCTATATAGTGCACAGTGTAAAATCTTTACAGATCATAAAAGCTTGAAGTATGTCTTCACGCAGAAAGAACTTAATTTGCGCCAACGGCGATGGCTTGAGTATGTAGCTGATTATGATGTGGACATTCAGTATCATCCGGGAAAAGCGAATGTTGTAGCCGATGCTTTGAGTCGGAAGACAGGGAAATTATTTCATCTTTCCGTCGACCGTCTTGTAGAGGAATTTCTGTTGATGGATATTGCGGTGGGCAAATATGACCTGCAAAGTCAGTCGGCAATAGAAGAACCGTCATGGCTGGTGCTTGCAAGACAACATCAAAAAGATGATCCTGATCTTTTACATTTATTTCTTTGGACTGAAAAGGATGAATTACCAGATTTTGCGATTGACGGTGCAGGCACGTTGAAGTATCGTGGGCGATTTTGTATTCCCTTAGTTGGAGATATTCGCAAGATGGTGTGTCGGGAAGCACATGGCTCAAGTATGGCCTACCATCCAGGCTCAACAAAAATGTACCGTGATCTGAAACAAAGTGTCTGGTGGTATGGAATGAAAAGAGATATAGCGCAATTTGTATCGGAATGTCATACGTGCAAGCGGGTGAAAGCTGATCATGGGAGGCCTGGTGGGAAGTTGACACCATTGGAGATTCCAACCTGGAAGTGGGAAAGCATCTCAATGGATTTTATTACAGGTTTACCAAGATCTCCCCGAGGACATGACTCCGTGTGGGTGATCGTGGATAGGTTGACCAAGTGTGCTCATTTCATACCCTTTAAGGTCAACTACCCGATGAAGACCATAGCGGAGCTCTATTTGAACGAGATCATCCGACTGCATGGTGTGCCTATGAATATCATTTCAGACCGAGATTCCCGCTTTACCTCTCGTTTTTGGCGAAGTCTACAAGAGGGTTTGGGAACGGATTTGCGATACTCCACGGCTTATCATCCTCAGACGAATGGCCAAACCGAAAGAGTAAATCAAATTGTGGAAGATATGATTCGATGTTATATTCTTGAGTATGGCGGAGCATGGGATGAACGTTTGCGGCTTATGGAGTTCGCGTATAATAATAGCTATCAAGAAAGCTTGCAAATGGCTCCGTTCGAAGCGTTATATGGGCGACGATGTCGGACCCCACTCTTTTGGACTGAGGTTGGTGAGCGGCCTTTGTTGGGTCCAGAGGCGCTCGAGGATATGGAAGTTACAGTACGACTTATTCGGGAGAAGCTCCGAATCGCCCAAGAGCGCTATGAAAAGTATGCCAACCGACGAAGGTCGGAATTAGCGTTTGCGGTGGGGTATTCTGTTTTCTTGAAAGTCTCCCCAATGGTTGGGATTAAACGGTTTGGGAAAGAGCGCAAATTAGACCCAAGATTTGTGGGTCCCTTCACGATTCTTGCACGAGTTGGAGCATCCGCCTACAAACTGGACTTACCCGTGAACTTTCCTGGTGTTCACAATGTGTTTCATATTAGCCAACTGCGCAAGTGTATGCAGAATGACAAGCAAGTGTTAGACGTTGTACCGCAATTAGCGCCCAACCTTTCTTATGAGGAGATGCCCATCCGGATATTGGACTCCCAAGATCGCGTGTTGCGGAAAAAGAAGATTCCTATGGTAAAGGTGCTATGGAGAAATCAGGATGTGGAAAGCGCGACGTGGGAACTCGAATCAACAATGAGGGCGGCTCATCCTCATTTGTTCCCGTAGATAAGCTGGTATGTGACTTGGTGTTTGATTGCATTCATGTTTTTAATTGGTTTTGTGAAAGTTTCGAGACGAAACTTTTTGTTAGAGGGAGTGATTGTAACGCCCCGGATTTTGATTACGTACGCATGATGGGCGTTACGTTGGTTTTGACTGTAGTTTGAGCATGGTTTTTCCCGCGGGCTTGCGAGTGGCTGTTTTGTTTGCCGAGTTGCACGATTCCCCAGCAAACCGGAGTCCATATGAGGGACTCGGTGAGGCCTCTTAGGGAATGCTTGCACTTTTTCGCGCCCGGGTAATGTAGCTCAAAATAAGTTGCTGGTTCAGGAAGCAAAAAAAGGGTAAAAAGTGCTTGAGGCAACAATGGTCTAGGACGTCTCAGAAACATTTTTCACAAAAGGGAAAAATGGTCGTTTTCGTGCTAGACACGCCCCTTGACACGGGCGTGACCCAGGCCATGACCTGGGCGTGACCTCCTTGACTCGACGAGTTTTTCTTGCGTCGAGTTGAGCTCGACGAATGGGGTACACGCCCCGTGACACGGGCGTGTCACGGGCCGTGTCCCGCTTTGTCGAGTGTCGAGTGTCGATCGTCGAGTATCGAGCGTCGAGTATTGAGTGTCGAGTCGTCGAGAGAGGGGACACGGCCTGTGACACGGGCGTGTCACAGGGCGTGTCATGCTGGGTCGAGTGTCGACACTTTTTGTCGACGAGGTGTCGAGACACGGGTTACACGCCCTAGGTCACGGGCGTGACCGACCCGTCACGGGCGTGTACCCGGCCATGTACCGTGTGGATAAACTTTGATTTGCCGACTTTCGGCGCCGCTTTAGGTACACACCCTGTGTCACGGGCGTGACACAGGGCGTGACCGGCCCGAAAATCGACTTTTTCCAGTTTTTTTGTGCCGTTCATTTCCTTGATCCTACATCGAACGGTTCAGCTCTGTCCTGGAGGAAATAAGTCCGAAACAGATCATTGGATTTCTCATGTTCTTCTCTTCATCTTCTTCTTCATTCCCAAAGAGAAAGCAAGAGAGCAAGGGAGCAAGCAAGGCAAGGAAAGAAGAGAGCAGCCGTCGCGGCATCGTCTCGGTTCAGGCAAGCGGTGTTCTTCACCCTTGCCAATCTTCCTTCTTGCTTTTAATTGTGCAAACAAAATAGCTAGATTCCCCTTCAAGTTTCATGAGTTTGTTCTTCTTGTTTTGAATTCTTCCTTATTAGCCTTCTTATGTTTTTGACTTTCCCTATGATTCGATTGCCTAGTTTATTCTTCTTGGTTCAACGTATGCTTAATTGGTGTAATTAGCAATCCTCTTGTTTGTTTTAGCAGAGGTCCCTATGCTAAAGTCAAATTAGCTGATTCCTTATGCTAATTCCTTATGCTAATGCCTTATGCTAATTCCATATGCTAATTCCCTATGCTAATTCCCTATGTCATCAACGTTCCATATTACTTCATGTAGCTAATTTGGTTCATATTCATGTAGCATATCAAATAGAGGTGATTTTTCCTTGATCAAGAACATATGATTGTGTTCCACGTATGTGGTTTATGTACTTATGTTCATCAAACTCTCTATGTAATTGTTCTTGGATACAAAGCCTATGATTTTTTTTTTCATGTATTGAAGTTCGTCAAACTCTACGTTGGAAATTGGTGGTCATGTGTGAGGACGATGAAAGGAACGTGTTACCTTGGGTTATGGGGCGTTTTGCGAGGCGAATTTGTGAACCATGGCAGGAGCGTTTGTGTGAGAATTTTGCAAGGGGTGGTGTGGTTTCAGCCTGTGGCCACCGGGTTTTGTGTTTTTTTTTGTGGTTAGAGAGACAACTTTGGCCCCGATTTGGGCTGGTTTTGTTTGGTGCGTTCCACTTTAGGGCCGCCACCGGTAAGACCCTTGCGAAATTGGACTTAACCGCTGCTTATGCTTCACTAGTATCGTAATTTCTTGGCTTATGAATGATGGAATGGGCATGTGTTTTGCCTTTTGCTCCTGCGGTTTGAGCAGGACATGATGAACTTGTACGCACTTGGTGCGTTTGGCATGGATTGTGGTGCGTTTTCCACTTGTTTTGTTCACTCATGTTACTTGATGAAACATCTCTGTGGGGTCGGTAAGCCCCTTTCGTTATCATATATGACATTTCTGCTCTCTTTTTGTATAGCTTGGTTGATTGCTGAGGTATTCTTTCTTGAATGCCTCAGGTGCAGGTTGTAGCCGGTTGAGCGGCTAGGTTGGTTGGTGGCGTTTCCTGGGAACTAGCCGAGCATTCATAGCGAGGTAGTTCTTCTTTTTGTTGTAGAGACATACATGTGCCCCAATGGGTTCGTGTCAGCTTGTTGGCGCCCATTGGTGGTTTTCTTTTGATAAATGAACTAGACTGCTAATGTACCTCACTTGGATGGAATGATATGTACTTGCTTTTGGGATGGTTTTCTAGTAGGTTGCATTAGCTATTTTGACTAATGCTATGTACTATTGTATATCATGCATACATGTTTTGTTTAACTAACACATACTTTCCAAATAACGTAAACAAAGAGGAGTTCTTATAATAGTATGACTATAGACTGCATATAGGAGCTCATCATAAATAAACAAAGTCTTTCCGCCGCGTACAAAGACAATTTTACTATCTAAGGCCGAGGGATACGACCATTTAATCCAAAAGTTTTCCTGCATGTAACTGTTGAATTTCAACTTGTAAAGTCAGCGTCAAGAGTTGCCTGAGCGTGTGCAGTTATCCCCTGCACGACGTGGCATCATAACTCCGTAGTTCCTCTGGCTCTGATACGATATGCTCGTTGAGGAAATGCGGGTTGTGACAACCGTTGCCACCAGCCTACGCCCTTGTTACTGATTTTGTCCATCTCTAGTATTAGATGACTCTTTCTGCTCTAGCTTTATGCTAGGATTTATTTATTTTGCTAATCCTTCTTGCAGAGATTTGTGAAGCTTGACTTCATTCGTGCACTTGGTGCACCCCTTTTTACTCACTTTTGGCGAGTATTTTTCCTTCACCTGTTTACTTTATCCTTACCTGTTTCACTTCTTCTTTATACTATTGTCTCATTTTCATATTGATAAATTGCTTTGCTGAGGTGTTCTTTTCTTTGAAAGGCTCAGGTTCAGGTTTATAGCCGACTGTGCGGCTAGGTTTCTTCTGAAGCTTGCTAGTGCTATAGCTACTGTTGAGTTTTTCTCTTCCTCACTCTTGGGAGGTAGTTTCTTTAGACTTGTAGTACAGATATGCCTACGCACCAGTGGGTTCGTGTTAGTGGTTGACGCCCACTGGTGGTTTCTCTTTTAGATGCTTTGTACTTTGCTTATACTGCTAGATTTCCTGTTTTGGAGTTTATTCAACTTGCTCTTGGGAAGATTTATGCTAGGTTGCTAGTTACTTTTAAAATCTAAAAGCACTATTATATGTAAATCGCATGATCAGCATGCTTTATAAAACTCAACAGTACTTTCCAAGCGACGTAAAAGATTATTTTCGTATATATGGTATAACATAAAGGTAGGGTATGCATAGTATAAGTTGTCCCCTAGGGACACTTATGCTCTCTTTTAGGATGTCAAATGTAACTAAATTAATTTCCACTGCGTATAAGTATAGTTTTAAATTGTGGACTAGCTGATCCACCGAGCCGAGGGATACGGCCTCTAAAATACAATTGACTTTCACATCATTTAAGCTTATGATTTTTCATAGTCTTAGTAGTTGGTGGTTGTCTGAGTGTCGGCAGTTATCCCCTGCCCGACGTGGCATCACAACGCGTGTTTTCTCCTACTCTGATACGTCTTAAATTTCGGAGAAAATGCGGGTTGTGACAGCCTGTGACACGCCCATGTCCCAGGCCATGTTCGCTGATCGATGATCGTCGACTCCAAAATTCGTCAACCACACGGCTAGATCGTCGACCCAAGCACGACACGCCCTGGGACACGCCCGTATCCCAGGCCGTGTGCCCCATGCGATATTCCAAACTTGGCTCAAAATGCCTCACATCACTCTTTTGAGTTTCGGGGCGTTACAACTCTCTCCCTCTTAAAAGAATTTCGTCCCCTAAATTACATAAAGGAAAGATAAATACAAAACTTAAACGGTACCTGAGTGGAATAACTCCGGGTCCTCCTCAAGCATGGTCTACTCTCGCTCCCAAGAGAGTTCTTCCCGACTGTAATTGTCCCAACGGACCCTGACCATCCTGATCTATTTGTTGCGTAGCCGCTTGACTTCCAAGTCCTCAATACGAACGGGCTTGACCTTCGTCGTGAAACCATTATCCACCGGCACTTGATCCACCGCGATCACATGCGAAGGCTCTTGCACCGCCTTCCGTAGCACCGATATATGGAATACATCGTGTATTCCACTAAGCTCCACTGATAGCTTCAACCGATAAGTTGCTTCACCAATCTGTTCCAGAACCTCAAATGGTACAAGGTACCTCGGGCTTAGCTTCTTCAAGCGCCGCACCCACGAGACACCCTTGAACGGCTTGATCTTCAAGTACACCCAGCCGCCAATAGCGAACTCCACATTCCTATGCTTGCAATTATAGTACTTAGCCTGGCTGTCTTGAGCGATTAGCAACCTCTCTCGAATTATTCGAACCAACGACGTAGCATCTTCCACCTCTTGGCGTTTGTACAACTTTGACTCACCCGTTTCCAACCAAGACAACGGCGTGCGACATCTTCTACCATAAAGGGAATCGAAGGGCGCCATTTTTATGCTCGCCTGGTAGCTATTGTTGTACACGAACTCCACCAAATATAAGTGGTCCTCCCACTGCTTCCCAAAGTCCATGACGTACATGCGAAGCATGTCTTCCATTATCCTATTGACCCTCTCGGTCTGCCCATTCGTTTGCGGATGAAAGCCTGTGCTGAAACTCAGCTTTGTTCCCAACATCTGCTGCACCAGCCTCCAATCATTGTACGTGAACCGCCCATCTCGGTTACTCACGATGTTGTGGGGCACACCATGAAGCCGCACAATATTATCCACATACAGCTTTGCCAATTTCTCAACCGGATCATCCTTCCTATGCAGAATGAAGTGTGACACCTTCATTAGACGATATATGACCAGCCAAATGGCGTTGTTCCCCTTCTACGACCTTGGCAACCCGTGCACAAAGTCTATAGTAATGTCGTCAAACTTCCACTCAAGAATAGGCAAGGACTACAAGAACCTCCCGGCTTTTGGCACTCCGCCTTCACTAAGGCGCATGTTTGACACTTCGCCACGTATAGTGCCACATCCTTCTTCAGTCCTGGCCACCAGAACAATTTCTTCACATCGCGGTACATCTTTGTGCTCCATGGGTGAATCGAGTACTTGGTATGATGCTCCTCATACAACAATTCCACCCGCAAAGTGCCCACATTTGGGACGCACAGACGACCGTCTTTCCAAAGCAATCCATCCACAACCTCATATTAGGAATTTGACCCATCTAGAGACTCTATCATGAGCTGCTTCATGATGCTATCCACATCCAAAGCCTGTCGAATCCGATCAGCCAGGTCATACTGAACTTCCGTCCAGTTCAATAATGCTTCAGAACTCGACTGCTTATCTACGCAAGAGATCTCCAACGCCTCAAACTCCCGAACCAACCGCTCGTCATGGACCGGCAGCCAATTGGCTTGAGCTGGGGCCCTGCGGCTCAACTCGTCCGCAACCGCATTGCCTTTACCAGGCACGTAATGGATCTTGAAAGTATAGTCCCCCAGGAACTCCATCCATCTACGCTACCGCATGTTCAGATCTTTTTGATCCAATAAATATTTCATGGTCTTGTGGTCGGTATAGATATCGACCCTTACCCCATACAAGTAGTGCCTCTATAGCTTCAAGGCAAAAATCACGGCCGCTAACTCCAAGTCATGGACCAGATAATTCCTCTAATGCAATTTCAACTGTCTCGAGCCATACGCTATCACACTTCCGTGCTACAGCAGCACACAACCCAAGCCATGTCCCGAAGCATCGCTATAAATTTCAAAGCCTTTGGTCCCACTCGGCGAACTCAGCACATGTGTCGTGGTCAACCGAAACTTCAACTCCTCAAAAGCTAGTGCGCACTCCGGCATCCAAACGAACTTCTGCTCCTTCCTCGTCAAAGCAGTGAGGGGTAACGATTTCCGCAAGAAGTTCTCCACGAAGCGCCTGTAATAGCCAGCAAGCACCAAAAAGCTCCGGAGTTCCGCTACCATAGAAACACAGGCCACTCCCGTATCGCAACAATCTTAATCAGATCTACCGCAATGCCCTCTCCACTTACTATATGACAAAGGAACGCCATTGAGGATAACCAAAACTTACATTTGGAGAACTTGGCGTACAATTGATTCCTCCTCAGCGTCTCCAGCACCAAATGCAGATGCTTAAAGTGATCCTCCTCACTTTGCAAGTACACCAAAATATCGTCGATGAAGACGATCACAAAATGGTCCAAGTACGCCCTGAAAGTCCTGTTCATCAAATCCATGAACACTGACGGCGCATTCGTCAGCCCAAACGTCATGACTGTAAACTCGTAATGCCCGTATCTCGTACTGAACGCTATCTTAGGGATATCACTCTCCCTTATCCTCAGCTGATAGTAACCAGACTTGAGATCTAACTTTGAGTTCACCGTCAACCCGACTAACTGATCAAATAGATCATCAATCCTTAGGATCAGGTACTTGTTCTTTTCCGTTATCTTGTTCAGCTCTCGATAATCGATACACAGTCTCAATCTTCCGTCCTTCTTTTTAACAAATAGTACCGGTGCGCTCCAAGGCGAAGAACTTGGACGCAAAAAGCCTTGCTCCAACAACTCTTGCAGTTGCACCTTCTGCTCCGCCATTTCCTTAGACACTAGCCGATACGAAGATCGTGACATAGGTTTCGCACCTGGCACTAGCTCAATCGTGAAATCAATTTCCCGTTGAGGCGGGGCTCCTGGAAGATCGGCAGGGAACACATCAGGGTACTCAGCTACCACTGAAATACTATCCATCGTAGGCTTAGGCTTTGCAACCTCCACTAGTGTAAAGAACAGCTCTGCACCAGCACGAACCGCCTTCACCACCTGAAGAGCAGACATCAACGTCTTGCTCGACCCTTTCAAGCTCGTGAAAGTCATCTCACGACCTGTTCCCAACTTAACTTCATTGCGACAGCAATCAATATAAGCTTGCTGCTCCGAGATCCAGTCCATGCCAAATATTACGTCGAACTCCACAAGCAGCAGTAGAGACGCTAGCAAATGGAACTCCTGACTCCAAATACGAATCTTAATGCCACAGATTCTCTCCGCCCGCATCGAACACCCATTGGGCAACAACACATCCAGTTTGTCCTTCGCCACCGAAGAAGGTACTCCGGTGTGCGATATGAATTCTTCGGACAAAATGGATTGCGAAGCTCCCATATCAAAGAGTGCTCTCACCGGATTATCACAAATCAAAACAAATCCTAAACAAGCAGTGGTAAGGTATCACGTGCATAATAAGTATTTATAATTTAACTTGCTATAAATTTAAATTGTACCTGTCACCACATCTGCTTGTTTGATGGCCTCTTGTTGGCCAAGATTATAAACTCTCGGTTGAGCAAGAGCGTAATGGGACGCAGTTGACTCTATCGCCTTGCCCTTCTCTTCATAAGTTGCTCCTGTCTTCCTCTCGGACTTGGGACGTCCGCTCCAGCAGTCACGGGCAAAGTGCCCCAGCTATCCACAGGTAAAACATGCACCCGAGGTCCGACCCGTAGTCAACCCAGAAGCACCAGAAGAGGGGGCTGGACCCGAAGTCCTAACCTTCTTGTTGAACTTGTGATACCAAAACTTCGCATTATCCGGCACTTTGAACTCTGTCTTCGTGTCACCAAAGATTTTCTTCGCTTGTACATTCTTCAAGTCCTTCTCCAAAGACTGGGCCGTGTTGACCCGGGTCAAGAAGCCCTGCGTCATCGTCCCGAGAGCAGTAGCCTCAAGTCATCTCTTAGACCTTCGTACAAACGGTTTGTCTTGCACTGCTAATCCGCGAATGTGGAGCTAGCGTACCGACCCAAACAAGTAAACTCGTGGAGATACTCATCCATGCTATTCTCTCCTTGTACCAATTTCAGGAACTCATTCTCCAAAGCTATCCCCTGCGCCGAAGGGAGGTACCTTGCCAAGAACAGTCTCGAGAACTCCTCCATCGAGATGTCCGTAATTTGCCTACCCCTCAAGTGATGTAGCTCCAAGCCTTCCCACCACAACCTAGCATCACCGTCGAGAAGGAACGTAGCTATAGTGGTCATCTGCCACACCTCCTTTTCAGTAGCTTTCAGGACTCTCTTCACTCGGGAGAGCCAATCTTCAGCTTGAGATGGGGTTCCCAACCCTGAGAACACAGGAGGATTAAAGCTCATAACGTGCTTGAGTTGCCTTTCAATTGCTCTCCTCGACACCAAAGGCTCCACCACTACCTACTCCACTCTTCTCGGTTCATCCCTTTAAAGCGATACCTGCTCCATCGTAGGAGCATGCTGCTGCATTTGCCTTGCAGGCTGCGCATTGATCATGGCAAACACTGTTTCGGCAACCAATCGTATGGTTTCAGCCGAGGGAGGTGTTGCAGGAGCATCATTTGGTGCACTACTAACCTCAGAAACTGGACGTTCTGACGGCCCTACACCGCTTCTGGTCACCTATAGTTGTACAAAACCTCGTTAAGCGACCAAACAAAATTGCAAAATGCAATTATAGGAACACGCAGGTTCCTGAAACACGTGTATTTTCATTCCTAAGTGGACATTCATGGGTTCTTTTGATGTTATAATAATGACGCACACACATGTGCTCACCACCCCTTAAAAAGAATTCGTCCACGAATTCATTTTAAGCCTGACTGAAACCAGTAGTCTGATACCAAATTATAACACCCCCTATCTATTGCATAGCATATAGCAGTAGGTCCGGTCGGGGCCCGACGTCATATACCATAGACAGATTAGGCGGTTACGCAATGGAAACCATCCAACTAATAACCAACGTCCTGCACAGAGTCATTCTAGCGGAAGCAATTATTAAAGGTTGCAGATTAAAGAATCCAGCCACAAGCATGAATGTCCACGACTCAAAACAATAGGAATGAAGTACAATACACAAATACCATGGCCTTATGGCCTTATAAAAATTTACTCAAATAACATGTTTTCCAAACATCGGCACGCAGGCCGGTCACACATGAATAAAACAAGTAAACACTCAATCTAGGCCTTCGAGGGCCAGCTTAGCAACTTGGACTTTAGCCCGCTATTTACCGCTCGGCTCTACAGCACCTGCAAGCAACAATTCACCACAACGGTGGCAAACAAAAGCAATAGTTAGCTATGCTGACCAAATTATAATGATCCTGCCCCTATAATCGGGGCGGCGATGCTCTTTCTCTGCACATTGTTAGCATAACCAAGCAGCATAGTGAATAAACACTTCATCACATGTGTGGGCATGCACGACCACACACCCTGTGCACTCAGGGCATATTCTCGGTGAACACAGTCAAAGTCCGCTGACTCACCACCGCCCCCTGGATGGCAATATCTCGTGAGCATTTGGTCTTTCTGGCCACTGCCTAAGACCCTCCATCTATGCCAATGGCGAGTACCACGTACTTTAGGTCTCTCTAAGTGAACAACATAGATCGGGTACAGTTCTGCCTAACTCGTTGCTCACACCGCAACGTCAATTTAAGTCGTCTGCGTGGGTCAAGCTTCCCCGAGTCCCGTATCCAACACACAACACATAACCCAGTTATGTTTAGGTCAGCTCCCAGGCCACCATGTTGGCAGAATCACACATCTGCACAGTTTTTTGAGTGCACCTTGGAGTTAATCACCAAGGCTCCCTGTTGCAATCTACCACGTAGAGAACCCGAAAAACAAACATTCGCGCGGAGTCTTCTCGGGCCATTCATGCAATGCAACATCACCGATCCAGAACAACTTGTCCGGGTAGGCTTCACACATCATGCCTATATCCGTTCTCAACTACGAACTCTACATGTACACAACGGGGACTATTCATGTCTACCCGAAGGAACGCCTCAACTCATCGTAAACTCGCGAGAGCGGGCTTCCTATGCAAAGGAAAAGAGGACTTCACATGTACTAGGATGAGAATCATTACCCTAGCATTTTTCCTTGATGCCATGGAAATGTATGTGGATGAAAAGCACCGCAATCTCCTTGCCTCCGTAGATCCGAAGTCAGCTCGCGATTTGGAGCCCCGAAGCTCCGCCGGTGACCAGATCTAGCCTCCTTATTCTTCCTTGCTCTCCCCTCTCTCTAGATCTTTAGAAAGAGAATGGTAAGTTGAAATGAAGGATTTCCAACCCTATTCCCGGGTATATCTCACAAGGAACAACCCCCAGCCGTCGGATCCCAAAATAATGATATGAACAACCACGATTCGGAGCTGAAATGCAAAATCTGGGCCGAACACGGCTTGTGACACGCCCGTGTGCAAGGCCGTGTTCCCCATTCGCCGTCGAAACCGACGCGTCCCAGAAGAACACGGGCAACCAACACGCCCGTGTTTGACCTGACACACCTGTGTCATCCAGTACACGGCCGTGTTCCTCCATCGACACAAGGACAACACCAACCCGAGACACACACGGGTTTTGGACACGCCCGTGTCCTAGTTGATACGCCCGTGTCACCACCGA
Organism: Platanthera guangdongensis; assembly: GCA_039583875.1. Classification (NCBI taxonomy): domain Eukaryota; kingdom Viridiplantae; phylum Streptophyta; class Magnoliopsida; order Asparagales; family Orchidaceae; genus Platanthera; species Platanthera guangdongensis. The sequence goes on along the minus strand of CM077151.1, from coordinate 178,853,559 downwards.
ACATACCTGGTGTTCCAAACCGTGTTTCACCCTTGAACAAAATCGGCCAACCACTTGAGAAGGACATGGCCTGTGATACGCCCGTGTCCTAGGCCGTGTTCCATGCTCGACGATCATCGACTCGAAAATTCATCAACCACACGGCCAGATCGTCGACCCAAGCACGACACGCCATGGGATACACCCGTGTCCCAGGCCGTGTGCCCCCTGCCAAATTCCAAACATGGCTCAAAACAACTCCCGTCGCTCTTTTGACTTTCGGGGCATTACACGTGTCCAGCTCTCGAGCACCTTACTCGAGACATTTGAAATGTACTCGAGATAACTACTCGGGTAGTTGGTCAACACACGCTCGTGTCACATTTGAAATCTACTCGAGACATTTGACATCTTCGCTCGGAAGGTCGTCATTAAGAAACGCCAACTCTGCCGGCATACAGAATCACCAAAGATGCGGAAGCTTTAGAAAGAAGATAGTAAATGCCAAGTCCACAAAACTATCACATATAAGTAAATAGCATGAATCACAGCATGTCCCAGAATAAAAGAGTACCAAAAAAGACGAACAGAAAGGTAAACGGGCTTATGCACAGTACATCAGAATCCTCACTACAAGGTCGCTCGCAGAAACTAACAAAACTAAACACTCACGGAGCCAGAAGCGGGTGCTCCAGAGCTAGACTGGCCCACCTCCATGTGCAACGTGTCGTGCTTGTGCTGTCTCTCTGTCTACTGCCTGTCTCCCATTCGGAGCCCCTGAAAAATAATGGTCCACCGACCGTTAGTCAAAAGACTAAGAAAACTATCATCCTCGCCTCCCACCGCGACTCCTAGACACCGTGTAATAAGGAGGATAGGGAATATATTGAGGTGGAGAAGTGTCAAAGCAGATGGTGGCGGACCTAAGCTACAGTGATATAACAGAACTATAAAGGTGTACAACAGTAATATGATAATATCAAAAGTAAGGTAGTAAAGAAAGAAAGTAAGAGAGTAAAGTATGGTGAAGTATAACCTTGACCAATATGAATGCTGATACAAACATATAAGTTAAGGGGTCTTTTACAAGGCTCCCATCGTATAAAAAGTCTCATACCATTTTTACGATAGGGTGTCAGGTTTATATGCAAATATGAGTGTAGTGCTTTATTATGCAAGAAATGTTACGTTCATACAAGTGCAACTCACGCACACGACCCTATGGGCATAGAGCTTTAGTTCCCCCATTTTGGAGTTAGCTAAACTCTCTAGTACCTCCTGCTGTGGCAAACGGGGGGAGTGGTTCGGGCCAAACCACTACTAGGCCGGCATTCATGCCACCCAACCTAGACCCTTGTATTCCTTAACGTGAAGAACACACCATGGAGCCTCTGCGTACCATGCTGGCAAATCCACTAGTCATTCCTTGGCTATGCGTGAACCACACTCGCCGAGTCATCGTACCGACGTCAGCATGAACGACCATCAAGTAACAATGACCCACCACCTTATGTTATGCACATGCGAACCAGAACTTCCGAGCCATAGGCTCCCCGGACTAACTCGTCCGTCAAACCACCTACTGAGCCACCGGATCGCCGGGCAATCCTGCCCATCACTAAAATCACCGAGCCTACCGCTCGTGAGACCTAACATGACTCCCACAACACTGGGGTGTGTGTGTGTAAGTGTAACCCTATAGTATTTCTAATTATTCTTCCATTCCATTTATTCCTACGACTTACGTTACCCTTGGACTGCCCAAGGCATTCCCCGTGAAGAGCTCTCGAGGGCACTAGGTACTACGATGGGCTGAAGCCCAAAGCTCCCTTTCGAAAGGTACTTATTTATTATTGGTTAATACCCAATTCCCGATCCCTTTTAATATTATACTGGATCTAATCCTAGTGTATTTTCACTTTCTTTCTCTCTACAGGAAAGACGACCTTTCGTCGATCCCGAGCACCACTTAACAATAGCAAACCCAACATTCCCCTCATCACGACTCTTAATGAAACTCACGTTTTCATCTTATCAAATCAGCATGCAATACTCCCTACTTCCTATGACAATCCCCGATGTTATCATAATCCCCGATTTAAGTGGAGTACATGTGTCAAAATACTAACAAATTCCTTCCTAGGGAATTGGTCTACCCTAGAAACCCATGGGGTAAACCCCAAGCCCAAACAAAGCATAAACACCCTAGGTCCTTCACAAATCCTAATAGGCTCAATCCAAGGCTTGAACTGGGGCACTAGGTCTCAACCACCCTAACTCATCCTAAACTCTAAGAGAGGGTGCCCCTACTGACCTTGGGACTCTGGCCAGAGCTCCAACCCATTTGGTTGAGGATTGGCCCCTCCATGCCCCAAGAATCCTAAACCCTAAACTCACCTAAGGGCCCAAACTTTAGTCACATCAAAACCAAGTCAAATCAAACTCAAATGGGTTGATATTTTAACCAATGACTCATGGTGACCCCTAAGACCATCCAACAAAGTTTTGGGGGTTGGTGATGTCATTAGGCCCATTAATTAAATTATAATAGGATTATTAATTTTTTACAAAAAACTATAGAAAATTTTTCTCATAAATTTCTCATTTTTGGATATGTCTTAGGCATAGACAAGACTGACTCCCCATCCAAATTTCAAGTCATTTGGACATGTGGTTAAGTGGGGGCACTCATTTTAATCTCTGACTAGCCCTATGTGTAGACTACATTTTGGGTGCTGAGGTCAGACCACTAAACCAAACTTGTTCAAACAAATTTTAAATTTAAGTAGAACTCAAGGGCTACAACTTTGATGTTCATAACATTTTTGTTGAAGTTTCTAAGTATTTTAATAAATAGAAACATTTACTATAATATGTGTGACAAAAACCAAATGAATGAAATTAATTAATCCTAAGGTTAAAATCGAAGGCGGAACGAATCTTGGAGCAAATCGTGCGACATCTGGTCATCTTCAACCTCCAGCCGACGACTGAGATTGCCCCACCCTATAGTATTCTCCAAGCGATGCCGTCGTCCACCCGGCCATCTCCCCGGCCAGCCACTACCAACACCACCTTCGTTGATGTGGTGGCTATCGCCAGGCGGCGGCACGACCGTCGGAGAGGATGTTTCCGGAGAACCCGAGAGGTGAGAAAAGCCCGAAAAATTTAGGAAAAAGCTCACTGGATCAGGCTCAATTGAGCCCGATATCTCTCCTATTTGATCTAGGATCCTAGCACCAAGGGAGAGGGGGAGAAATGAACCTTCAATCGTGCTTGCCGACAGGTTTGTGTTTGTATTCCATGGCCGGTGGTGGAGGAAGTCGGGATTTTGCAACAACACAACCAAGTAGCTTGAAACCACCGGGGAAAGGGTGGAAACGACCCCTTGGTGTCCATTGAAGCTTTTAGAGGAAAAAAGGGGAGGGGAGGGGTCTTTCTTCATGGCCCCATTAATGGCCACTAATGGCATTTTCGGCCATGGGTGAATACACTATTCCATCCATTGAACAGCCACCAAAATGATCCATGGTCTTCTTTATACTGAATGGGGATTTTAAATAATGCTTTGGAAAAAGAGAGAGGGGCCCTTGGTCTCCCTATGCCATGAATGCTCTCCTACCAAAACACCACCGGTCTGCTCGACGATATCGTCGAGCTCCGCTCGACTCTTAGCCCGTACTTTTGGGGTGTTACATTGGGTGTCACTAGACCCTTTAGCGCTTCTCAGGGTTTTATTATGACCAAGTCATGACAAAACCATCCTTGGGGTCTAGAAGTCTGAGGGATGTTATAGTGGTGGTGGTCGTGAACATGGGGTTAAATTGACATTTGTTAACCCCTCAGCTAAAGAACTACGTCCACTTTTATGTTCAAACGAATGATGTTTGTTTGGTGATACTTAACAAATGACGGTTTTACACATGCGTTTACGACTGCCACCGCCGTGCCAAACAGGTATATGTTCAGAAAAGGCATATGTATGTATATTACAACTGCCCTTTCAACTCCTTTGATATTTCATAAATTTTATTTAGTTTCTCAAATGAGAGAGAATGAACTGAAGCGTGAAAGGTGGCCAGCATAATTTTTTAGCTGAATTCAATCAAGGAGGGGAAGTGTTCCAAGAAATTTATTGTCAAAACCTACCATTTTCCCTTGTGCAGGGAACATAAATTTTTCCAATGCTATATCTGCATTAAAGAAAATAGTCTTCATATGCAATAGAGACTAGCCCATATAACATATGTTTTTGTCAACGTATTACTAATCAAGTAAGGCTCCATTTGGCACGGTGCTATCGGACCTATTGGTCATAAAGGCATGTGTTAAAATGTCATTCGTTAAGGATCATCTAACACACATCATCTGTTTGTACATAAAAGTGGATGAAGTTCCTTAAGTGCGCATTAACGAATGATAATTTAACCCCCATGTTCATGACCTTCACCATCGTGCCAAACGAAGACTATGTGGTTCAATGACAAATGGGTAAGAGGTCTTAGAAAAGTATCTCACTAACTCTCATCTCTCAGTGCTGGTGGAAGTGTTAACGAGAAAAATCGAACATATAGAACAAAACATATTCAGCAAACTTAATAATTCTCAGTGATAATTCTGATACAATATTTCTCTTCTTATATAGGTGAAGAGAAGGAATACAAAGCATCAAGAAGTTAAAGCAGTAGTTAATTAAAGTGCTCTGAGAAACATTACAGTTAATGCGTTACTTAATAAACTCCGTTGTCGGTTCATTCTTCAACACTGTCGGTTCATTCTTCAACACCCCTCTTGAACTGGGAGGAGGAATGACATTTAAGGTTTTCTTCAAGTCGCTGAAGCGAACCCTATGCTGGGGTTTCATGAATACATCAACAATTTGTTCTTCAGTGGGGCAGAATTCGAATTTTGCATCTCCTTCCTCCAACTTTTCTCTGATAGAATGATACTTAATTTTTATATGTTTACTTTGATTGTGGAATACAGGGTTTTTTGAGAGTGTGATAGCTGAAACATTGTTACACTTTAGTAGGAATGGCTACTTCTTAGCCCCGGTAAGTTCCTCAATCAGCCTTTGCAGCCACACACCTTTACACACTGTAGCTCTTGCTTCCATATACTCTGCTTCAGTGCTGGATAGTGCCACCGTCTGTTATTTTCGTGACCTCCAGGATATTGGGTTTGTTCCATAGTAGAAGATGTAACCCTCTGTGCTTCTTTTATCATCAAGTGAACCTCCCCAATCGGCATCACAGAGACCAATGAGAGTTGGGTTGAGGTCCTTGTTGAAGAGAATGCCATGGTTAATAATCCCTTTGAGGTACCTGAGAACACGCTTTGCAGCTTCCAGGTGCTGTTTAGTTGGCTTGCGTACAAATCGAGAGAGAAGATTTACTGGATATTCTAGATTTGGTCTAGTGTTAGTCAATTAAATAAATGATCCAATTAGACTCCTGTAGCTTTCTTCATCAGAAATTTCATCCCCTTCCTTAAATTTTCTTAACTTTAACCATGTGCACAGAGGTATGAGACAGGGATTGCACTCAGACATTTTGAATTTTTTGAGAAGTTCATTTGCATAATGTTCCGGCGAGATGAAAATAATCCTTCTGGTGTTTTACCTGCATACCAAGAAAAACATATAGTAGACAAAGATCTGTGATTTTATATCTCGATTTCATCTTCGCTTTGAATTTAGCAATTGAGGATGTTGATCCGCCAGTAACCAGAATGTCGTCTACGTATAGACAGAAAATTATCATCTCCTGTTGTGGCTCATGCTTTATGAATAGAGACGTCTCATAATGACTTGGAATAAATCCCTCTAGCTGGAAATATGTAGTAATGTTTTCATGCCATGTGCAGGGGGCTTGCTTTAGCCTATATAAGGCCTTGTGAAGTCTATATACACAGTCTTCTCCCCCCTCTTTCTGATAGCCTTCAGGTTGCTCCACAAATACTTCCTCAGTCAGGATTCTATTTAGGAAAGCTGATTTTACATCTAGTTGGTAAATCAGATAATTGTTGTTTACAACAATGTCTAGGAGCAATCTTATAGAATCAATATGTGCTACTGGAGCAAAGGTTTCATCATAGTCTCTCCCAAACTTTTGAGTATACCCTTTGGCTACAACTCTAGCCTTGTGCTTAACTATATTTTCATTTTCATCATACTTGAGCTTTTATATCCACTTCAGTCTGACGATTGATTTGCCTTTGGGTCTTGGAAACAGGTTCCAAGTGTAGTTTTTTTTATTAAGGAGATTTTTTCATTCATTGCTTGCCTTCAATTATCATTTGAGTAAGCCTCCTGATAGCAGGTAAGTGTATAGTGAGCCAAGTCTATATCAGTGCTTGCATAGATATCTTGTAGTGATCTTGTTTTAATGGCGGTGATGATTCAGAATCAGTATCAGAGGATGATTCTTCTTCAGTAAATGGCTCCTCCTGAATGTCTGAATTGTTGTAGGGTGTGACTTAGATGGAGCTCTTCATTGGCTCAACTGTGAAACTGGGTTGCAAAAATGTTGATTCAACTCGATCTGATGCCCAGTTCCAACATTCTTATTCATGAAACACCACATCCCTCGACACTATTAATTTTTATGATGCGGGAATAAGGAGTCTATAAGCTTTGTTATTCTCACTATATCGCACAAAAATGAATTTTTGACTAGTTGTGTCCAACTTATCTCTTTTTTCTTTCAAATGATGGGCAAAAGAAATGCATCCAAATGTCCTTAAGTGGCTGAGGTTAGGCTTCTCGTTTCGCAACTTTCCATATGGCATTGAGTTACCATATGACGTTGAGTTGTCATGAGGTGTCGAGTTAACAACTGGCGTCGAGTTAACAACTGGCATTGAGTTAACAACTGTCGTCGAGTGATCATGTGGCGTTGAGTTTACAAGGGCCCTTATTGGAGTTCTGTTGAGTATGTACACTGCTGTACTACAAGCCTCTCCCCAGAAATTCTTGGGCAACTTTTTGTGGATGAGCATGTCTCTAGCCATCTCAATGATTGTTTGGTTTTTTCATTCCACCACCACATTCTGCTGGCGGTTCCTGGAAGAGTGAACTCATGTTTTATTCCATGGGTTGAGCAGAAATGATTGAAGGCATGTGAGGTGAATTCACCCCCATTGTCACTTCTTAAGGTTTTTATACTCCTCGCTAATTTCTTCTCTATTTCTCTTTTAAAATTCATAAAACACGGAAGAGCATCAGATTTAGCTTCAAGGAGAAAGATCCACATGTACCTTGAGTAGTCATCGACTATGAGAAAGAAGAAATGTTTGCCCCCCCCCCATGGTTGGAGTAAAGGACGACCCTTATAAATCACAATTTAGCAATTCCAGAGGCTGTGAGCTTCGATTTTTTGATGCAGTGAATGATAGTATGTGGGATTTTCCCTTAGCACAGGTTTCACAATGGAGCTTATGAGTCTCCAGTTCAGGCACACCTTCAGCCAACTTCTCATGAGACAGCATCTTGATGTAGTTGAAATTTAAATGCCCTAGCCTGTGATGCCAAACTAAGGTAAGATATGGAAGGTGTCTTGATACAAGGGAGAGAACACCAAGATTTGGTGATTCAATGGTCAAAGGGAAAACCTGATTTTTTTTGTTATTGGAGCTGAGGCAATGGGATTGTTTGCAACATCAGTAATGTTGCAAGATTGGGATTTGAAGGTGATGCAATAGCCTTTTGAAATCAGTTGACCGACACTGAGGAGATTATGAGCCAGGTCAGGCACAAATTGAACATCTTCTATTATTTTGTTTCTTCCATCGGCATTTATAATCATGTTGCTTCCTTGTCCTTCAATACTCTTGGAGTTGCCATCTCCAAGAACAACCAGTGATTTTTCTGATTCATTTAGATTAGTGAAAAGGCTTTTGTCGTGAGTCATATGACTCGAGCACGTAGAGTCAACGAACTACAGACTCGTTTTCTGTGAACCAAGATCAGGGTTGTTATGGGTCAGAAATACTTTCTCCTCTATTTCTTTATTCTTTTCAGTGAACTTCGCCTCCTCCTTATTCTTGAACCAACAGTCTTTATCAAAGTGCGTGGGTTTCTTACACCTCTTGCACTTGTAATAACACTTAGACGTTTCATGAGATGATTTTTTACAAAGTGTGCAATACACTTAACCGAAGGGTGAGTCATGTGCCTTAGGAGAAAACTGTTTTTGAAAGGGCTTTGAATGGGAAGTTTTGTAGTAATTTTTTGGTTTTTTGTCAAAGGTATTTGATTTTCCAAGATTCATATTAGTCTGAAGGGCTTGAGGGAGATTTGAAGTATGATGCTTCAGCCGTTCCTCATGAGATTGGATCTTCCCAATCAGTGCTGCAACTTGAAGAGTGTGCTTTCTATACCCTCCTCATAGGCTGGTTAGCTCTCTCCCTTCTTCCCAAGAAGATTGACAGGCCCACTAGATCTCCCAGATCTAGATGTCCTCACATAAATATTTTCATAAATTTATCCTAGGAATCCATTGACCTCCCAGGTCGATTCCTCGCAAACTCCTCCCAGGAATTCGACATGCATACCGAACAATATTTTCATACACAATCAAAGAAAAAGAAAAAGAAAATTAAAAAGAACAAAGAAATAAATCAAAGAAATTTTGCACCCCCAAAAGTATGTATCTGAAGGCGGCGAACAATCAATGCTTCTGATCCTCATTGTTTGGGAACTCGATCATCTTCAGAAACTCGTTAAGTTATTCCTTCTCCGGAGATCTTCATTCTTGAAAGAGGGAAAGGATCTTCTTGGATGTGCGGCTACTTACAGCTGAGATGACAAGATAACCTCCTCTGGATGTTCTAGGGTTCAACACCTGCCAATTGAAAAAAACCACTTTTACATGATTTTGAAATGTTATCGCTGGCGGTAGTGTTATCGCCCGACAATAGGCATTTTCACTCATAATTTTCAGCTGTCTTGCTCCAAATATAGGAACCTGGTAGACCTTTCGAATACCGTCACTATAATCACGGGTGATACTATTATCACAAGGTAATAATGAACTTCCTTTTATAGCCTCCATGCTTTTACGTGTTGAGCCCACGGATCACTGACGTGTCCAATAATGCTAATGTTATTACGAGCGATATTTATATCACATAGCTATAGTGTACTTCCTTTAATGGCCTCATCACTTTCCAGCATTGCGGCCACGGATCTCTGACATGTCCGACTCTATGCTAATATCAACAATATTAATATCGCAGAGCGATATCGCTTAATTTTGTGATTCCTAAAGAGCTTCACACATGTAAACCTGCACAATATACCTAAAGTATGTATGATAAAATACATCTTGGGACTTAATATTATCAAACTTAGGAGATGCAGAATGCATATTCCAACATATTCTCCCTTTTGATAATAGTAAATCTCGTTCATGAGATGTAGAGCGATAGTGTGGTTTTTATACCGACCCTCCTTGTGGAGCGGTTGGCACTCTCCCTTCTTATTAAGATGATTGATGAGCCCACTAGATCTCCCAGATATGGATGTCCTCCAAAACAATTTCCAAATATTCTTCCTAGGAATCTGACGACCTCCCAAGTGGATTCCTCACGAACTCCTCCCATGAATTCGTCATCCACACCGAACGTTTCATCCACACTTAATCAGAGAAAAAGGAAATTAAAGAGAAGAAAGAAATAGATTAAAGAAATTTTCTCCCTCAAAAGTATTTCTCCGGAGGCGAGGAACAATTGGTGCTTTTTACCGCGTTGCTCGGGAAATCGATCGTTTTCAAAATCTTGTTCAGTTATTTCTTCACCTGAGTTCTTATTCATTCTTGAAAGAGGGAAAGATACTCCTCCTTGGATGGATGGATCCTTGCAACAAAGACAACAAGACAGTCTCCTATAGATATTCTAGGTTCATCACCCGCCAACAAAAAAATGTTAGAACCCTACTTGTGATTTGGGCTAGGTTCACTATTAGGATGGATTAGATGACCCAACATGTATAGTCTAGGGTCATAGGTTATTTTCAGGGTCAAGGTCAGCAGCACATACTTAGATTGTCAGTACCCTCCTTCAGAAGACATTATAGACTGAAGACTTCAGAGGAAAAGCAGTTAAAAAGAATACAGAAAAGTCGTTCGATGATAGCTAAACTCAGCTCGAAGATCATCAATATCAGATCGACGAACTCAGAGGTCCTTCTCTGAGTTGAGCTCGACGAAATTCTAGCTGAGATCGACGAACTATGATCTCATATCAGAAGTTCAGCTCGATGAAGGACTATCTAAGTTCGATGTACTTAGAGCTTAGGTCGATGAAATCCTTGTTAAGTTCGACTAACTCCTTCTAGGTTTTTTTCGACTAATCTTCTCCGCAGTTTCTCAGTTCGACTATAGCAGTTTGATTTCAAATTATATTATATTAAAACAGTAATACTCTCATAATTAATGCTCAATATTCTCAAGAATATAGCTGTTACCTGGCAACATTAATTATGGATTTCACAGAGTTATTACTCTACCAAATTTCTTGGGACAGTTAGGGAAATGCATTCAACACTAAATTAGCCATTCCAACTCCCAAAACTTTTGTAGAGAATTTCAAGGAAAGAATTTAAAATTCAAATGTTTTTGAATCTATAATCAATATATATAAAGTGATTTTCAGAAGATTACAAGAAATTAGAAAATCAATAATCAGTCAACAAGATAGAACAATGTACAGAAAAGTGAAGAACACAACACAACTCTCAAATAAACAAAGTTTTTCTTCATCTACTTCAGGATTTCAAGAGAGAACAAATCAAAATCAGTCTAAAAGCTTGTTGAAGAGCAACATCACTTTGAAGGCCTACACCCTTAAGAAAATCTTCCACTGTTGATCAAATCCATACGACTTAGGGGGAGCTTTGACATAATCAACAATCCACTAGTCTTCTCAGAGATTTGAGACAGAGAAGACAAAATCATTTTCATTTTTCTTTCACTGTGTACAGGGTTTTAAGTCCCTTCAAAAGTTAACCTTTTGGTTCACAAGTCACCTAATCAAAAGACTTGGGATTGGTTTTTGGGCACTTGATCAAAAGCTCAAAGGGTTGTTAGATCTCCATTAGAAAAACAGATCTTCTGGTGACAGGGAACCTGAGCAAAAACCTATGGTGGCAGGGCACCAGATCAAAAACCTGTAGTGGATTCCTACCAGGGTGGTAGAAGAGTGGATGTACACAGGTTTACTGGAAAACCACTATAAATTCCCTATGTCGTCTGGATTGCCCTTACTTATTTCTATTTGTGTGCTGTGATAGTTTTTTTTCTTATATATTTATTTATCACCTACTTTAACACTGCTATAAAAACTAATTAAAATTTTAAAATACACTATTCACCCCCCCCCCCCTATAGTGCAAAGGAGACTTATCGCTCACTTCTAATTGGTATCAGAGGGAGGTTTAGGTTTCTTGGTTGCATAGGCTAACACATGAACCATAAGATCTGATAGATTTTCTCTTTACCTAGAAGTTTATTATGGCAAAAAATAAAGAGTATTCAAGCACCAGACCTCTAGTGTGCAATCTGAATAATTTTGCACTTTGGAAGGTAAGGATAAGACTTCACATGAATTCTATTGATGAGGACATCGATAATTCTATTTTGACAGGACCACCACTACCAGTGGAAATAATAAGTACATGTGTTGTACCACCACCTAATTGTACTGAAGCTCAGAAGAAGGCCAAGATTGCTGATGCCAAAGCAATGAACATTCTGGCCCAGACTATGTCAAATGACATATTCCAAAAAGTTGCAGAATGCTCTTCAGCAAAGAAAATTTGGAATTCTCTCAACATTGTGGTAGCACGATCTGCTGATGATAGAAAAGACAGGATATCACATCTGATCTCTTAGTATGAGAACATCAAGAAGGAAGAAGCAGAATCAGTTGCAGATACGTAAAATAGACTCAGCCTCATAATAAATGAGCTGAAATCATTGGACAAGGATATCACACTGACAGAGATAATTGACAAGATCCTTATGCTTCCCTGGCACATGGTATTCAAGAATTTGGCCAATCAAAGAAGCCAGAAGCCTCAATGAAATGTCTACAGAGACCTTGTTGGGCAAGCTCAAATCTTATGAGCAGCTCATCAGGAGCAGAAAAGCTGAACAAAGAACCACTTCTTCAGTAAGGAAAGTGCAAACCATTTATTTTAAAGCAACTGAAGAAGCAGAAGCCATTCCAGACAATGAAGATCTAATGAGTCTCTTGGCTAAGAGATTTTACAAGATGGCAAGGAAGGACTTCAGGAGAAGATCAACCAGTAATAATGATAAGCCAAGGTTTGACAAGACACCTACTGAAGAGATTGTCTGTTATGGGTGCACGAAACCTAGACATATACTTGCAGAATGTCCATAGAACCAGAAGAATGAGAAGAAGAAGGAGAAGCACTCTAAGAAGTATACTCACAAGCCCTCCTCCAACAATCACAAGAAGAAGGAGTGGGGCTTTATTACTGACACATGTTATGAATATGAGGATGAATCTTCATCCAGCTCTAGTGAGGATGAAGAAGAAGCTAAGGACAGAGAGGTCTGCTTGATGGCAATCAATGCATCTTGAAGCAACTCTGAAGCTACTAATTTAGAAACTGGCAACTCAGAAGATGTGTATGTATCAGAAGAAGATCAGGTAATTCTTCTTTTGATTTTACTTCAGATCAATTTAAAACTGAATTTAAATTGTTATACAATGATTTAATTAAATTTGAGAAGAAAATCAAACTCCTCAAAGAAAAGCTAATTGAATTTAATAACATATTTTCTGAATATATTAAACTCAAAGATGATCTAGATAATGCTTCAGCACAGATAATATCTTTGAAAACTAAATTATCTGAGGCTTAGGAATTTGAAGAATACCTTAATGGGAGAAGTATCAAATTGATGAATATCATAAGTACAGTCAATGCCAAGCTTAATGACAAACTAGGCTTGGGAGATTCATCTAGTCAGCCTCCTCTATTACAGAAAAACATACTATCTACTCCTGTTAAATGCATTTCTGAAAAAGGAAAAGAAATGGTAGAAGACACTAATAAAGAAACAGAAGTTTTATATAAGACTAAATAAAAGAAAAAGAAAATTTTAAATAAAAATTATGTTCAACATGTTTCATCGAAACAAGCTCGACGAAATGAATATGGTTCGTCAATCTCACATTGACGAACTATGAATGCAGACTTTCAGTATAAATATTCATCTAACTGTGTTCGACGAACTCAATATGGTTTGTCGAACCACGATCGATGAATGTGAGGCACTGAGAATGAATACTTTCATTATGTGAATGGAGTTCGGCGAACTCATCCCTATTATCGAATGCAGATCGACGTACCTATTACAATTCATCGAACCCAGTTTCTTATAACAGAAACTTTAATTCATTTCAAAACTTTAATCAAAATCAAACCTTCATCAATCCTTTTACTCAGTGGATTATTCATCCTAGGAGATATCATCCACTAGGTTATAAGGACGAACCAAAATATTCTTATATTTCCAGCTTTGAATATGAAAGAAATCAAGGACCCAAGGTTACCTCCGTCAAGAACACCTAACCTATTTTTATGCAGGTGAAGAACTATCCTACCACAGAGGAACAGTGGTAACTGGATAGTGGGTGCTCTAAACATATGACTAGAATTAAAGCAAATCTAACATACTTCAAGTCAAAGCTTGGACCAAAAGTAATATTTGGAGACACCAACTGTGGACAAACGGAGGGCTATGGAAATGTCAAAGTTGGAATAGTTACCTTCAGGAAGGTAGCTTATGTAAGTGCTCTCAAGTATAACCTAATGTCCATAAGATAATTATGTGATGAAAGTTATCATCTATCATTCAATCAGTCTTCTTCTATTATAACTTCTTATAAATCAAAACTGTTTTAACTAGAATTATACAAGGAAACATATATGTAGTTAATTTCAAATCTGCTAATTCAGAAATTTGTTTATTTAACCAAATCAGTAACTCTAATGATTTATGGTATAGGAGACTAGCTCATGTTAACCTTAGAAATATTGCTAAATTATCTAGGGACAAACTTATTAGAGGACTGCCTTCTGGTTCTTGCAAGAAGGAAGGACTTTGCAAGGCTTGTCAATTAAGCAAACATACTAAAAATAGTTTCAAATCCATTAATAAAAGTGATTCAACCGGGATTTTATACTTGCTACATATGGACCGTTTTGGCCCTATAGCTGTACAAAGTTTGGGAGGAAAGTCATATACTCTACTTATTGTTGATGACTTCTCTAGAATCACTTGGGTGTTCTTTCTAAGAAACAAGTCAGATAACTTTAAGATTCTTACAGACTTTCTTAGGAACATCAAGATTGTGTACTCTACTCAGGTTGTATTGATCAGAAGTGATCATGACACTGACTTCGAATCTCTTCTGATGAAAGAATTTTGTGAGACAGAAGGTATCAGATACTTTTTTTCTGCTCCTAGATCTCATCAACAAAATGGGGTAGGTGAAAGGAAAAATAGAACCATTATTGAATCTGTTGGGACATTACTTGCAGATGCTTATGTGTCCCTATCCTTTTGGGCAGAGGTTATAAGAATAACAAATTATGTTCTTTACAGAAGTTTAATACATAAACTTAAGGGTAAGACACCCTATGAATTACTTAAGGGGAAGCTACCAAATTATATTTTTTTAAAGTATTTGGTTGTAAATGCTATATTCATAATAATAACAAGAAACACTTAAAAAAATTTGAAGCCAAAGCTGTAGAGGGAATTTTCCTTTGATATTCCCAAGTCAGCAAGACTTATACGATATTTAACAAATCAACATTAAAAATAGAAGAATATGTACATGTATTCTTTGATGAAGCTAATATGTTTTATAAGGAGAAGGATTCTTCTACCAGAGACACTTTGCAAGTACCCTATCTGTGTGAGAAGTTAGATGATTTAAACTTTACCCAAGAGGTTACATTGCATCCTTCTCCACAGATTGATGAAGATAGTGAAGAAGAAATTATTGAATTATGTGAACCCACAATAACAAATATAATTCCATAAGAGGAATTAATTCCACAAGCTGTTTATGAACCAACTCCACTAAAAGTTATTTAATTCAAGGTTAGCTAATCACCTAGAGGGGGGTGCAGGTGAATAGGTCTTTGAGTTTTAATAAAATCTTTTGCTGTTTTCAAGTTGTTCTAGCTAGAGCTTGTCCTTAAATCCTGCAATAACAATGAAAAGCAAGCACACAACAGACACAAGGATTTATAGTGGTTCCCCAATTGGATACATCCACTTTCTCTCCCACCTATCCAACTTATTTGTTGGACTCAGCACAAACTCCTCGACTATGCTCCTCAAAGCTTACACCTCAGGCCCTCAGCCTTAAACATAGATTCTTCACAGAATCCAACTCAAAACCACAAGGGATCCTGCCTCAGAGCACTACAGGACTCCTACAGCTCAGTGATCCACTGATCACCTACCTCATCCATATTTCTAAGGCCTATAGCACAGGCTCATCAGCGCTATAGCTTCAGGCATACAACCCTACTATAAGAGTACTGCAACACTCCTACAACTATGTACCCCAACTAGGTACCTATATCTTAGCCTCCTCCAAGGCCTACAACTCAGTGACACACTTGTCACCTATAGCTCAGTGACTCTCCAGTCACCTACCTCAAGCACAGGGTCCTACACTCAGGATGGAGGACAGCCCTACCTCAGATCCATACTTGGATCCTACCTCAGAGAGCAACAATCTCCAACCGCAGGCACTTAAGCACAATGACTCAGATCCTCACTTGGATCCTTCCTCAGTGCCCCAATAAGGCACCTATCTCAGTGACAAATTTGTCACCTACCTCAGGCACAAAGTTCCCCCCACACAGATTCAGATCTACAAAATCATACAGGAAGTTAATCCAACTTGTTCAAGAAAAACAAAAAAAACAACTGACTCAGAGAAGTATCTCTGAGTCAACGTTATTGTACTGAGCAGATATCAGTGCAGCCCACTTGCTGTAGAAGGAATCAGTCTTCTACTATAGCTCACACTTTTCTGCTGTACAGATGAGCAGCTACCAGCCTGCTGAAGAGATGAATCAGCTACTCTGTTCTGATGAGAATAACCTTGCTGAACTTTGAAGTGCTTCAGCTATCTTTCTCTGCCCTCATGCTAACTTGGCTGGACTTTAGCTTTCAAGCTTGATGGGAAGAAAAATGTTCAGCGACCTCTTTCAATTTCTCTTTCTATATTTTCTGCATTTGATCCTTGTGTATTTGTTAACACTAATCCCTTTACAGTTTCATTTTTATATACGTTGATTTGAATCAATGTCACAATAGAATGTGGGCCCACCAAGAATTGGTGAGCGCCATCTCCATCAAAAAGGGACAAAACATCTCTCGGCACTACAGCAAATTTCCCGCAATGACTTCCTGTAATTTTGACTTTGATGACGTCAGTAGTGGTCATCAACATCTGGACTTAGAAAATTTTCCAGAATTTCATTAAGCGTTGAGTGATGTTAAGACACTCAACGCCATCAGCCTTGGCCCTCAGCGCTTTTGGACTTAGAAATTTCCCTAGCTTTGTCTCAGCGGTTTTGTCTCAGCGATCTCAGCGGTTTTTCATTATTAGCTGAGACATGCCTTTATCTCAGCTCTTTCTTCTTTTTAGCTGAGATAATTTTCTGTCTCAGCAGCATCTTCACAGCTGTCTCAATGGTTCTCGCTTTTAACTGTCTCAGCGCTTCCTTCTTTATTAGAAGCGTCGAGTGAACCTGCTTCACTCAACGCTTTTGGACTTAGAAAAAATCCAGCTAGATTTGTCTCAGCTATTTACCTCTTAACTGTCTGAGCACTTACTACTTTATTAGAAGCATCGAGTGAATCTGCCTGACTCAATGCTTCTGGACTTAGAGAAATCCAGCAAGTTTTGTCTCTACTGTCTCAGCGGTCTCAATGCAATCTACTCAGCTATCTCAGCAGTCTCAACACTATCTTCTCAGCTATCTCAGCTATCTTACCGGTCTCAACGCCTTCTTCTCAGTGGTCTCAGTGCTTTTGCCTTAGACAAATTTTTTGGCTTTAGCTTCCTTCGATGATCTGTGGGCTCAGCTCGACAAACTTTAATATTCTCAGCGGTCTCAGCGCATTTTGCCTTATTTGATTTTTCTAGCTTTAGCTTAATAAGTGTTGAGCTGAGTTCGACAGTTTGTATGCAAAGCTCGATGAATTGCAAGCTGAGCTCGACGAACTTCAAGTTGAGCTTGACGAAATTTGAAACCTAAACTCTTGTGCTTATCCAACGGAATGTTGAGTTGAGCTCGACGACCAGCATGCTGAGCTCGACGAACTTCTAGCTGAGCTCGATGAAATTTGAGTTTACTTCCAAACTCATTTTCTTCACATGTCCAATCACGAACTACATGCATGCATGAATAAAAGCACAGATAAAATACATTATGCTCCTTAGTATGATTGGTGATGCCCCTTCAAATCATGAGGAACAATGTAGGTCACAATTCCCAACAATCTCCCCTATTTGAAGAAGGCAGAACACACATCTATGCTAAGGTGCAACAACACAAGAAATATCATGATAGGTCAAAAAAGCATTATCATGACAAGTATCCATCCCAGAACTGGAAAACTCCCCCTATATGAGATGTCTTACCATTATGATTGATAGAGTAGTGGTACAGGTTAATTAATAATTATTTACAAGGTGATGGAATAATTTACAACACTTTAATTATCATTAACAAGATAAACATTATGATCAAGATGAACCTAATCATTAACTAATCCAAACAATAACAAGATACTTGTGATTACAGGATTTTTATGAACGAATGGCATATTTATCAATCACTGATATACACAGAGAGTTGCATTATAGATTTATCACCTCAATATGGTCAGTGCCAAAACATATTAATTTCATTTATAAAGATTTGAAATTTTTTTAAACTATTTATGATCATTACAAGACATAATCAGACAAAATAAAAAAAAACTTAAGTCTTGCAGTCTTTTATCAGTTAGTCTTTGAAGAACTTTCACTAGCATCCTTGGTTGCAGCAATCTTCTTCAAGTTTTCAGTTTTGTTCTTGTGCCTCTTGAAGTAAAGGAATGACTTTGGAATATAACTGGAAGGTATTTTCTTGGGGTAGCTTTTCCTTAGCAGATTCTCCTTGAATACTCTTTCCCTTAGGGAATTTCATTCCAAATGTTTTATCTATTCCTTAGAGGGATATACACTATCAATATTCTCTAGGATTTGTTCATGGCATATCCAAGCATTGATAATGATGTATTCAGAGGCATCACTAAGCTATTCATAGTCTGGATCATCTCTATTCTCAGCTCTTCTCTTTGCCATGAATTCTTCAGCCATTTGAGTTCCTTCCTTCTTTCTTCTGGCAGCAAGCTGTGCATCCTATGGAATTCTGGCATGTGCTTGTAAGTCTAAGTCCTATGGCCTTTTTCTATCCAGGAGGGGCAGGTGTAGTGCCACCCTCGTGCCTTGAATTACATTGAAGCCTTGATCTTCAATGAGTGATGCTGCCTTAGCATTGCAACTCTCCCCCTTTCTGCCTTCTTCAGATATGGACTTTTGCAGTAAGGTTGTGTTGGCTTCATTCATGCTTGAAATAGATTTGATTATTCGTTCATTGTCAGCAAGTAGCTCATCTTTAAGGAGTAGTGCCTCCTCCACTGATTGGAAGGCAACATTGGTGACATGCTTATTTACATGATCTGCTGCACCTTTGATCACCTCATCAGTTGCACGAACATAATTCTTGACACTTCCTATGTCAGCTGCAGAGAGTTTTTGTCTTGTGTCTAAAGATTCCATGAGGATGGTCAGCTTGATTCTAGCAGTTCCAGCTTTGTCAAACAAGGTGGTGACCTGTTTGTTTAAGTGAGATATTTCTTCTTTAGTTTCATTTACTTTAGCTGACAATTCATCCCTTAGTTTGGCAACTGGTTGATCAACATACTATTTGAGGGTTGTGGTCTGAGTATCCATGAGTGCTTCAATTTGTTTTAGAAATTCCTCATTAGAGATGGGGGTAAATGAAGTATGCCTCATAGGAGGAGGTACAACATTCTGGGCAGAGATTTGAGAAGGCTCCCCCTCAACTACAGCACCTATAGAAGGAAACATTTCCTTAGCTAAAGCTATTTTAACATTATTAATTAAGAGGGACTGAGTTTTACCTATTGTGGGTGCAGACTCAACTATTTTATTGACAATTTGATCAAAGTCTGTCAACTCCATCTGATCATTCTCCCCCTCAGACTGAGCATCCTTCTCTGGGCTTGACCTATTAAGATAAGTATCTAAAGTCTCAGGAGGCTCCCTGTTATCTTCTGCAACAGGTATATCTTCACTTGCAGTAATACCATCAGTTTCACCCATGTCTGCCTCAGCTTCTGCAGTAACCTCTTCTTCAGCAACATTTTTTAACACTTGTCCTGACATTGGGTTGGCATGGATTTTATCATCATGCATAGCAGCATCCTGGAGTTGAATGTTTGTAGAGGATTGACTAAGTGATATGTCAACCTGCAGAACAACATTATTTGGAAAGGATGATCCGAGCTCTAGTTCAGAGCTGGAAGTTCTTTCTTCCTTAGTAGGTTTCTTCCTTGTATCTTTAGAGGAGTCCTTTATTCCTGAAGGTTGGATCATTGGTAGGACTCTAGTGAATCTGTCCAAAGTCTTTATGTCCATTCTATTTAGATAGTGAATCTTCACCCCATGTTCCTATGTGAATGTGTCAAGATAGGTGTTCACTAGGTATAAGGAAATAATTCTGCCTATGTTTAGAGAGGATATGCAGTCTACTATTCTCTGATAGATGAGAGAAGACCATGAGGTCTTTCTGTTCAGGATAATTTTGGTCATAACTTCAAACATGAACTTGGAGATGTTGTCATGTGATCCAGGTTTGTAGATAATGGCTTTCCCTACAATGTTTGCTAGTAGTTTTCCTCTCTGATTGAAGAATTTCCTTTTCAGAGACCCAAATTTGGCCTCATTTTATCCACACTATGTGAGAGCACTGTCTCTTTCTGTGTCGGCGAGCTCATCTTCCTCGATATGGTTGATAGAGGGTATATGAAGGGCCTTTCCTAGTCTCTTAGGGTTTACCTTTATTTTGATATCGTCAATCTTAGACCTAAGAGAGTTTTGAGAAGAGGACATTTTGATGTTTGAGAAGAATTCCACTACCACTTTTCGAAGAATTTTGGAGGGTTCGAAAAGGGTGTATTCCAAGCCTGCGACCTCAATCATCCTTAATACAGCTTTAATCTCAAGAGAGGCATGATTGAATCCATCCCTCACAATTCGTATCCATCTTGATGCTCCTTAATGACATTGGCGCCATCGAAACAGTGTGGCAAGACGTTGAGAAGGTTTTGTTCTCAACGGTTAGGGTTAAGGCTTTGGAGAGTGATGTGGCTTTTCATTTCTTGTCGCCTTTATATATTTAATGAAAAGATTTAATTAATTTAATTATATTTTTCATTTGACTATTAAGTTATGCATTTTTTACTTAATGGATTGCTCGACGAATCCTGTTATGATACATGGCACTTAGTGCTTTTACTATATCTCTCAGCTTTTCTTCTATTTGTTCCATGCATGTTTAATTTGAGGTTTACCTTGCCGATTGGTTGTACATTTTACTTGACTTAGTAAAAATTTTGTCAAGTTAAATAGAAGGGGACCTAACATGTCAATGAGCCAGTTCTATTGGCACAAAATTTGTGCATTATTTTTCCTTAAAGCTTGACAATAAGTTATTTGAATTTTTTGAGTAAGGCCTACAAAAATTAACACTTTGAATAATTGTATCACTGTTTTTCTATTTGATGTGCTAGATTAGATTCTTCTTGAGCACAACTAACATTACTTAACAAATGACAAACTTAATCTCTATATAAGAGCACGAGACATATCTTGAGGCTTGCTTCCTCTAACTTTTGAGGTTTACTTACTTGACACCCTCAACCTTAATTTTTTTTTTCTGGAGCATATTCCAAGAGAAATAATCATGTCCCAGTCATTTGCCTGGAACACCCATTATCCAAATACGAAGTCTTAATTTGGTAGGTACTTGGACTATCTTGCAAAATAGAATTCATTTACCCTTAGGCACCCTATGATAATCAGGTCCTAGATTTTTATTAGCATCATAAAACATTTTCCCCACTCTCTGCCTTGGCTGAGAACCTTTCTGTCCAATAGTCACATTCAGGTTATGCCAAAAAACAATGGCAAAGTGACCCTCTTTTGCACAACACCAACATTTATGAATGTTGTAACTTCTCCTTAGGACAACATAAAATTGCTATGCATGAGAGACGTGAGCAACACCAGATTTTGTTGGATGAGCATTGCATGATTCAGCCTCCTTCTTCCTGAGTGAAGGTGCTGAGGAACTAAATACAGCTGGTCCAAAATGGGTGTGATGTATTTTTGGAGCCTGCCATCTAGTGGACACTATCATTTCCTTTAATAGAGGATATTTGGATCTAAATCTAAAGAACTTCTCCTGAACTTTCTGGCTAGAGTGGATAGTATCACTCTTTCTTGGATCATGTTCCTTCACCCCACTGGTGGAGCCCACATTTGATTGTTCCTTCTGCAGTGGTGCACACTTGATAGTTTAAGAATGTGTATTTGCCTTTTGAAATATTGTCCTCTTATCAGGGAATATAGATTTGAAATGATGATTAATGTGGTTAATACCCAGCTTCTCAGGGACTTGGCAAGTTGCACCTTTTGGTAACTGACCCTGTGATTGAGAAGGGTTAATAACAATCCCCAATTTCTCTGTGAACTTTTGTTCTAGATATCTAATGTGCTTCTTCTTTTCTTCTAGAAGCATGGTCTGACACTCAAGACTTTTCTTGAGTTCAGATAGCTCATGACTTTTCTTATAAAACTCAATAGATTTATTGTTATATAGTGTTTTATATGGCATTAGGACCTCTATTTCTTTGTCTTGCCTTTTGGCAAGTATTCTGCTCTTATTTAGAGCAATTAGGAGTAGCCCAAACTTAGAGCAATTAGGAGTAGTCCAAACTTGTCAATCAATTGATTGACATCAGTCACAAATTCACAACATTCTTCATCACAGGATGAAGATGCACCAGTATCTGGACTGGATTCATAGTCAAAGAAAGATGCAAAATTGAAGAGAGATTGTACCTTGATTGATTCTGATTCTTCCTGACTTCTTTCTTCTACAAACATTGCCATCAACCCATCGCATCCATAGTTTTCTTCATCCTCCTCATTGTCACTATCTGAGTGTGACAGAGGGGACCTGATTCCTATCCTGACAGCAGGATATTCCTCCTCTTCTCCTAGATCTGCAATAACAGATATCAGCCCTATATAGGCTTCTTCCTATTTATCTTCAGAATCTGAGGATGAGGAATCTATCTAGCTTCTCTCCTTCTTAGACACAAAGGACTTTTCCTCCTTCTTTCCCTTGTGGTGATGGTGATGCTTTTTCTTGTTCTCATCTTCAGACTCTGAACCACTGTCAAAAAGACTGACTTTCTCTGTCCATTCCATATAGCCAATGAGAGAATCCAACATCTCTTTGGCTTACTTGCAGTGGATCACTCTCATGAGGTTTGAGTCATCCATGGCACTCAACATGATGTGTTGTGCCCTCTTGTCCATAGATATAAAGTTGATTTCTTCTACAAACATCTCTACATAACTTTTTAG
Source organism: Platanthera guangdongensis (assembly GCA_039583875.1). NCBI lineage: Eukaryota > Viridiplantae > Streptophyta > Magnoliopsida > Asparagales > Orchidaceae > Platanthera > Platanthera guangdongensis. Next base: position 178,830,783 of record CM077151.1, on the reverse strand, counting down.
ACTCTAGATGCTTGCATCTGATGTTGAGACCTTCAAGAGGATGAAAGGTCCTTATTGAACTGTTGCAAGGAACCTAGGATCAGAGGCTTCCATGATTTGCTTGACCCTTTATTTCCAAGTCTTAAAGTTCTCCTTGTTTCAGACTTGAAGATCCATTCCTTATGGTTCTTTTTTGAACCAACAAGTGTAACCCTTTTAGGTATCCTTGGAGGTTAACTCAGTATGTTAAATCCTTTTCGAGCAACCTCCCTCTGATACCACTTGAAAGTTATTTAATTCAATGTTTGCTAATCACCTGGAGGGGGCGGTGAATATGTCTTTGATCTTTAATAAAATCTTTTATTGTTTTCAAGTTGTTTTTGCTAAAGCTTGTCCTTAAATCCTGCAATAATAAAGAAAAGCAAGCACACAACAAACACAAGGATTTGTAGTGGTTCCCCAATTAGGTACATCCACTTTCCCTCCCACCTATCCAACTTATTTGTTGGACTAGGCACAAACTCCTCCACTATGCTCCACAAAGATTACACCTCAGGCCCGCAACCTTACACACATATTCTTCACAGAATCCAACTCAGAACCACAAGGGTTCCTACCTCAGAGACCTGCAGGACTCCTACAGCTCAGTGATCCATTGATCACCTAACTCAGCCTTACTACTAAGGCCTACAACTCAGGCTCTTCAGCCTTATAGCTTCAGGCACATAACCCTTCTCTCAGAGTGCTGCATCCCTCCTACAACTCAGTACCCCAAACAGGTACCTACAGCTCAGCCTCCTCCAAGGCCTACAACTCAGTGACACACTTATCACGTACATCTCAGTGACTCTCAAGTCACCTACCTCAGGCACAAGGCCCTACAATCAGGCTGGGTGGACATCCCTGCCTCAGATCGACACTTGGATCCTACCTCAGAGAGCAACACTCTCCTACCTCAGGCACCTAAGCCCTACAGCTCAGATCCTCACTTGGATCCATCCTTAATGCCACAACAGGTCACCTACCTCAATGATAAATTTATTACCTACCTCAGGCATAAAGTGCACTACACGCAGATTCAGATATACTGAATCCTATAAGAAGTTAATACAACTTGTTCAAGAAAAACAAAAAAAATAACTGACTCAGAGAAGTATCTCTGAGTCAACTTTGCTAGACTGATCAGATATCAGTACAGCCCACTTACCGTCGAAGGAATCAGACTTCTTCTATAGATCACACTTTTCTGGTGCACAGATGATCAGCTACAAGCTTGCAGAAGAGATGAATCAGCTACTATGTTCTGATGAGAACAACCTTGCTGAACTTTGAAGTTCTTCAACTATCTTTCTTTGCCTTCAGGCTAGCTTGGCTGGACTTTAGCATTCAAGCTTGATGGGAAGAAAAATGTCCAGCCGCCTCTTTGAATTTATCTTTCTATATTTTCTGCGTTTGATTCTTGTGTATTCGTTAACCCTAATCCCTTTACAGTTTCCTTTTTATATGCGTTGATTTGAATCAATGGCACAATAGAATGTGGGCCGACCAAGAATTGGTGAGCGTCATCTCCATCAGAAAGGGACAAAATATCTTTGGGTGTTGCACCATCTTTCCCGCAATGGCTTCCTGCAATTTTAACTTTGATGATGTCAGCAGTGGTCATCAACATCTCGACTTAGAAAATTTTCCAGAATTCCATCAAGCGTTGAGTGATGTTAAGACACTCAACGCCATCAGCCTTGGCTCTCAGCGCTTCTAGACTTAGAAGTTTCCATGGCTTTGTCTCAGCAATTTAGTCTTAGTGGTCTTAGCGGTTTTTCATTATTAGCTGAGACATGCCTTTATCTCAGTGCTTTCTTCTTTTTAGTAGAGACAAGTTTCTGTCTCTGCGGTATCTTCACAACTTTCTCAACAGTTCTTGCCTTTAACTGCCTCAGTGCTTCCTTCTTTATTAGAAGCGTTGAGTGAACCTGCTTCACTCAACGCTTCTGTACTTAGAAAAAATCCAGCAAGTTTTGTGTCAGCTATTTACCTCTTAACTGTCTCATTGCTTTCTGCTTTATTAGAAGCGTTGAGTGAATCTGCTTCACACAACGCTTCTGCACTTAGGGAAATCCAACTAGTTTTGTCTCTGCTGTCTCAATGGTCTCAACGTTATCCTCTCAGCTATCTTAGCTGCCTCAGTGGTCTCAACGCTCTCTTCTCAGCTGTCTCAGCTATCTCAACATTCTCAACACCTTCTTCTCCGCAGTCTCAGCACTTTTTCCTTAGACAGATTTTTTGGCTTTAGATGTGTTCGACGATCTATGGGCTAAGCTCGACAAACTTTAATCTTCTCAGCGGTCTCAGCACTCTTTACCGTAGTTGATTTTTCTGTCTTTAGCTTAACAAGTGTTGAGCTGAGTTCGATGATTTGTAAGTAGAGCTCGACGAATTACAAGTTGAGCTCGACGAACTTCAAGCGGAGCTCGATGAAATTTGAAACCTGAACTCTTATGATTATCCCACGGAATGTTAAGTTGAGCTCGACGACCAGCGTGCTGAGCTCGAAGAACTTTGAGCGGAGTTCGACGAAATTTGAGTTTACTACTAATCTCATTTTCTTCACTTGTCCAATCATGGACTACCTGCATGCATGAACTAAAGTACACATCAAATACATTATGCTCCTTAGAATGATTGGTGATGCCCCTTCAAATCTTGAGGAACATTGTAGGGCACAATTCCCAACATCCACATACTGATCTTGTCACACTTAGAGATCATCTCATATCTTAAGTGATTGGAGACATATTAGTCGGTGTGCAAACAAGGCATCAACTCAACTACATTCTGATGCATGCTTGCTTCATTTCTCAAATTGAGCCTCAATCCATAAAAGATGCAGAGCAAGATCCCTACTATATTATTGCAATGCAAGAGGAACTTAGTCAATTTGAGAGGTGTAGAGTTTCGGCTTCAGTTCGAAGACCAAAAGACTACCCAGTCATTGGAACCAAATGGGTCTTGAGGAACAAATTGGATTCTCAAGGATTAATTATAAGGAACAAAGCAAGATTGGTAGCCCAAGGGTATTCAAAAGAGGAAGGCATAGATTATGACAAGACTTTTGCCCCTGTTGCACGATTAGAGCTATCAGGATATTTCTTGCATATGCAGCATTCAAGAAGTTCAAGGTATATCAAATGGATGTCAAAAGTGCATTTCTAGATTGAGAACTAAAAGAGGAATTATATGTTGAACAACCACCAGGTTTTATCTCTTCAAATCATCTCTCTTATGTTTTTAAGCTTCATAAAGCTCTTTATGGTCTAAAGCAAGCTCCAAGAGCTTGGTATGAGATTTTAGCAAGATTTCTTTTATAGCATAAGTTCATTAGAGGCATTGTAGATAGGACTTTATTTATTAGACATCATAAGTCAAACAATTTGCTAGTATAAATATATGTAGATGATATAATCTTTGCTTCTACTGATTTCAAACTGTGCCAAAGGATTTCTGACCTGATGCATTCAAAGTTTGAAATGAGTAGCTTGGCTGAACTATCCTACTTCCTTGGTCTTCAAGTGAAGCAAAACTCTGATGGTATCTTTATATCTCAGTCTAAATATGCTAAAGTTCTACTTAAAAAGATTTGGCATGTCAGATTCCTCAGGTAAGAAAACACCCATGCCCTCCATTGTTGTAGTTGATTCTGATGAATAGGGCAAAACAGTTGATCAGAAAACATATCGGGCTATTATTGTGTCCTTATTGTATCTTATATCTATTAGGCCAGACATTATGTTTACTACTAATATTTGTGCTAGATTTCAAGTCAACCCTAAAGAATCACACCTTATTTTACTAAAAAAGGATTTTAAGATATATAAAGTGTTGTTCTAATCTAGGACTCTAGTATACTACTGAGTCAGGATTTGAATTAACTAGATTCTCAGATTCTAACTTTGTTGGATGTAGAGTTGATAGGAAAAGCACATCAGGAACTTGTCAGTTCCTTGGTGATAGGCTTGTGTCCTGGTTTTGCAAAAAGCAAACTTATGTGTCCACATCAACTGCTGAAGCTGAATACATAACAGCAGGTAGTTGTTGTTCACAGATTTTGTGGATTCAAAACCAACTTCTGGATTATGATTTTAACTTAAATAATTTAACCATATTTTATGATAATACCAGTGCAATTTCAATTGCACAAAATCCAGTTTTGCATAGTATGACCAAGCATATAGAGATAAGACATCATTTCATTAGAGACAATGTGGACAAAAATTAAATTAATCTTATCTTTATCTCAACTGATTTACAAAGGGCAGATATTTTCACCAAACCCTTAGATGAAAAGAAACATCTGTTCTTCCTAAATCAGCTAGGTATGATTAATGGAGAAGCCTTAATTTGATTTATGTCTGTGGCCGATGAATTGTCCATTTTTCGTCGAACGAAGATCAACGAACTGTGAATTCTTTGTGAAGTGTTCGTTGAACGTAGATCGAGGAACCCTTCTTTGCGAAACTTTTCGTCGAACGGAGATCGACGAATTTGTTTCAGAAAATTTTTTTGTCGAACGGAGAATGACGAACTGTTTTCCCCCTCTTCAAACTTACATCGACGCTTTTATTTCTTTATGAGATTTTTCATCGAACTGAGTTTGAAGGTTTTATTTTTCATTGGACAGAGTTCCCACTTCATCATCTGAAAACTTATAATTTGGTTTTCATAGAACTCCATCTTGCGCTTTCCAGTTCTTTTGCACTTGATCTCTTGTTTTTGCAGGTAATGGCGATTACAGCGGCGACACATTCTGGAATGAAATTTGATGCAGGCTTCGACATCGATATGGATTCATTAAGCCTTTCTAATCAAGTTTTCAAGAACATCTTACAGTTATTTGAGGCTCAACAGTTAAGGAAGTTCATGACCATAAGGATTAAACTTCCGATGTAGGAGATAAAGGAATTGGTATTCTCATCATCGTCTCAAGATTCCACAACTCTGATTGGCTTCATATCTGACAATAGGTTCCTCTCACACCTATTATTTTAACTGAAGTTTTTGGTTTTATCAATGGGGAAGATGATATAGAACTGTCTAGTGCTGAGTTTAATAATATGCTAGTCAGAATGGGTCACTCCAAGGGAAACCCAAAAAAATGCTGAAAAAGAACTTGTCTATTGAATACAAGTTCTTAGCAGATATTGTTGGAAAAGTAATCTTGGGAAAGACTCTGCTCATGACTATATAACCAAGTATCAATTTCTTCTGATGAGTGCCCTTGTAAAACAAAAATCAGTGAACTGGGGAGTTATCCTATTTGATATTATTAAGAAGAAGGTAAATAAGAAGGATGTTGGGTATTGGAGAATTCTTGGGATTTTTTTGCAAGCCAAGTGCCCAGAACTTTTGGTCTCACAGTCCATATTTATTAATGCTTCCAAGAGGCTCACATCAGCCTCTTTGGAAGATGGGAGAGGGTTATCACCAAGCCCTCCCGGGCCTCCTCATCTAGAGCTTCTGAGGACACAAGGACTGATATAGTCACACCTCCAAACCTAGAAGAAGTTTTTGCTCCACCTCCACCTCCTTCACCCAGACTACTATCTCCTCCTCTTCAACAACCATCCATTGTTATTGGAGAAACACCTTATACTCCCATCCCTCCTACCTCACCATCTCGACCACCATCTACTCAACACTCACCAATCCAAATTTCTGAGGATACACCATCTCCACCTCCTCAATCACCTCTACCATCACATCTTGATGACATTCCATCCACTTCTCTTCATACAAATCCACTACTGTCATCTCCAAATTTTTTTCTACTATCATCTACATCTCCACAACACACTCCACAACATTCACCTATGCAGGATATCTTCCCTGATGTCATCGCTCCATCAAATATTCTGCCAATATTTCCAACCATCTCACATTCAGACATCCCTCAAGCCTTCTCAATCTATTCCACATGTGGTAATGATCCACCTCTACTCCCTCTACTTCTGCTCCAATGTTTTTGGTTTTCTCTGACATACCCAATGACCATCTTAAATTCATTACACTCACACTTAAGAAGCTCATAGATGAGGTTATTACCCCTCTTACTGCTTCTATTTCCATTCTTTCTGCTCACCTAGCTTCCTCCTCCTCTATCCCTTCTTCTGTGGGCCTGGGTTCAGGTCTCTCTGAATCTAGGCAGGGGGAGATGTCCAACGAAGAAGGTACAGTAGTAGTAGCAGCAACTCTAGCAGCAGTAATTCCAGTAGCAGCAGCAGCTGAAATTTTTGATGATACCAAAATGGTTTGTACAACAGAAGAGGCAGCAGCAGAAATCATCACTGTTGGTGATTTTATCATTAAACCCACAGTTGATATTCCTTCATTACTACATTCTTTCGATACAGTTTATAGCAGCAATTTACTAGTTTTTGCATATTATTTTTCTAAAGCAAGAGTATGTTACACTGCCCCAATAAGTCCTTTAGTTTTGGAACAATGAAGGACAAGCTTTGCAGTTATTGAGAATATTATAGTGCAAGTGACTAATATAGAGCCAAAGGCTTTCTCCCCACCAACATTTGCTTGGGATGAATCCCCCATGCTAGACATGGATGATATTATGTTTAAAGAAATAGATAAGTAGATACTAATGTACAGGTTAATACAGAAAATATAGAGCCACAGCCTCAGGATAAAAAGGAAGATATAGTTGTATAGCCATAGGTTGAAATAATAAATACAGATATACAGTCACAGGCTCCTCCAGCAATTTCTACTGAGATGCTAAAATAGATGGATGCTCTCTATGATAATCCTGCTAGTGAATCTAATAATTATGAAGAGTCAGATGACTCAGAAGATTCTGGGTCTAAGAAGAGGAAGTTTAAGAAGAAGGTGCCCTCAAGAGCTGCTCCTAAACCTTCTCCTACAGCAGATACCCCTTATTATATTTTGCATAATAATACCTTTACTCGAGACTCCCCTCACTAGATAAGGTATTCCCACATTGACCTAAAAGTTAGAAATAAGAGTAAGAGATACTCTCCACCACCACAATATAGGAGAGGTCCTACTCCTCCTCCTCCTCCAGCAGCAGGTTCTGTAGGAAGTGTTTCATAGTATAAAAGTCTACTTCCTCCTCTCAACATTCAGGATCTTCTTATAAGAAACAAGATAGACCCTCTAGGTCTGATTCTCACAGAAGTCAAAGTAGTCAACAACATTCTAATCAAGAGAGACCCCCTTCTCCAACCTATGATCCAGTGTTGGATCCTAACTTCAAAATGGCCAGGTTTAATGAGCTGATAGCTCACGCTCAGAGTAATAAAGCTAAAGCTGAAGGGAAGGATTCTTCTCAATTTTCAACAATGTTATCTTATAAAATGAAGGAATTGGATAAGTATCAGGTAGAGAATCTTTTTAATGTTGATAAATATACGCATCTCCATCCAGAGGCAGTTGTGCCTAGAGCTACTTCCCTAAAGATCATTTGTTCTCAAGACTTGAAGATAACTCAGCAAGAAGCTGCAAATCCAATCAGGAAGATGATCTTCACCAAACCTTCTTCATAATCTTCATCAGATGCTCCAAAGAAAGATTTATAATATTCTGCTTATGCATTTTGAACTCTATTATTATTGTATATATATTCACAAGGCACAATTGTTTATATCTGCGGAAGTTCTATAATTCTGCCAGATATTTTTCATGCTTTGTGATTTTCTTTATTTTTTTATAGTGACCTCACCCAAATAGGGGGAGATTGTTGGAACCCTACTTGTGATTTTGACTAGGTTCATAATTAGGATTGATTAGATGACCCAACATCTATAGTCTAGGGTCATAGGTTATTTCCAGGGTCAAGGTCAGCAGCACATACTTAGATTGCTAGTACCCTCCTTCAGAAGACTTTAGAGATAGAATACTTCAGAGGAAAAGCAGTTAAAAAGAATTCAGGAAAGTCGTTTGACGATAGCTGAACTCAACTCGACAATGATCGATCACAGATCGACGAACTCAGAGTTCCTTCTCTGAGTTGAGCTCGGCAAAAGTCTAGCTGAGATCGTTGAACTGTGATCTCATATTAGAAGTTCAGCTGGACGAAGCACTATGTCAGATAGATGAACTTGGAGCTCAGTTCGACGAAATCGTTGTTGAGTTCAACTAACTCCTTTCAGGTTCCGTTCGACTAATCTTCTCTACAGGTTATCAGTTCGACTATAGCAGTTTGATTTCAAATTATATTATATTAAGATAGTAATACTCTGATAATTAATGTTAAATATTCTCAAGAATATATTCGTTACCTGACAGCATTAATTATGGATTTCACAGAGTTATTACTCTACCAAATTTTCTGGGACACTTAGGGAAATGCATTGAAGACTAAATTAGCTATTCCAACTCCCAAACATTTTGCAGAGGATTTCAAGGAAAAAATTTAAAATTCAAATTTTTTTGAATCAGTAATCAATATATATAAAGTGATTTTCAGAAGATTGCAAGAAATCAGAAAATCATTAATCAGTCAACAAGATAGAACAGTGTACAGTAAAGTGAAGAACACAACACAGCTCTCATATACATAGAGTTTTTCTTCACCTACTTCAGGATTTCAAGAGATAACAAATCAAAATCATTCTAAAAGCTTGCTGAAGAGTAACATCAATTTGCAGGCCTATACCCTAAAGCAAAGCATCGACTCCATATCAGATCCATACGACTCAGGGGGAGCTTTGACAACATCAACAATCCACTAGTCTTCTTAGAGATTTCAGATAGAGAAGGCAAAATCATTTTCATTTTACTTTCACTATGTATAGTGTTTTAACTCCCTTCAAAAGTTAACCTTTTGGTTCACAAGTCACCTGATCAAAAAACTTGGGATTTGTTTTTGGGCATCTGATCAAAAGCTCAAAGGGTTGTTAGATCTCCCTTAGAAAAATAGATCTTCTGGTGATAGGACACCTGAGCATAAACCTGTGGTGATAGGGAACCTGATCAAAAACCTATAGTGGATTCCTACCAGGGTGGTAGAAGAGTGGATGTAACCAGGTTTATTAGGGAACCACTATAAATTACTTGTGTCAGCTGGATAGCCCTTACTTCTTTCTATTTATGTGTTGTGATAGTTTTATTTTCTTATATATTTATTTATCACCTACTTTAACTCCGCTGTAAAAACTAATTAAAATTTTAAAATGCACTATTCACCCCCCCCCCCCTCTAGTGTAAAGGAGATATATCCCTCACTTTCAAAAAAAAAACCCTATTATACGATTTCAAAATGATGTCTCCAATATATCGATATATCCTAGCGATAGGCCTTTTCATGCATAATTGCCAGCTGTCTTGATCCAAATATGAAAAAGTTATAGACCTTTACAATACTGCCACTACTATCACGGGTGATACTGATAGCATGAGGAAATAGTGAACTTCCTTTTATGGCCGCCCCGTTTTCCTTCGCTGAGGCCACGGATCGCTGGCGTGTCCAATAATGGCATTGCAATCATGAGAAATATTGATATCATGGGGCGATAGTGTACTTCCTTTTATGGAATCCATGATTTCTTGCATTGAGCCCACAGATTGCTTATGTGCCCAACTCTATGCTAATGCTAGTGATATTAAAATCGTGGGGATGATAACGCTCAATTTTGTCATTCCTGAAAGAGCTTCACACCTATAAACTTGCACATTATACCCAAAGTATATATGATCAAATACAACTTAGGATTTGATATTATCAGACCTAAGAGATGCAGAATGCATATTACTCTACAACAATGTTATGAACTATATTAAGCTCACCGATCTATATTCTAATCTATGCAACCTCCTTTGACACATTAGCATTAGTGATATACTCAGCCTTTGTTGTAAAATCGGTAATTGTCTCTTACTTATAACACTTCCAGCTCACAAATTCTCCATTTAGGCAACACACAAAACCTGACTGAGACTTTGATTTATCCCTATCAGTTTGGAAGGTAACATTTGTGTAACCTATTAAAACAAGCCCTTCCTCACCACCAAATATCAAGAAGATTGATGGGCTTAACTATGCTATATGAGATAACAGCAAGAGTACCATATCTAGGTAGTATAGGATTTTAAATTAAGGTCATATTAGATTCGGGGATGTCATGTACTTCTACTTCGAGCAAATTATTATTATTTTTTTAATGGAAAATTGATGATTTGAGAGGAGAACTAAAATAATAAAGACAAAGCATTTGATCAAGTATCAACCTTAATAAAAGTATAAAATCAGGATTTGAAACTCAAAAGCTTGAAGATAAAAACTTAATCGTGGATATTCCAGATGCATGAACGCACCTCTCTCGAGGACTACGCCTAACTAATCTTAGAAAATATTAACCGAACTCTTGTTCAAATAAATAACTTAAGGCTTATTGTATCTAGGTGAAACTCACTATAGGCTTTGAATCCAATCTGGAAGAGGTTCATTGTCCTCTCTCAAGGGTTTCAATCAACTCCTTTTATTCTCGAGTGATCAATTCAAACTCACGAACCCTTCAGCTAACTAGAATACAAAAATAAACATGAGATCACATATCGACATATGACATCAAGATTAATCAAGTATAAATTAAAACATCAATCTAAAGTTAGGGTGAAATAATTATCAAAACATAAATCTAAAAGGTTTCATCCGATCAAATGCTAAGAGAAATTAGCTAGACATTATTATGAAAAGGAGAGAAGAATTAGAAAAGAAGAACATTTTTTTTACTAAGGGAATGAAAAGTACAAGTGCCAGGAAAAGAAATCTAAACTATGAATTGAAAAGTAAAAATGTGAAATAGAAATCTATGCTAGGAATTGAAAAGTACATGAAAGAAAATGCATAAAACTAAGGCTTTGTTTAGCACGGCATTTTGGGAGTTGCACACAGTTGATTATCACCCCACCGCGCCAAACAGGATTTTCAGGGCTTGCGGTGCAAACCGCCCCAGCCCAAAATCGCTAAATCCCCGTGATTTGGAGTGGTGAAAAATTTTCACGACTACAAATCGCGGGTTGCAATACATGCATGAACATGGCCTCCTCTTTCCCTTTGTGTCTCCCCACTGCTCGACCGGTGCCCCTACTCGATGTTAGTAGCAGCTCAGCGAGAACCCCATCTCGGCATCTCTATTTTCCCAGTACCGCATCCCCCGTACTCGACGTAAGAAGCAGCGATAATCCCTTTTTATGACCTCCCTCCGCCATCCCCTCCTCCCCGTTGCCAAAAATGTTGATCGCCATCTATGTTGACGCACATCGGTGATCTATCTTCTTCCAATTTATCATAGCTTTCCCTCCATCATCCCCTCAGTACTGTCTTCGTTTTGCTCCTCCTCCATGCACAGATCTCCCACTAGAATGCACAAATCTACTGTTGGAATGCATAAATCTCCCGCAGGAATATAGAGAGCGATTTTTTTCCTAGCTCATAGAGTACTACAAATGTTGTTCTTCCAAATAGGTTCACATATTATGCCGCAGCTCCGCAAAATAGCTGATTTCTCTAGTTGCCCCAACAGTGCCAAATAGAGCCTAAGCTAAAAGTGGCTTAATCTATATAGGAATTCGACTCTTTCTCTTCTAAGTCAGCTAGGATTTTATAGCTGAATAATTTGGGTTACATGCCCCAGGTACTTGCCCTTAACCTGGGGGTGTGTAGGGGGCGTGATGGTTGGAGTTGCTCCTGCTTGAACTACATTGAATTATTGCATTTCGGGCATGTTACGCCCCTTGGACATGCCCATGACAAGGGGGCATGACTTAGGAAAACTGCAGTTGGCTTGAATAATTAGTGGGCTAGCATGCAACAGTCGATCTGTGGAATGTACACGGGCATGACCTCAGAATCATGGGCGTGACTACTATAACACCCCCAGTTTTCAGACCTGGGGTAGCTGGAAGCTAGCGCCCGGCCGTGGAGATACCGTTGGTGGTAGGATGATGTGCTCGACATTGGATCTAGTGCACGACCACTAGTCGTGCTCCACTGATTGTGCGCACTATTCTCCATTTTCCAAGTTCTGCCTAGGGCAATCACACAACCATTGGACATAGTACGCACGGCCACTGGTCATGCGCCGCTGCATGTACATTTTTATCCCATTTTCTCTAGAGTTCTGCCATTGTTAATCGCACGATCATGGGATCTAGTGCGCAGGACCACTGGTCATTTGCCACTGATCGTGCGGGCAGGTGCAGTTCCGTCATTTGCTTTTGTGGTCGTCCGATGCTTCCTTAAACTCGATCCAAGGGCCCAGGATCTTCTGCCCAAAGTACTTTAATAGGCGTGAGAGTGTCTTCCCCTCATTTTTCTCATCTTTTAGAGTGAGAGTTAGGGTTGGAGAGGAAGATAAGGGAGGAGGAAGGAGAGAGAGCTTTCTTCCACCATAGACCGAGCTTCAGAGCTCTGATCATCGTTCCGAGACCAGATCCGTGGAGAGGGCGTGGTGGCGATCGTGTCAATCCACTCAAAGAAAGGAATCCATGGATAGGAAGAGGGGTCGTAAGGTAACGACATTACTCCTCTCAGTTTCTAGGATTATTGCATAACATCTTTTTCTTTCTTGCTTTTCATGCTTTTGGGCACCAAATATCTCAAATGAGAGGGGTTTGGATCGCCATGATTCAAGAGGAACCACTCGGTCGATTGTGTCCGTCCCCGGCATGATATTGCATTAGAGATCTGATACGCTAGTGGATTAGGCATTGTGGTTGAAGCCGTAGTCGCGACCGTTAGTCCGACTCGGTGATGTTGCATAGCGAGCCTTAAGGATTTTGTAGAAATCCATTGCGTCAATATGTCATTTGTGATGTATGTGTTTTCCCTCTTTTTTTGAGTGAGTATGTGTAGCCTAAACTGGACAAGGTTAGCTCCGCATTGGCGGTAGATGGTTTCCTTAGTGCGCGGGAATGTTGTAGTACGAATGATGGATTAGGGTGGGAAAGGCTATGGATTATGATGTGCTAAGGTGCGGCTTTGTCTCCGTGGTCGGCTGGCTATACCGTGACGTGCAAGTCATGTGGTGAGATTGTCCCGGCGAGATTAGTCCCATTCTGTGAGACTGACGAGAACGCCAAGCATAGGACAAGCTCGGGCAATGAAGCCCACGTGCAGGTGGGGTCCAGCAAGGGTTCTTAGAATCGCTTTGTGTGTGAGATGGAATCCTGATGTGAGAAGTCAGAGATTGCAGGCAAGCCCAGGTCTAAGACCCACGAGTGTGTGGGACCTTGACAAGATTTCCATGTGGCGTCTTGTATGCCGTTAGTGGAATTGCAAAACCTTTTTTTTGTTTAAGGCTTGACTCCGATGGGGAAATTACAAGTACCCAGTTGTTATGAGATGTGCTAGATGCATACGCAATAGGGTGCCTTGGGTAAAGCTCGAGTTTGCATACATGCTGCATAGTAGGCCCCTTTGATTATATGTTCAACATAGAAAACATGTTTGTCGTTTGAGACATCCAAACCTATTTTTAAAGCTTTACATGTTTATGTATATGACATACGAAGTGCTGACTTGCAGGTTGGAGGTGTACCCCGGGGTGCGTTAGGGGCGGCACAGTGGAGATGTGTTGGTTACACAGTAGAGGTCAGTCATTGCTGACCCACGTTACCACAATTTTTTACAGGGCAAGGATCGCAAGCGGGAGCAAGTGCGCCGGCCGAAAAGGCCTAAGCCTCATGAAATGATTACCATGCTTACTAGCTTGTTTTCTTATTTACTGTGATGCTCCATGTTATTGGTATTTTCGGCTTGCATGCCAAGGTAACATAGGAGTGCTTTTGCACGTTGATGTTTGATCGTGTTGTCATTCAGTTTTGGACTTATTTAGTGTAAGGCCTTAAGGCCATTTTGATACTCCTGATTGGTAGTGGATAACTCCAAGTTTTGTTGGTATGTTTTTGTTTTTGCTTTATTCTGAGTTTTGAGTTGGGTAGTTAATACCATCTTTTAATGCTAAAGTTGCGGCGTCCGTATATTGTGGGGCCCCGACCATACCCATATTATATGGTCATTTCAGGGGAGGTGTTATAATTTGGTATCAGAGGGTGGTTGACGTCCAAGGCCTGGTTTAGCAGTCGATTTAATGTAATCGGATCGCATATAGAAGTTATCCACATAGGATTATCGCGGGATCGTGAGTGTCCTTATGTTTGGGTCTTATGATTAGAGATTGATTTCTTGTTACCTTGCTTTTGTTAAGAGTGCAGGCAACGAGGCAGGGACATTAAGGCCAAGAGATGAGCTTTCGGCGAGCAGGGCTACTGCTCAGGTTCCTTTGGGCATGGGTGTAAACCCGGCCGATTTTTGTCGGATGCTTGCAGAAGTATTGGTGGTAGCCCAGGCTACAGCGACAGCACAAGTTGCAACCACTGTTGCTCAGGTAGCAACTCCTACTACCCCGGATACGGCGACGGCCGTGCCGGGCGGAGAAGCGAGGAAAGTAGAGTCGTTGTCCGAAAGGGTGGTTGTCGGGCATGGGGACCGACAGATGAAATATTTTCTGAACTTCCATCCACCAACGTTTAAGGGAATCGGCACGCCGATTGATGCAGAGGATTGGTGGGCACAGATGCAAGAACTTTTGAGGGCGGCAGAGACGCCAGAGGAAAAGAAATCTGATTTTGCGACTTTTATGTTGGAAGGAGATGCGAAGTTGCGGTAGGTGAACCATAGCGGCCGCCAGTTCCCTGGACGCACCCCGTCTATGGAATAGTTTGGGAATGCTTTCCTAAAGAAGTAAATTCCTGCTTCGATGAGGTTGGCCCTTCAAAGTCAATTTCTGCACTTGGTGCAGCGGTATAAGATGGTGGATGAGTACGTTCAGGAGTTTACTCGGCTGGGTCGTTGTGCGGGAACGACAATGGCAGACGATGAGGAGAGGGATAACCTATTCTACCATGGGCTAAGGGAGAATCTGAGACAACCCCTCATCTCCATGAAGAATGCTGGTTTCAACGAGCTGGTTGAGACGGCCAGAATGCTGGAGAGTGATTTGGAGTGAACCCAACGTCATATGGGTTTCGCAGCCAAGCAAGGGGAAGGGAAGCCTTCTCAATCCCAAGGGAAGTCTGAAGGCAATAGATGGAAGAAAAAGTCTTATCCTTTCAAGTCTGGTGAGAAAAGCAACTTGACGTCTAGAGGGTCTGGCTTTAAGGGATCACCAGCGTGCTTTAATTGTGGCAAGGAGGGCCACATAGCTCATTTTTGTACTTAAGTAGGTGCTGAGCAGGAGCCAAGACAAGAGCAGTCTGTGCGCTCCGACCGCAGTGTCGTAGAGAAAGGAAAGATGGCAGAGTCTAGGGCTTCTTGGTTCCAACATGTGCAACTAAGGGCTTATAACATTCGGTAGTAGGAAGCGATCCGTCAACCCGATGTGGTGACAGGCTTTGTGTTGGTATCTGAATACCCAGCTAGGGTATTGTTTGATACAGGAGCGTCACACTCTTTTCTTGCGGAAAGCTTTATTCAGAGAATTGGAGTTGACTCTTTCTCAGCAGACGCAGAACTGAAGGTATGCATGCCCAATGGGTCATCCATGACCACCGGGGCAAAAGGGAGCATTTATTGGAATCTAGGCGGGGCTGACTTCACGGTGATTGCAACGGTTTTACCGTTGGTGGAGTTCGATGTCATTTTTTGAATAGACTGGCTTGCAGAGTAACGTGCCAGTATTGACTTCTTGTCTAAGGTGGTGGCCCTGAGGGGTGATGGGTGGTCAGAAGTTAAGTTTGAGGGCCTTAGTAGAGCGGCCTTTTACCTGATTTCAGCCATGCAGTTGGTGTAGGCAGTTAACTAGGCGGGAGTAGCTCTTGTAGCATTGTTGGAGGTTCACCTTTCCAAGTTATCACTTGGGTAAGTGCTAGTAGTGGTGGAGTACGAGGATGTTTTTCCTGAGGAGCTTCCTAGAGCACCTCCTTGGCGGGAGATTGATTTCTCGATCGAGTTAGTGCCATAGGCTAGGCCGATGTAACGTCCTCCTTTTATGATGACACCAAAGGAGTTGTCGGAACTCAAAGTACAGTTGCAGGAACTGTTGGAGCAAGGTTATAATAGACCCAGTTCTTCACCGTGGAGCACACCAGTGTTATTCGTGAAGAAGAAGGATGGTAGTATGTGGTTGTGCATAGACTACCGAGAGTTGAATAAATTGACAGTCAAGAATAAGTATCTGATTCCTCAGATAGACGACCTGTTCGACCAGTTGGTGGGGTCGGTGGTATATTCTAAGTTGGATCTGAAGTCATGGTACTGTCAGTTGCGAATTCGAGACATGGACATACCCAAGACTGCTTTTGGTATGAGGTATGGTCACTTTGAGTTCTCGGTGATGTCGTTCGGGTTGACGAACGTGCCATCCGTGTTCATGGACTTGATGAATCGAGTATTTCGGGAGTACTTGGACTCTTTTGTAGTGGTCTTCATTTACGATAACTTGGTGTATGCACAGTCAGCCCAAATTTTAAAAATAATTTCACCGCACAACCAAAAATGTTGAATCCCTAGTTGGATTTGGGCTAGGTTCACTAAACTAGGATTATTGACCCAACATGTGTAGACAGGGTCATGTATGAGTCTAGAGTTTAGTCCATGTCCTAAGAGTCAACATTGCTTGGACCAGCCAACAACAGACTGCAGAAGACTCAAGACTTAGAGAAAAATAAGTTTTAGGAAAGTGATTTTGATGCACGCCAAACTCAGCTCAACAAAATTCGTTCTCAGCTAGACGAACTCAGAGACAATTCTCTAAGTTGAGCTCGATGAACTTGGTTCTCAGGTCGACGATTTTTGGATGCTCAACTTCAACATTCTAAGTCAAGAATCATTTCTCTGAACTCCAGTCGACGAATCTATTTTATTAGCTCGATGATCTTGGAGCACAGAATTGGCAAGTTTTATCAGATAGCAGTTAATAGTTCACAGGTTGACGATCTTGGATCTCAGGTCGACGAACAACAATTATCTGGTCGACGAACATGATTTCTCAGCTCGACAAACTCTGGACTCAGGTCGAAGAAATCTATTCTTTGCTCGACGATTTCTGTGTAGATCCAGACTTGGATTTTTTCTTCCCTCTGTCCTTATTTTATTGCAGTAATTCCTGAATAATCAATGCTTAATATTCTCTGAATATTACCGTTAGAAGCAGCATTGATTATGTCATTCATCAGGACTATTACTTGTCGTTTTCAATGGGACAGTTGTGGAAATCCAATTAATGCAGATATTTTATCCAGCCGTATTACATTCTCCAGGCCGTCAAGAATCATTTCAGGAAGGAATTCAAAAATTCAAAGGAGAAATTCCATTGAGAATTTAAAAAGTGATTTTCTTCCATCTTTTGGAGACACTTATGGTAAGAACCCGACAAGCAGTAGAGGCAAGCAACAAGATAGCCAAGACCAGAGAAATAATACAAGGCCTATAGAGAAGATTAAGTGCAACATCATTCTAATACTTCTTTGTATTGAAAACAATCTTGTCACTGCTGAAGAAGAAGAAGAAGAACATCCATCCAAATCAATAATCTTCTTCATTCTACATTCCAGAATTCTTCAAGGACAACAAATCTTTATCAGTCAAGAAGTTCCTGGATCTCTTCTGCTCAAGGCTAAAGATAGAAGACCAACTCACCCTGAAGAAAAGCTCCAATTTTCCTGAATAACTCAATAACTAAGGGGGAGCTTTGATGACATCAAAGATCCACTAGTCTTCTCAGTTGTATTTGAGAAAGAGAAGACACCATAATTCTCTCACCCCCTCACTGTACAAAGAGTTCTTTAACTACCTTCAAAAGTTATTCCATGGTTGCAAGTCTCCTGATCAAAAGACTTGGGTTGGTTTTTGAGCACCTAATCAAAAGCTCATTGGTGGCAGTTACCTGATCAAAACCTGTTAGTGGATTCCTACCAGGGTAGTAGAAGAGTGGAAGTACCCAAGTTGGGGAACCACTATAAAAGTTCTTGTGTTGTCTGGTTGCCATCTTTCCTTTTTGTTCTTGTTGTGCCTGTGGTAGAATAGTTTATTTTAGTTTACTCTTTTACTTACAACAAACATTAGTATCTATTAGCCACTCTACTCTGTAGTTTTTATAAACTAAAAAAGTTCTAAAGAAACTCTATTTAACCCCTCCACCCCCACCCCCCCCCCCCCCCCCCCCGTTAGAGTTTATCATGTCTAAACCTCTCTTTCAATTGATATCAAAGCAGTGTTTCTTTGGTTGTACAAGTTAACCCTTGAACCAAAAGATCCTTTGTTAGATCTGACCTTTTATTTCTCTTTGGATTATACTCACAGCATGGCACAGAACAATGATTATGCAAGCACCAGACCTCCAGTGTGCAACTTAAATAAGTTTGCCATCTAGAATGCAAGAATAAAACTTTATATGAATTCCATTGATGAGGACATCTACAATTCTATCTTGACAGGTCCTCCTCAACCATCTACATCTACTTCAACATCAAGCACATATGATGTTCCACCACCTGAGTGGACAGATCAGAAGAAGGCCAAGATTGCTGATGCAAAGGCCATGAATATTCTGGCTCAGACCATATCTGATGACATTTTTTAGAAGGTGGATGAATGCACATAAGCCAAGGCTATTTGGGACTCTCTCAACCAAATGGTGGCTGGCTCTGCTGATGAGAGGAAAGATAGAAGATCAAATCTCATATCCTAGTATGAGACCTTCAAGAAGGATGAGTCAGAATCTGTTGCTGACATGTACAACAAACTGAGCTCAATAATCAATGAGCTGAAGACTTTGGATAAGGACATCACCCTTACTGAAATAAATGATAAAATCCTCATGTGCTTCCCAAGATCATGGGATTCTAGGATATGGCCAATCAAGGAGGCCAGGAGCTTAAATGAGATTTCCACAAAATCTCTATTGGGAAAGCTCAAGTCTTATGAGCAACTAATAAAGTCCAGATAAGCAGCAGAACAAAGGACTCCTCCACCAGCAAGAAAGGAGCACAACATAGCATTCAAGGCAGCTGAAGAGACTGAATCTTCAACAGTCAATGAGAAACTAATGATTCTCTTTGCCAAGAGATTTTACAAAATGGCAAGAACGGACTTCAGGAGAAAATCATCCAGGCAGGATGATAATCCAAGGTATGATAAAACTCCTACTAAAGAAGTAGTATGTTTTGGCTGCAGGAAACCTGGACACTTTATCTCGGAGTGTCCAGAGAATCAGAAGAAAGAAATAAGAAGAGAGAAGGACTCCAGAAGACAACAAAGTAGCAGGCCTTCCTCCAGCAAATATAAAAAGAAGGAGAAGGGCTTTGTAGTTGATACCTAGAGTGACACTGAAGATGAATCCACATCTTCCAGTTCCAGTGATGAGGAAGAAGAGGCAAAGACCAAGGAAGTCTGCCTCATGGCCATCAATGCGTCCAATAGCCAATCACATGATGAAGAAGTATCTAATAATGAAGAAGCTTCAGAATCAGAAGCTGATCAAGTACTTTCATCTTTTGATTATAATTATGACAGCTTATAAATTGAATTTAAAATCATGTGTATTAACCTAATTAACTCTGAAAAAGAAATTAAAATACTTAGGTAAAGACTGACCAATTAAGAAAATCTGATTTCTGAAAACACTAAGTTAAAAGATGAACTAAATCTAGCTAATGAACAAATCATTTCTTTAAAAATAGAGCTATGTGAGGCTAAGCAACTTGAGGAATCTCTCAACGGGAGAAGCCTTAAGCTGATGGACATCACAAGTACAGTCAATGCCAGACTGAATGACAAACTACGCTTGGGTGCATCATCAAGTTTACCCCCCATACTTAAGAAGAACATATTATCAACCCGTATTAGATTTGTTTCAGCTAACAGTAAAGAGGTAACAAACAATAAACAAACCACAGAAGAATTACCTAACTCTAAATTCAAAAGAACAGAAATCAAAAAACACTAAGTAAAAAAAAAGTTCAACAGATTTCGTCGAACTAAGGTCGACGAAATGTGGCTAGTTCGTCGAACGCTGATCGACGATCTATGAACGCCAATATTAGCTGTAATAATTCATCTTACTGCGATCGACGAACTATGTATGGTTCGTCGAGCATATATCGACGAACTTGGGGCACAAAAAATGAAAATGTTCATTCTTTGAGCAGAGATCGACGATCTCATCCCACTTCGTCGAACTCTGATCAATGAACTTACAATTTTTCGTCGAACCTAGTTAGGCCCAATAAAAACCATAATTTTAACAGAAACACTAATCAATCTAGAAAACCTTTTAATCCACTTGCTGATTGGATAATTCCTCCCAGAAGATTTCACCCCTTATATTATAAAAGGCAACCTGAATGTTCATATATTTCTAGCTTTTCTTATGAAAAGAAATAAGGACACAAGGTAACCTGGGTCAAAAATATCTAATTTATTTTCATGCAGGTGAAGAAAAATCCTATCACTCAAAATAAGTGGTATCTAGATAGTGGGTGCTCCAGGCACATGACTGGATGCAAGGATAGCCTAATCAACTTCAAGGCAAAGCTGGGTCCAAGGGTGATCTTTGGAGATTCTAACTTTGGACAAACTGAAGGTTATGGAGACTTCAACAGTGGAGTTGTCACCTTTAGAAAAGTAGCATATGTCAATGGTCTCAAACATAACCTAATATGCATAAGTCAATTATGTGATGCAGGTTATCAGGTTTGCTTTACCAATTCTAAATGCATTATCTCTTCAAATAATCAAACTGTTTTAACAGGGTGTAGACAAGGAAAAATATACTTAGTAAATTTTAATTCTGCTAGCTCGGAAATAAGTTTATTCAACCAAGTTAGTAATAACAATATCCTCTGGCATTAGAGACTAGGTCATGTAAACCTTAAAAACATCTCTAAGCAATCTAGGGACAACCTTGTCAGAGGATTGCCTTCTGGCCCCTACAAGAAGGAAAGTCTATGCAAGGCTTGTCAAGAAGGCAAGCAAACTAAAAATAGCTTTAAGTCAATTAATAAGAGTGATTCACCTACGATTTTGTACTTGCTACATATGGATCTCTTTGGACCCATTGCTGTACAAAGCTTAGGAGGTAAGTCTGACACCTTGGTTATTGTAGATGACTTCTCTAGATTCTCTTGGGTGTCCTTGAGACACAAGTCAGATAACTTCAAAGTCCTTACAGACTTTCTTAAAGGGCATAAGGATTGAGTATTCTACTGCTGTTGCATTGATCAGAAGTGATCATGGTACTGAGTGTGAATCTCTTCCCATGCAAAGATTCTGTGAGGAGGAAGGTATCAGGCATTGTTTCTCTGCTCCTAGAACTCCTCAACAAAATGGTGTAGCAGAAAGGAAAAACAGAACACTCATTGAATTTGCAGGAACATTTATTGCAGATGCACACATGCCCCTATCCTTTTGGGTAGTGGCTGTGAGCACAACAAACTATGTGCTGAATAGAAGTTTGATACACAAACTAAAGGGCAAGACCGCTTATGAATTACTCAAAGGGAAGCAACCTAAAATTTATTACTTTAGAATCTTTGGGTGTAGGTGTTTCATTCATAACAATAACAAGAAACACATTAAAAAATTTGAAGCTAAAGCTATAGAGGGAATGTTTCTGGGATATTCCCAAGTTAGCAAGTCTTATAGTCTACCACCCCCATCTGTCGCATGGCATATAACAGAAGGTCCAGCTGGAACCCGACGCCTTATACCACAGGCAGTCGGAAGGATTACCAAATGAATATTCAAACCATCCAATAAAGACTACTCGTCCTACACAGAGCATTCTAGCGGAAGCTTTTAAAGTTGAAAGAACCCAAATCTTAAATCCAATACATATGAATGTCCACGACCACAACCAAAGGAAAGGAACCCAAATACACTGAAAAGGGCACATGGCCTTATGGCCTTACAAATGTTCACTTAATAAAACATGTCTTACATACATCGGCTCGCAGGCCGGCCACACATGATAAAAGTAAAAACAATTATTCTACGGCCTTATAGGGCCAGCACAGCAATATGGGCTCCAGCTCGCTAATTGGCACTCGGCTCCGCAGCACCTGTAAGCACATTCCACCGCACGGTGGCAAAAAAAGCAACGGTCAGCTAAAAGCCAACCAAATTATAATGACCCGGCCCCTTACTCGGGACGGCGGTGCTCTTTCCCGGCATAACATTAGCCCAGCTAAATAATAAAGTGCAATTATAGATTTCGCCACAGGTGTAGGCTCGCACGGCCAAACGCCCCGTGCACTCAGGGCACATTAACGGTGAGTCCTGACATATTAGTGTCTCCACCACCATCCCAAAGATGGCAACCAAGTGAGCATTTAGCCTTTCTGACAATCGTCTAAGGCTCCCGACTATGCCAACAGCCAGTCCCCTTTTTGAGTCTCTCGCACCGAACCACATAGTCTAGGTCCAATTCCACTTGTCCGTTGCTCACGTCGTCTAGACAATTTAAGTACTACGCGCGGGTCAAGCTTCTCTCAGATCCCAACAATTTTACAAACAATCTCATAACCCAGTTATGATCAAGGACGGTTCCCAGACCGCCAAGTTAGCAGAACATATTTCCGCTCAGTTTTCCGGGTGCGCCTTGAAGCTAACCTCCAAGGATCCATGTTGCAATCTACCGCATAGAAACCCGAAAAACCCAAAGCACGGAGTCTTCTCCGGCAAAACATATCAAATGCAACATCACCGATCCAGACAATACACATCCAGGCAGGCTTCACACACAATGCCTATACGCGTACTTACGATTCCTGGCTCTATATGCAACACAAGGGGGACTATTCACATCAACCCCAAGGAACACCACGCACTCACCGCACACTCGCGGGAGCGGGATTCCCTATGCAGAAAGAAAGAGCTTCACATGCTCAAGTTGAAAATCATTACCCTTGTAGTCCGTTTTGGCGCCATGGAAAAACTACACGGACATAACTCTTCGCAACGAACTTTCCTCCACGGATCCGCTCTCAGATTTCGAAATGGTGCTCTGATGCTCCGCCGGCGGCCGGAAAACTCCTTCTTCTTCCTCTTCTCTCTAACACCTTGGAAAGAGAAAGCCTTGGAGAGAAATGAGGGATTAACTCCCCTATTCCAGGCCTTAACAGAGCAGGAATTCATCTGGGCCATTGGATCTTAATTAAAGAAAACGAACGACTCAGATCCGTTTAAAAATCTCCAGACCTGGGCCAAACACGGCTTGGCACACGACCATGTCCCAGGCCGTGTGCCTCGATCCAGACACGATCGTCGAACTGAGAAAAGACACACAGGCTCAGACACGCCCGTGACCAACCTGACACGCCCGTGTCGGGTCTCTCGACATGCCCGTGTCCGTGGGCGTGTCACGCATAACCGCCACGGCAACGTACATGACCCAACTGCACACGGGTACTGACATGGGTAGGCACACGCCCGTGTCAAATGACATGCCCGTGTCATCTAGCCGTGTTCCTGGCCGTGTACTTCTCGGGATGAAAACAGCCAAAAAACACCAGCTAGACACGGCCTTGGAAACGCCCTTGTCCTAGGCCGTGTACCCCTAAACAAGCACCAAAAATCCCTTTTTCGCGATCGACTCAAATACAATTTTCGGGGAATTACATATAGGGTATTCAATAAATCATTCCTTAAAATAGAAGAATCTGTACATATTTCCTTTAATGAAGCTAACATGTACTACAAGGAGAAGGATTCTTCTACCTCAGATATCTTGCAGGTACCTCACTTGTGTGAAACATTGGGTGAGTTAAACCTTCCACAAGAGGTTATATCACCTACTCCTCCACAAGTTGATGAAGATAGTGAAGAACAACTTCTAGAAGAGGTTGAACTTCATTCAACAGCATACATTATTCCATAAGAGGAATTAACTCCAAATGCTATTGCTGAACCAACTCCACCCACTGATCTTGTCACACTAAGGGTTCACCCTAGATCTCAGGTGATTGGAGACATGTCAGTAGGTGTACAAACAAGGCATCAACTCAACCAAGATGTAATGCATGCCTATTTCATCACTCAAGTTGAGCCTCCATCCATAAATGATGTTGAGCAAGATCCCCACTGGATCATTGCAATACAAGAAGAGCTCAACTAATTTGAAAGATACAGAGTTTGGGACTTGGTTCCAAGGCCAAAAGGCTATCCTGTAATTGGAACCAAGTGGGAATTCAAAAACAAAGTTGATGCCCATGGTGTAATTGAGAGAAACAAGGCTAGGATTGTTGCTCAAGGTTATAGACAAGAAGAAGGGATAGACTATGACCAAACTTTTGCACCAGTTGCAAGGTTATAAGCAATCAGGATTTTTCATGGTTATGTTGCCTACAAGAAGATTAAAGTCTATCAGATGAATTTCAAGAGTGCCTTTTTGAATGGAGAACTCAAAGAAGAGGTTTATGTTGAACAACCTCCATGTTTTATCTCTCCAACTTATCCTTCATATGTCTTTAGATTGCATAAAGCTCTTTATGGTTTAAAGCAAGCTCCAAGAGCTTGGTATGAGACCTTAGCTAGCTTCCTGATAGAGCATAAATTTACTAGAGGCATTGTAGATAGAACATTATTCACTAGGCACCATAAGGATCAAACATTGTTTGTACAAATTTACGTAGATGACATTATATTTGTGTCTACTGATTCCAAACTATGCAAGAGGTTTTCTGACCTCATACATTCAAAGTTTGAAATGAATAGCATGGGTGAGCTCTCCTACTTCCTTGGTCTCCAAGTGAAGCAGCTACCTGATGGCATTTTCATATCCCAGGCTAAGTATGCTAAGGAGCATCTTAAAAAGTTTGGGATGGCTGATGTCTCAGCAAGGAAAACACCCATGGCCATTAATGCTGTAATAAATTCTGATGAACATGGGAAACTTATTGATCAGAAACTATATAGGGGCATTGTTGGGTCCATACTATACCTTGCAACAAGCAGACCTGACATAATGTTTGCTACATGTCTTTGTGCTAGGTTCCGAGTGAACCCCAAAGAATCTCACCTATTTTTCCTAAAACGAATTTTGAGATATATAAAGAGTTGTCCTAGTCTAGGACTCTGGTATCCTACTGAGTCAGAGTTTGAGTTAACTGGATACTCAGATGCTGACTTTGCTGGATGCAGAGTAGACAGAAAAAGTAACTCAGGGACATGCCAGTTCCTTAGTATGAGATTAGTGTCCTGGTTTTACAAGAAACAGTCATCTGTGTCTACATCAACTGCTGAAGCAGAATATATTGCAGCTGGTAATTGCTGTTTCCAGATGTTGTGGATTCAAAATCAACACCTGGACTATAGGTTCAACTTAAATAATTCAACTCTCTTTTGTGATAACGCAAGTGCTATGTCAATAACATAAAATCCAGTCCATCACAGTAGGACTAAACATATAGACATTAGGCATAATTTCATTAGAGAGTGTGTAGACAAGAATAAAATTAAACTTGTCTATATCTACACTGATTTACAAAGAGCAGATATCTTCACCAAGCATTTGGATGAAAGAAACCATCTATTCTTCATAAATCAACTTGGTATGATAAATGGAGAAGCTTTAATTTAATTTCTGTCTGTGGTCGATGATTTGTTGACAGTTCGTCGAACGGAGATCGATGATCTGTGTACCCATCGTGAAGAGTTCGTCGAACGGAGTTCGACGATCACTTCTTAGTGAAATAGTTTTCGTCGAATGGAGATCAATGATCCCTGCTTCAGTGAATTTTTCGTCGAATGGAGATCGGCGATTTATTCGTCTTCTTCAAACTGAGATCGACGAACTCATTTTCTAATAAAATAATTCGTCGACCTCAGATCAAAGATCTTTTTATTATTCGTCGGATGGAGTTTGTCGATTCATATTCTGAAAAACCATATATCTAGGTTTTCCTTCGACCTCCGTCCCATGCTTTCAGTTCCATTGCACTTGATCTCTATTATTTGTTGCAGGCGAACTGATAGCGATACCCGCAGGCAGTCTTGGAGCAATGAAGTTTGATATAGGGTTTGATATGGATTTTGAATCGTTTCAACACTCTGATCCCATCTTCTTGGAGATTTTGTAACTGCTTGAAGATCAACAGTTGAAGAATTTGATGACCACCAGAATAAAGATAGTCGGTGCAGAGATAAGAGAATGGGTTTACACTTCCTCCTCCCCAGATGAGAACACCATAACTGGAATAATATCAGGTAATGAAGTATCTCTTACCCCCGCCGTCTTAACCGAAATTTTTGGATTAGCTAAAGGTGAAGAAGAATTGGAGATTGACAATGAAGAATTTGATGAAATGTTAAATAAGATGGGATATTTTGGAGCAATACCCAACAAACTGCTAAAGAAACATTTATCTGCTGAATATAAGTTTCTAGCAGATGGTGTAGGCAAAGTACTGCTGGGAAAACACACAGCCCATGACTACATCACTAGGCATCAATTCTTGGTGATGTATGCTGTTGTTAATAAGATGCCTATGAACTGGGCTAAGATTCTATTTGAGATGATCAAGAAGAAGAACACCAAGAAGGAGGTGTGTTTTGGAAGGATTCTGGGAATCTTCCTTCAGGAAAAGGCTGGTGAATCCCTGGTCACACTGACCATATTCATTAATTCCTCTAAGAGAATAACTTGTGCCCTCTTTGGCAGGTGGGAGAGGAATATCACCAAGTCATCCAAGGCTTCTTCCTCTTCCTCCAGGCCTTCTGAGAGTACAAGGGCTGCTCTAGCCACTCCCCACCTTGCTGAGGATGCTCCACCTCCACCTCCACCTCCTCCAGCCTCCCCAATTCATCTCTCTTCCCCAGTCCATACCACAGTCCCTACTCCTACACCTTCATCATCTCCAGTACACAATCCACAAACTCATATTCACTATCATACATCTCCTCCTCCACCTCATATTCACTCTCATACATCACCTCCACAATCTCATATTCACCCTCATGGTACACCAACTCCATCACCACCCACATCTCGTCTTCCACTACATTTAGATAACCTCCCCTCATCCCGACCTTCATTTAACCTACTCTCATCCCCCTCCATACTCCCTCACCTGAAGATGAACACATGTCAGATTCTCTATCCCCTCCTCCACCATCATCTACCATCCACCCTTCGGTCTCTACTGAGACACCTCCTGAATTCATGCAGCTGGACCCCTCCCTTATTCTATCATTTCTAGAACTTCTCACTCCACTCCTCAAAAACCTCATAGTAGAGGCTATTTCCCCTCTTGCTACCTCCATCTCCTCCCTTGCTGCTCAAATTTCTGCTCTCTCTGTCCCTCCTTCTTCAGTCAGAGGCCTGGCACCAGTTTCCACTGAAACCAGGCAGGGGGAGATACTCTGTGAATAAGTAGCACCAACAACAACAATAGAAGCAACAGTAGAAGCAGAAGTAGCAGCAGCAGCAGCAGAAGTAACAGCAAAAGCAGCAGCAGCAGAAGCAGCAACAGAAGCAGAAGCAGCAACAGAAGCAGAAGCAGCTGATGATTTGATTGATTTAATTAATTTTATTGAATCTGATATGGATTTTGATGAGACAGTCACAGAGGAAATAAAAATTATTGGTGATTATATTATAAATTCCATAGTAGATATTTTGAATTTGTTGAATATTTTTTATATAGTTCACTTGAACTCTCTTCCAGAATACAGCATAAAGCCATCCATGGATATGGTTCCCTATACCTCTCCAATATGCCCCAAAGTTGCCATGCAACTCAATGATAGTTTTGCTATTACAGAGGCTCCTGTTATTCCATCTCCACCAAAAGCTGATTCCTTCATTACTTCATCCCCTCCCAGAGTCATCTCTGTTCCAACCATCATTATGGATGATAGGCCATGCCTGGTATAGATTAGTTGATTATGGCTGATATTTAAGAAGAGAATAAATCAGTTGATGAAAGCACTAATGTATATAGTTCTCCAGCTCCAGCTCTTCCTCCAGCTCCTCCTCAGGCAGAAAAACTGTTGATATCTGCAGAAGCATTGAAAGAAATTAATGATTTATATGATAATCCATAAGACTCTTCAGATGATGATGATGAAGAGGATTCAAATGACAGTCCCTCTGCTGAGAAAAAGAAAGTCAATAAGAAAAGGAAAGCCCCTCCAGCTCCTGCTCCAAAACCAAACCCAACACATGATACTCCTTATTACATTCTTCAGAATATCACTCCATACAAGGGCATGCCAGCTTGGATGTGGCTGTCCAAGAATCAGCAAAAAGATCGGAAGAAAAGCAGGAAGTATTCTCCTCCTCCACAGAGATACAGGAAAGACCCTCCTCCTCCTCCACCTACTGCTGGTGCTTCAGGCTTTTCATCTCAGAGGACTACCCAATATCAAACCTATCAGAGACAGCAGGGTAGATCTTCTTCTTCTGGAAGCAGCCAGCATAAGTACTACTCCTCATGCAAGCAACATCAATGTCAACAGCATCATCTACAACAATCATCAGAATCTCAGAAAGCTGAAAGTCCAAAGATACCCGCATCTCCTCTTGTTCCATTTGAGGACCCAGAAACAGCTACTACTGCAAGGATGTCCAGGTTCCAAGAATTGGTAGGCTTATCTATGATCAACAAGGCAAAAGCTGAAGGCAAAGATCCCTCTGAATATACAACAATGTCCAATTAC
The DNA here is from genome assembly GCA_039583875.1 of Platanthera guangdongensis. Lineage (NCBI taxonomy): Eukaryota > Viridiplantae > Streptophyta > Magnoliopsida > Asparagales > Orchidaceae > Platanthera > Platanthera guangdongensis. The sequence goes on along the minus strand of CM077151.1, from coordinate 178,802,117 downwards.
AGAAAGGAGGAACTCAACAGGTTTGCAAAAGCTAAAAAATTCTTTAATGTAGATGATTACATGAAATTACATCCAGAAGTTGTGGTGCTAAGGGCTACATCCCTAAATATTATTGGAGCTGCTGATATGACCTTGACAAAGAGTCAAGCAGCTAATCCAAACAGGGAAATCAAATTCACCAAGCATTGTGATAAAGCTAAAGATGATAAGCAAAATGAGCCAAAGTAGAAGAAATGAATTTAAACTATTTTAATCTTTCTGAATGTCTTACAACTGATTATTTATTTTCTGATACAAAGCTCATTGTATATATATATCTGCTGCATATTTTAAAGTTTTTTGCCAGATATATTTTTCTCTTGCTTTGTAAATATTTTGTGTCTGTGATTAGTGACCTCACCCAAAAAGGGGGAGATTGTTGGATCCCTAGTTGGATTTGGGCTAGGTTCACTAAACTAGGATTATTGACCCAACATGTATAGCCAGGGTCATGTCTGTGTCCTAGCGTTTAGGCCATGTCCTTAGAGTAAACATTGCTTGGACCAGCCAACAACAGGCTGCGGAAGACTCAAGACTTAGAGAAAAATCAGTTTCAGGAGAGTGAGACTTTCGTCGAACTCAGCTTAACGAAAGCTGTTCTCAGCTCGATGAACTCAGAGACAATTATCTGAGTTGAGCTCGATGAACTTGGTTCTCAGGTCGACGATTTCTGGATGCTGAACTTCAACATTCTAAGTCCCGAATCATTTCTCTGAACTCCAGTCGACGAATCTATGTTATCAGCTCTACGATCTTGGAGCACAGAATTGGCAAGTTTTATCAGATAGCAGTTAGCAGTTCTTAGGTCGACGATCTTGGATCTCAGGTCAACGAACAACAATTATCTGGTCGACGAACATGATTTCTTAGCTCGACAAACTCTGGACTCAGGTCGACGAAATCTGTTCTTTGCTCGACGATTTCTGTGCAGATCCAGACTTGGATTTTTCCTTCCCTCCGTTCTTATTTTATTATAGTAATTCCTAAATAATCAATGCTTAATATTCTCTGAATATTACCGTTAGAAGCAGCATTAATTATGGAATTCATCAGTACTATTACTTGTCGTTTTTCAATGGGACAATTGGGGAAATCCAATTAATGCAGATATTCTATCCAGCCGTATTACATTCTCCAGGCCGTCAGCAATTAATGCAGGAAGGAATTCAAAAATTCAAAGGAGAAATTCCATTGAGAATATAAAAAGTGATTTTCTTCCTTCTTCTGGAGACACATATAGCAAGAACACGGCAAGCAGTAGAGGCAAGCAACAAGATAGCCAAGGCCAGAGAAATAATACAAGGCCTACAGAGAAGATTAAGTGCAACATCATTCTAATACTTCTGTGTATTGAAAACAATCTTGTCACTATTGAAGAAGAAGAACATCCATCCAAATCTAGAGTCTTCTTCATTCTTCATTCCAGGATTCTTCAAGGACAACAAATCTTTATTAGTAAAGAAGTTTCTAGATCTCTTCTGGTCAAGGCTGAAGATAGAAGACCTACTCACCCTGAAGCAAAGCTCCAATCTTCCTGAACAACTCAATAATTCAGGGGGAGCTTTGATAACATCAAAGATTCACTAGTCTTCTCAGTTGTATTTGAGAAAGAGAAGACCCCATAATTCTCTCACCCCTCACTGTACAAAGGGTTCTTTAACTCCCTTCAAAAGTTATTCCTTGGTTGCAAGTCACCTGATCAAAAGACTTGGGTTGGTTTTTGAGCACCTGATCAAAATCTCATTGGTGGCAGTCACCTGATCAAAACCTGTTTGTGGATTACTACTAAGGTGGTAGAAGTGTGGATGTACCCAGGTTGGGGAACCACTATAAAAGTTATTGTGTTTTCTGGTTGCCCTCTTTTCTTTTTGTTCTTGTTATGCCTGTGGTAGATTAGTTTATTTTAGTTTACTCTTTTACTTACAGCAAACATAGGTATTTATTAGCTGCTCTACTCTGTAGTTTTTATAAACTGAAAAAGTTCTAAAAGATACTCTATTCACCCCCCCTCCCTCTAGAGTATATCAGGTCTAACCCTCTGTTTCAAAAAGAAGCATAACAGCCACAACCCCAATGGAAGAAGTATCATACTACTACAGCGAAATAGGGGTGTGTAACTGGGCAAAGCTTTAAGTCCTTGGTGATCGCGTAGTGGGGCTAAATCAATAGGATGGGTAGGCACAAAATAAGTTTGCATGGATTATCGTTAGGATTCGTACAAGTATCAACCGGGTCAAAAAGATGGCCTACATCACACTCACGCTAGACTAACTGTGCACCAATGCTTCGAGAGTAGCTTAGGGTAAGATCTTACGACGGCAAGTGTACTGATCGTAGTCAAGTAATAATGTGAGGAGTTGAATCCCCGGATATCGAACTCTCGAGTAGTGCAAGTAGGGAGTGTGATTTCGTTATATGAAAAAGGGATTGCAAGCTGGAAAGTAACCAAAGGGTGGTTTTGATTTGTATTCCTAAGTTAACAACAATAAGAAAACTATTGCGGGTCTTCGTCACCACGTCTCTTTGGCGGATTACTCAAGAGAACAATAGGGAAGATGGATAAGCTAGTGATGGTCACAAGCACCTCTTCACAACGCACGCTTCTAGCAATCGCTAGAACGGCACAATCAGAACTTGAACAACAGAAAATCTGAAGTTCAACAATAATATCCAGAACTAAAATATATCAACACTTAGACATGCTGAAATATTCAAGCTATCAATATTCTTACACATCAATCCAACACCCAAATATGCAGAACATGAAATACTACAAGTGAAGGGGAAGAGAAACAACCAAACGCATGAAGTTTCTCCGAGATTCACGGCCAGATTCTAGGGTTGTCGGGCCTTATCCGAACTCGGTCTATGGTTGACGTCCGGGAAACAAAAAGGGCTGTCACTTCCTTCGAATATCCCGTCTTCTTCGTGAATAATCGCTGGTTGGTTCTAACCAGAGAACTTCATGGATGCAGCGACCTTTGATCTTGACATGGAGCTTGGAGCTTGGAGATGACAGTGGTGGTCGGAGATGAAGAAGTTGCTAGCTCTTGGAGTAGAAATGGTGGCCAGATCAACTCTCCAAGGAGGAGAGAGAAAATAACGGCTAGGAGAAAGTTTCCCCGCTCAAAAGAGCAGAAAATGGCGACTGGGTCGGACTAGAACGGAATCCCCCAAAGTAGAAGAAATCTTCGCTTTAAATAGAAGCAGGTCAGAAAAATAGGCACGCACGGTTGGGCGTACGACCGTACGCAAACCGTGTGATATTAACTTTCACAGCAAGCATGCGGAAGGAGAGGAGTTGTCCCGTGCGTTTCCTTCACGCAAGGACGATTCCGCCCGTGCGTGAATGAAATCACACGGGTAGCGACAGACTGCTGAAATGCAGGGAGAAACTGGAGAACCGTGCATTTTACTCGCGTACGAGCGCTTCTGCCCGTGCAAGAACAAATCAAACGATTAACTACAGAATGGAACAAACTAGAATGCTACAGGAAAACCGTGCGTTTCCTTCGCGCACGGTTACGATGAAACCGTGCGTTAACCGTGCATGAGGAACGTCGAACTCAGCTCGACGAAATTCATCGAGCTCCACTCGATGTTCATCCACCTGTCCAAACGCACGATCGGGCTCATACCGTGCGCAAATAAAACGCATGACCGTGCGGTTTCCTCAAAATAGAATTCCTTCCTTTGGGAAAAAAGCACAACCTGCACAACAAAACCAAAACTGGAGCACAAGCTCCCAGCAACAAAAATACAACAAAGATAACACCAAGAAATAGCCATGGAGATCACCATATGCTTACCCCCAACAACAGAAGGTGCAATTGAATACCCTCGGGCCAATACAGTGTACAAAATGGTCCATGACCGAACAATGCAAATATAACCGATATTCGGTTGAAATACAGTACACGAGTGAGAAAACCAGCCCGGATGAGTCCGAAAAACCCTATAAAAATCGGACTCATCACACCACCAGACTTAAACATTTGCTCGACCCGAGCAAATCATCTCTCTGTGGACTCGAAAACAGCTAGCTGGCTTAGAAATTTCAAAATAGAGTAATGCGAGAAATCGAAAAATAGCATGGGTATAAAAATATAATAGATATAATTTTTTAATTATGCTACGAAGTTTATAAATTTTGACATGCGAAAATAAGTATTGTAACTACTCAAAAATAGAATTCTTGAGATTCATTCAGTCATGCGTAGGAAGAAAGTAGGCAGGCCACTAAGTTGAGCATTGTCAACGACCGGGGCTCGGGATCACCTCCAAAGAAATCCATCAATGTTGGGGACCATACGCTTGCCCGTTCAAACTCTCTCCACGGAGCTAGTATGACTCAAGAGCGAATCCGTAGGACTTTAGGGTAGAAGTGGGGCTTGGGTAAATATGTAGGTAAGGATGTAAAAGGGGTAAGAACGATAGCTATGCACATCCCCAAAGAGCTCAAACAAATGCACTCCTCTTGCCTACAAAACATGTCGGTGCACTACACCACCAGACTTGAAGTTGACAACACGGGTGTGTGCACCACCTACCACCACAACAATACTATAAACAAACCATGCATTTTCACTTTCTTCTTTTATATCATCAACACATGTATATATATATATATATATATATATATATATATATATATATATATATATATATATATATTTAGACTTTTTATTTTTACATTGCACAGTCAGCCCAAATTTTCAAAATAATTTCACCGCAAAACCAAAAAGAAGCATCAAAGCCACAACACCAATGGAAGAAGTATCATACTATTACAGTGAAATAGGGGTGTGCAACTGGGCAAAGCTTTAAGGCCTTGGTGATCGCGTAGTGGCGCTAAATCAATAGGATGGGTAGGCACATAATGAGCTAGCAAAGATTATCATTAGGATAGGTACAAGGCTCAACATGTCCAAAAATATGGCCTACATCACACTCACGCTAGACTAACCGTGCACCAATGCTTCGAGAGTAGCTTGGGGAAAGTTCTTAGCCAACGAGAAAGATGATCCTTCCTCCCGATTCGAGCAAAACGAGGCTAGTGGCGGCTACACACATCCTACATTACCGTTCGATTGCTCCAGTTTCCATAGTTTTGAGTAGTACAAACAATATTTACAAATGCAGAAAAGGTATAAATCTACGAGCATAAAGAAGAATTAAATCTATATTATTTCTACACAAACCATGAGTACTCGATTAAGAGCACTGCACGAGTTTCACACTAATCTACCTTAAAATCCTAATCCAGCTCCACTATCTTAAAGTTAACACAAAAGAAATAAATTAAACTTGGGTCAAGAGCGTGCTTAAGTGCACGCTCATGCGGTGTAGGTGCACAATGCTATCATGATCAAATAAAAACTGAAAATGAAAATACTCTCGTGGTATGCAAGTACATGTGCAAAGGTAACTCGTGATACTTTCCCCCAGCAGACTTATACTAAACAATATAACCATGATTTGCAATAAAAACAGAAAAATAAAGGGTAAGGAAAGAGGTTACCCCATGCTCAGCAAATGAGCATACCAGAAGATTGGCGTTAAATTCAGCAGACTGTCGACATCCCAGATGAACTCCACCAACATAAGAGAATATCTCCAACCACGCATACTATAAGCATATAATAACAGCAACAAAATTGAGCAAATTAAAAGCGGCAAAATTGGGTTGTTTCCCATAAGCCTTTTCTTTACTGTCCTTAAGGTGGACAAAATACTTGTATTAGCAGTTATTTAAATGTTGTTTTACAATCCTAGGAAAAAGCAAATCCAAGCAACAAATGTAAGCGAAACAACTAATGGAGGTTACATCCATCTGGGTCTTGCAGTAATATGTAGTGCACGTCTTTTTTGACGACCTTCCCCTCAAATCGCTTCAAGCGATTCCCGTTTACTTTGAAAGTATCGTCCTTATCATCCCGAATCTCTATCGCGTCGTATGGAGAGGCACTCACAACCGTGTAAGGGCCGCTCCATCTGTATTTTAACTTCCCGGGAAATAGCTCCGGGCGTGAATTATACAAAAGAACATGATCATCCGGCTTGAATTCCTTGGCCGAGATCCGTCTATCATGCCAGTGATTGTATATTTCCTTATATATGCTCGCGCTCTCATAAGCGCGCAAACGTATTTCGTTGAGCTCACAAAGCTGACCACGTCGCTTGTTACAAGATTCTCTAAAGTCCATGTTGAGCAATTTGGTGGCCCATAATGCCTTGTGCTCCAATTCGACAGGAAGGTTGCATGATTTGCCATATATCAGTTGGAAGGGTGACATCACTATTAGTGTCCTAAACGCAGTTCAATAAGCCCAAAGAGCATGTCTGAGGATGGTAGGCCAAAGCAACCTTGTGCTCCAGATTCTTTGCCCACTCCTTCCAATTGGAGTGGATAGACTTTTTTAAAATTCGCTTCAGTTCTCTATTTGAAATTTCCACTTGCCTGCATGTCTGAGGATAGTAGGCCAAAGCAACCTTGTGGTGAACACCGAACCGTTTCAGCAGTTGTGCGAATTGCTGGTTGCAGAAATGGCTGCCCCCATCGCTAATTATAGTTCTTGGTGTGCCAAAGCGGGAGAAGATATCCATATGAATGTAGTGGAGTACGGTGCGAGCATCATTCGATGCAACCGCCTCCGCCTCCACCGATTTAGACACATAATCCACAACAACTATGATGTACTGCTTCCCATACGACATCTGGAAAGGACCCATAAAGTCAAACCGCCATACGTCGAATAACTCGCAAACCAGCATATTATTCAAGGGCATTTCATCACGTCGAGAAATATTACCCCTGTGCTGACATTCATTGCACTCTTTAACGTGTGTAAAAGAGTCACTGAATAATGTAGGCCAAAACAAACCGCACTGTAGAACCTTGCGGGCAGTCCGTGCGGCGCCAAAATGACCTCCAGCCTCACGATCATGACAATGTCTCAGAATCACTTCAACTTCCAGCTCAGGGACACAACGTCGGATAACCCCATCAGCACAGGTGCGGAATAGTAGGGGATCCTCCCAGTGATAATACTTGACGTCTGAGAAAAACTTCTTCTTTTGTTGATATGTTAAATGCGGCGGCAGCTCCTTCCTTGCTAAAAAGTTAGAAAGGTCAGCATACCACAGAGTAGAAGCAATAGAAGAAAGGGCGAACAGGACCTCATCCGGAAAAGCATCGAAAATTGTAATTCTCTGTGAACCCTCGCATTCTCCCCCTTCAAGTCTCGATAGATGGTCGACAATCACATTGTCAACTCCACGACGATCCCGGATTTCAATATCATATCCTTACAGCATTAGAATCCAATGCATGAGCCGCGGCTTAGCATCTTTCTTGTGCATGAGAAAGCAAATATCCACATGATCAGAATGCACCACCACCCTGGAAAGAATTAAATAAGAATGGAACTTCTCAAAGGCAAAAACAATAGCGAAAAACTCCTTCTCGGTCGTAGTATAGTTCAGTTGTGCATCATTCAATGTCCGACTCGCATAGGAAATTATATGAAAGTTCTTATTTTTACGCTGTCCCAACATTACCCCAACCGCGGTGCTTCTAGCATCACACATCAACTCTAAAGGCACTGCACAATCATGGGATGAAAGAATCGGGGCTCAAACCAATTGATCCTTCAAGCAATTAAACGCCTGATTGCAATCATCATCGAACACACACATGACATCCTTCGCCAAATGATTAGATAGGTGCTTCGATATAGCCGAGAAGTCTCAAATAAAACGTCGGTAAAATCCAGCATGCAACAAAAAACTACAAATGTCATGAAGTGTCGACGGAGGGGGCAGGTTTCTAATCACCTCTACCTTAGCCGGATCAACCTCAAGCCCCTGCTGAGAAACCTTGTGCCCCAGAACGATCCCCTCACGCACCATGAAAAGGCACTTCTCCCAATTGAGCACTAAATTAGTGTCATCGCAATGTTGCAAGACCAAAGCGAGGCGGTGCAGTGCTTCTTCGAAGAAATCACCAAACAAGGAGAAGTCATCCATGAATACCTCCAAGAAATCCCCAACCATCTCGCGAAAAACTGCAGTCATACATCTCTGTAAGGTGGCTACCCATTACACAACCTAAAAGGTAGCCGCCTGAAAGCAAAGGTCCTAGACGAGCAGGTAAATGCTGTCTTCTCCTGATCTTGTGGGGCAATTGCAAGATAATAATTGCTCGAGTAGCCGTCTAGAAGGCAGTAGTAATCATGCTCGGCCAGCCTTTCTAGAAACTGGTCCATAAACGGTAGCGGGAAGTGGTCTTTCCTGTTTGCCGCATTAAGCTTTCGATAATCGATAAAAACTCTCCGTCCAATGACAGGCCTCGTAGTAAGTGGCTCATCGTTCTCATTACAAACGACAGTAATTCCTCCCTTTTTGGGCCCCAACTGCACCGAACTCACCCATTTGTTGTCGCTTATGGGATATATAATACCAGCATCCAAAAGCTTGATAACCTCGTTCTTCACCACATCCTGTAATATAGGGTTCAATCTGCATTGCGGTTGAGTTGAAGGCTTGAAGTTATCTTCCAGCAATATCTTATGCATGCACACCGTGGGGCAAATTCCTTTGACATCCGAGATTTTCCACCCAAATGCTTTTTTATGTAACTTCAGCACTTCAACTAGATGGATCTCCTGATCAGCAAAGAAGAGCCGAAACAATGGCAGGATGAGTTTCTTTCTCTCCTAGAAAGATATACTTCAGCGTGCATGGGAGCGACTTGAGCTCACGAGATCCATCTGAGTGAAACGGGGGTACCGCCAGAAGCTTGGGATCTCCAACCGGCACCTCGCACGACCCTTCCTGAATATTTATATCAGGGTCACAAAACTCACTCTCAACCTCATCAGGCGGAATAGTATGGTCGTCATCAATCTCCATAGCACCCAGCTCCGCACAAATATCCCCTCTTGACGTCATATACATCTCAAAATTAGTCTTCTCTGATCCTAGGCGCAACGTCTGCAAAACCTTTTCCACATCGATGATGGCTCTATCAGTGACTAAGAACGGACGGCCCAGAATAATCGTGTCCCATCCACATCCACAATATCGAGGATAACGAAGTCAGCCGGAAAAGACAACCTGTTAACCTCAACCATGAGATCCTCAACCACTCCAACCGGTTTCTTCTTTGATCGATCAGCCAGCTGCAGAATGACATTAGTGCGCCAAAGAACACCAGATACCAGCTCACGGAAGATGGATAACGACATGAGATTGATGGATGCTCCAGAATCACACAACGCATGACTAAGCGCAGATCGCCTAATGGCACAAGCTATCATGAAGAACCCTTGATCTTTTTGTTTTATGGGCCAATCTCGCACCGCCATAGTGGGGTAATACTCCCAGATCGAAACGCTGCCGCATAACTCAGAAGCCCGATTTTTCTCTAGAAGATCCTTCAAGTACTTCGCATAGCGTGGCATCTGTGTCAGTAGGTCGACCATAGGAATGCTCACCTGAACACCCTTCAGAATGTCCTGAAACTTTTGTTGCTGCCTCTCTTTTCTGATATCATGCAGCCTATATGGAAATGGAGGCCTTTTCCACGGGTGTTGGACTTCAGGTGTAATAGCCACTGAGGGTTCTATCTGTGGCTCATCAGTAATCTGCATATCCCTACGTTCAGAGGGTTGGTCCTCCCGACGTACACATTCATCCACCAGCCTACCGCTTCTGAGGTTCATAGCATTTACTATCTCAGCAGGACGGCAGACCCATAATTCCAACATTTTACCGACGGCGGAAATAATATCTTGTAACTGCTGCAATACTACTGCTTGAGATCGCCATCACTTTCCGACCCATACCATAAAATGATGGATAAGCTGCTCGCTCTCCTCGGCATTGCTAACTATGAACAGAGAGTCCCCCATGGCTTCGGGCACGAGAGGCAATTTCCACAAACTGTTGGAGCACACCACATCGTCGACTATCCACCAAGCGTCAGGCATAGTCGTATTAAAAATGGCGCCTCCAGCGGCGGTGTCGAACAGGTAACGAAATTGCTCATGAATATCGAAATAAAATGTTTGCAAGAACTGCATTCAAAATGCGTCCTGTCCAGAACACCTAGATTGCAGTAACCGAAATCTTTCCCAAGCCTCACATAGAGACTCTCTAGATATCTTCATGAATGTGGCCAAATCTACCTTTGCCTGCGTCAACTATGCACGTGAATAGTACTTTCTAAGGAATTAGACTTCAGTGCCTTTCCATGAAGTTAGCTCACACTGGAGGATATCCCTATACCATAGTCTAGCTTTTCCAGTAAGAGAAAACGTGAAAATCATAATCATAGATTTGTCCTGCACGTCCCCAGCATAGCAAAAGGTGCCACAAAGTTCCAGGAAGCTATCAATATGAACCTGAGCATTCTCTCCCTAGAGCCCATTAAACAAACAATGCTCCTATATAATCTTGATTAGCTCTGCGGATAATTCAAAGTTGTCCTCATCATGGTTGGAGGCTACCTAGGTTCCTCCATTTTCAATTAGCCGTGGACAAAATTGATCTATAAAGAACAAGTAACGAAGAGGATAAAATGGTCTAACAACAATCATCTATCTCAAAAACAAAAATACACACAACGGTTGCACTCCCCGACAACGGTGCCAAAAACTTGATGCGACGACAAGTGTACCGATCGTAGTTAAGTAATAATGCGAGGAGTTGAATTCCCGGATATCGAACTCTTTAGGAGTGCAAGTAGGGAGTGTGATTTCGCTATATGAAAAAGAGATTGCAAGCTGGAAAGTAACCAAAGGGGGGTTTGATTTGTATTCCTAAGTTAACAACAATAAGAAAACTATTGCGTGTATCCGTCAATGCGTCTTTTTGGCGGATTACTCAAGAGAGCAATAGGGAAGATGGATAAGCTAAAGAGGGTCACAAGCACCTCTTCGCAATGCACGCTTCTAGCAATTGCTAGAATGGCACAATCACAACTTGAACAAGAGAAAATCTGATGTTCAACAACAATAACCAGAACTAAAATATATCAACACTTAGACATGCTGAAATATTCAAGCTATCAATATTCTTACACATCAATCCAACGCCCAAATATGCAGAAAAAGAAATACTACAAGTGAAGGGGAAGAGAAACAACCAAACGCACGAAGTCTCTCCGTGATTCACGGTCGGATTCAAGGGTTGTCGGGCCTTGTCCAAACTCGGTCTACGGTTGACGTCCGGGAACGAAAAAGGGCTGTCACTTCCTTCGAATATCCCATCTTCTTCCTGAATAATCGCTGGTTGGTTCTAACCAGAGAACTTCATGTATACAACGACCATTGAGCTTGACATGGAGCTTGGAGCTTGGAGATGATAGTGGTGGACGGAGATGAAGAAGTTGCTAGCTATTGGAGTAGAAATGGTGGCCGGATCAACTCTCCAAGGAGGAGAGAGAAAATAACGACTAGAAGAAAGTTTCCCGTCTCAAAAGAGCAGAAAATGGCGGCTGGGTCGGACTGGATCGGAATTCCCCGAAGAAGAAGAAATCTGCGCTTTAAATAGAAGCAGGTCAGAAAAATAGGCACGCGCGGTTTGGCTCACGACCGTGCGAAAACTGTGCTATATTATCTTTCAGAGCAAGCCTGTGGAAGCAGAGGCGTTGATCCATGTATTTCCTTTACGCACAGACAATTCCGCCCGTGCGTGAAGGAAATCGCACGGGTAGCGACAGACAACTGAAATGTAGGGACAAACAGGAGAACCGTGTGTTTTACTTACACACGAGCGCTTCCGCCCGTGCGAGAACAAATCGCACGATTAACTACAGAATGGAACAAACTAGAAAGGTACAGTAAAACCGTGTGTTTCCTTCGCACACAGTTATGATGAAACTGTGCGTCAACCATGCATGAGGATCGTCGAATTCAGCTAGACGAAATTCGTCGAGCTCAACTCGACGTTCTTCCAGCTATCCAAAACGCATGATCGGGCTCAAACCGTGCGCAAATAAAACGAACGACCGTGCGGTTTCCTCAAAACAGAATTCCTACCTTTGGGAAAACACACAACTTACACAACAAAACTAAAACTGGAGCACAAGCTCCCATCAACAAAAATACAGCAAAGATAACAGCAGAAAAGAGTCATGGGGAGCACCATATGCATACCCCCAACAACAGAATGCGCAATTGCATACCCTCAGTCCAAAATAATGCACAAAATGATTCATGACCGAATGATAAAAATATAATCGATATCCGGTTGAAATGCAGTGCACGAGTGAAAAAACCAGCCCAGATGAGTCCGAAAAACCCTATAAAAATCAAACTCATCAATGTACTCCAAATCGGAGGCCGAGCATGAGACTCACTTGAGAGCGGTCTTGCAAGTGTTGAGAGAGAACCAGCTTTATGCAAAGTTCTCGAAGTGCGAGTTCTGGTTGGAGAAGGTGGCTTTTCTAGGCCATGTGATTAGTGGTGATGGGGTGGCGGTGGATCCGGCGAAAGTTGAAGGCATCAGAGATTGGCCAATTTTGAGAACCGTAGCGGAAGTCCGAAGTTTTCTTGGACTATGCGGGTACTATAGAAGGTTTGTAGAAAACTTTTCGCGGATAGCCCTACCCCTCACCTCTCTAACTCGTAAAGACCAGAAGTTTATTTGGACTCCAGAGTGCATTCAGGCGTTTGACACTCTAATGGGGAGGCTAATGGAAGCTCCAATACTAAGCCTTCCTAAAGGGACTGAAGAATTTCAGATTTTTAGTGTCGCATCTGGATGCGGTTTGGGTACGTGTTGGTGCATCATGGCAGCGTGATAGCTTTTGGATATAGGTAGCTAAAGCCTCATGAGTGGAATTACCCCGTTCATGATTTGGAGTTGGCGGCGGTAATTTTTTCTTTGAAATTGTGGTGGCACTATGTGTATGGTGCAAAAGTGGAGATCTTCACGGATCACAAGAGCTTGAAGTATCTTCTAGATCATAAGGACTTGAATATGCGGCAGTGCAGATGAGTCGAATTCCTTGGAGACTATGAAGTGGCGATTCAATATACGCAAGGCAAAGCCAACGTGGTGGCAGATTCCTTGAGTAGGAAATATTCTGGTCAAGGGAGTTGGATAGAAGCTCATGATGAGCGGTTGATGCGGGACTGGGAGTCCCTTGTCATGGAGTGTGTAGCAAGAGAAGAGTCTAGCGTGGCTCAATTGAACTGGATTGAAATGCAGAACAACTTGTGTGATCGTATTCAGGAAACGACCCGTTTGGATGGGGAGTTCCAACCATACATGGTGGTAGCTCAAAAGGGCGAGAGTAGCGCCTGGGAGTTGACTGATGGGATTCTGAACAAGGACGAAACGATTTGTGTACCGTAGTTTGGCAAGATCCGTGAGGAGTTGATATTTGAAGCTCACTTTACAAAGTACTCCATTCACCCGGGCAGTACAAAGATGTACTTGGATTTGAAGAAATCCTTTTGGTGGCCTGGTTTGAAGGAGGAAGTAGCTTTGTACGTGAGTCGGTGCCAAACTTGTGCCTTAGTGAAGGCCGAATCTCAGAAGCCGGGCGGGTTCCTGAAGCCTCTTCCTATTCCCGAGTGGAAATTTGATGACATCTCCATGGACTTTGTGCATGTGTTACCTAGATCGCAGAAGGGTAACGGTGCGATTTGGGTGATCGTAGATCGCTTGACCAAAGTGGCTCACTTCCTCACAAATCGGAAAGAGTACAGCGTGGAGAAGCTGGTAGAGTTGTATGTTCGCAACATTGTGCGACTACATGGTTTTCCTAAGAGTATAGTTAGTGATTGTGATGGACGTTTCATGTCTAAGGACTGGAGGTTGGTTCAGAAGAGTCTGGGCACGAAGCTCAAGTTCAGTACGTCTTTTCATCCTCAAACTGATGGGCAAACCGAAAAAACAAACAGTACTATAGTTTCTCTTAAACATTAATTTTTCTTATGGTTTAGGTTAGCCCAGGACTGCCCAAGGTATTCCCGGTGAAGGGCTCTCACAGGGCACTATGAACTACGATGGGCGGAAGCTCAAAGCTCCCTTTCGCAGGGCACTTAGTGTTATTGGTTAATACCGGATTCCCGATCCCATTTAATATTACTCTGGATCTAACCCTTGTGTGTTTTGACCCTCTCTCTCTCTCTCCATAGGAAAGACGATCTTTCGTCGACCCCGAGCACCCCCCAATCCTAGTCTACCCCACACTTTGCTCACCACAACTTCCAATGATGAATTCAATATCATTTTACCCAAACCAGCTGATTGTCTCTTAGATATCTGCAAAGAGAAAATAACCAAACTAACAATTCATCAAGGCAAGTATTCCTATCGAAATGCAGCTAGGTGACACAAGTGTCGTATTGAAATCCGGGAACAGTTGAGTAAGCTTACTCACACGAAATCTATTATTTTATCGACGGAAAAATTAAGTTTTTTAGAAGAAAACTAAACGTGCTAAAGGAAGAGAACTACTTGCAATGAAAGAGAGCTACTTGCATTAAAAGTTAAAGAGAGCTAAAAGAGCGATTAACTTGAGCTTAGTAACGATGATGGGGAAAATGCACTCGATCAGAAATCACCTCGGCAAGAGTGGTTAGAAAAATACGATAAATAAACCTAAGCTAATTAGGGTAAAGGTCCTTGACCGTGGAGGTTCCATGAATATTGACACGCTTCTCTCGAAGGCCGTGCCTAACTGAGTTTAGGAAGGTCCGACCGACTTTCGCCTAAATCGAAGGCCTAAAACTCGCTTTATGCGTTGAACCCCGCTATTGGATTTTACTCCAATCCGGGAGATTTGAACGTCTGCCTCTCTCGAGGGGTGCGAACAACTCCCTTTACTCTTGAGTGCTCACTTCAAACTTTCGGCCTCTCGGCTAGCCCAGAATGAAAGCAAAGGTGGAGAGTATATATCGATGATATACCTCCAACTCGTGATAAATCAAGAGTAATTCAAAGCTAAACCCTAAAAAGAAAAGGTAAGATTCAAAGCATCATAACCTAATCACTCGAACCTCGGATCATTAAGATCGAGTACATGGAGGATTAGTTAATCATGGTGAGGAGGAAGAGGGGGGATGAGTAGAAGAAGAATAATGAAAACGGAGCAGAAACGTAAAAGAAAACAACACTTTTTATTAATAGAAACAGGGATCTTACAACATGAAAACCAGCGATTACAAGTGCATGGAAAGGTAAACTACACTATCATTAACATTATACTACAGAACGAAGCTAGGAACTACTACAGGGAAAGCATAAAGCTACAACTAAGAACTAAAAATGGAAAGACATGCTTAAAAAGTTCAGAAATACAAAGGACAGAACCTCCCCTCTCAAAGCAAAAGGTGTCCCTAAACCCCTGGAGTTGGGCTCTATTTATAGAATTTTTCGGGTCGGGTCACGCCCCCCTGTCACGCCCGGGTAGGGCGTGACCCTGGGGCGTGACACATTCGGTGCGACTTTTTCGGGCTGGAATTGAATTCTGACGGAGTTGTTGCGGTACACGCCCACAGGTCACGCCCTGGTAGGGCGTGTACCTGGGGCGTGTTGTTTGCGGCGTGACTTTGTTGAGCAGAAATTGAATGCTGGAGGTGACGGGCGGAATTGCTGAAGTACACGCCCATATGTCACGCCCGGGTCAGGCGTGACCCTGGGGCGTGACACTTTCGGTGCGACGGTGGAGCGGGAAAAACGAGCGCGCTGCGGCGATTCCTCGGAACCTAGGGACACGCCTCTAGTACACGCCCGTATCGGGTGTGACACGGGCGTGACCGAGGGCGTGTACACTACGTTTCCACGGAATGCAGTTTCAGACCAATTGCTTCATTCCTCTGGGTTACACGTCCTAGGTACACGCCCTGGTAGGGCGTGACTGTGGGGCGTGTCACAGCAAACTTCGGCTGAAAGCCGTGAAATCCTGCAAAAAGCAGAAAAAATGCATTAGCGATAAAAATATATACAAAGGGGAATCAAAACAAGTACTTTACAAGACATGATTTGCTCTAAAACCCCGAAAATATTCTAATAAAATTGACTGCAAACCGTATTATCAAATTCCCACAAGCTTAAGTTTTGCTTGTCCCCAAGCAAAGATATAAAGACAAGCTAATCATAAAAAGTGACTAATTCAAAAAGTTTTAATCATACTCACACAAGTACTATGCGAAATTCTTGGCAAGGAGAATGTAAAACGTAAATCTAAAACAATTATTTAGGTATGGTTTAACTTTTATAAACTTTACTTAATAAAAATAAATCATCTAGAATTTTGACGAAATTCTTTAAATAGATTTGAGCAAGACAATGACAATGAAAAGAACGTATTGAGTTATTACTAGATCCAAGCAACGCATTATAATTATATCAATTAAATAACAAAAATCTAATTTTAAATCCAAAACTAAAACTGATTTACTTTTCGTCGTTTCTTAGTTGTTAAATAAAATTAAAAAAGGGCGTGAATCAAAAGGACTTAATAGGACCGAAACGTTTGGTTTAGGAATATGAATAGGAGTGGAATTCAAATATAAACATGGAGGCTTAAAAATCACACTAAACCAAAACAACGAGTTTCAAAAAAAAAAAATTTATTTTAAACAAAATATGTATAAATAAATTTATTTTTTTTTCTTTATGATTATTTATCTCTTTTGTTTTTTATTATTATTATTTTCATTCATTTTTTTCTCTTTTATTTTTTTTTGCAATACATTGCTTTTGAGTACAATTTTTTCAACAATTTCTCCAAATATAACACAAAATTTCCTATCAAAAAAATTAGCGTGATTAGATAGGTAGGAATTTGGGCTTTGGTGAAAATGAAATGCTGTGTGGAGTTATCAAATGAATTTGGAAAAAAGGATTAAAAGCGGCTAACTAGTGGTAAAAGATTTTAGGTTGGCAGGAAAGCTCAAACGTAAACAAAAATGGCCTAAATCATTTTCACGCTTTTTTTAAATTTATTTAAAACATAGAGTCGATAAATTTCAAAAAACAAGTTCGAGATAATAAAAGAAGATTGATGAAATTATCTTGAAAATAAAAATAATATGTGACTTGGATTGTTCATATCTACTACGTTATTCAAAATTTGTTCTTACAAAAATTATCTAAAGACGAAAAGGAAAATAGTGGATGATAAATTTTTAGAGAAAGTAAAGAAAATAAAGAACGAAAAACCATAATAGAAATGCACGTTTTAGAGAAATATTTTAGCTTAACATGCTACCGTGAATTAGAAACACAGCATGACCAACATTTTACTTGTGAAATATGATTAAAAAAAATGATTAGAAAAATTATAATTAACTACGTTGTTTATAAAGAAATTTGAGAAAAACAAAACATAAACATGGGTACTTATTGAAATACCAAAATGCAGCTATATATATATAATAACTTGTTTTGAATTTTTTAAATTTTTGTTTTTTTTGGGATATTTACAAAAAGCAAAAAGGAGGAACTCATCCCCCAAGCTTAAAATCTACATTGTCCTCAATGGAGAAGGAGGTTGGAGAACGAGAGAAAAGTAAAGGACAGAAATGAAAGACGGAATGGAAAAAAACAGGTACTTCACAGGTTTTATTTTGCAGGGCAAGTTGAGTGATGCCGCTCCTCCATGCCTGTGCTGTGGATCTTCATGAAACGTCGTCCGGCGGACTTTGTCATGGAAGGAGAACCGTTGGAGCAGGCGATCGCAGAAGTTTCAGCTTGCCGGAGCCATTCGGGGCAAAAAGTGAAAAATAAAGAAAACAGAAAAAGATAACTTGGGTTGCCTCCCAAGAGCGCCCTTTGTTTAAAGCGTCGTTTGAGCTCGACGCATCAAAATACGATTGTCCCAAATATTGTTTAACAATAAATTTCAAATAAAGTTCAAAGTTTATGAGAAAAATAAAGTTCAGATTAATCAAATGTCAGGACCGGAAAGATAGAGTTAACAGGGTTAAGACTGACATCATCACAGAAATACAGTTTAAGACGCTGACCATTTACTTTGAAAGTACCCTTATCAGGGTGGGAAATTAAAACAGTACCATAAGAAAAGACTTCTAAAACAGTAAAAGGCCCTGACCAACGTGATTTTAATTTACCCGGGAATAAACGTAAACGAGAATTATAAAGAAGAACTTGGTCGCCCGGCTTAAAGATTTTTGGGTGCCTAAGATGTCGATCGTGCAAATGTTTTGTCCGCTCTTTATAAAGTCTGTTATTTTCATACGCGTAAGAGCGCCACTCGTCGAGTTCGTTAAGTTGAAATTTTCTAAAATCGCCGACGGAGTGGGGATCGAAGTTTAAAAATTGTAAGTCCCAAAAGGCGCGGTGCTCTAATTCTACGGGTAAATGACACGACTTTCCGTAAACCAACTGATATGGCGTACATCCGAGGGCGGTTTTGTACGCTGTTCGGTAGGCCCATAGAGCATCGTCTAATTTGGCTGACCAGTCTTTTCTAGATGTTGAAACAGTCTTTTCTAAAATTCTTTTTATTTCATTATTGACTACTTCGACTTGTCCGTTAGTTTGGGGGTGATAGGCAGTGGAAAGCTTATGAGTAACGCCATATTTAGTTAGGATTTTTGAAAATTGCGCGTTACAGAAACGGGAACCCCTATCACTAACGATAGCGCGCGGCGTACCGAATCGAGAAAATAAATTTTTTAGGAAATTAACTACGACTCGGGCGTCATTCGTAGGAAGAGCTTGGGCTTCGGCCCAACGCGAAACATAATCAACGACAACTAAAATGTACTTATTCCCGAAGCTAGAAGGAAAAGGGCCGACAAAATCAATCCCCCAGAGGTCGAAAACTTCGCACTCTAGGAAATAATTTTGTGGCATTTCATTTTTATTCGAAATATTCCCCGACCGTTGGCAACTATCACACCTACTCACAAAGGCATGCGCGTCTTTAAACAAGGTAGGCCAGTAAAAACCTGCGCTTAACACTTTGTGAGCGGTGCGAGCAGCTTGATAGTGCCCACCTGTCGGTCCTTCATGCAAATGTTTAATAATATCTAATCCTTCATCAAAAGAAACACACCTCCTGATCACTTGGTCTGCACAGACTTTAAAAAGATGCGGGTCCTCCCAAAAATAGTTTTTCAGCTCAGAAAAGAACTTCTTCTTTTGCTGAGATGAAAACTCTTTTGGGAGCACACGGGCCACTAGATAGTTGGCAATGCGGGCAAACCAAGGAGAAGTAGATGTGTTAATTATGAAAAGCTTCTCATCAGGGAAATAGTAATGAAAAGAATTTTCGTCTAATTGTTCTATAAACGGGTTGTCTAGGCGCGAAAGGTGGTCGGCGGCCAAGTTCTCGGCACCTCGCTTATCACGGATCTCTAAGTCAAACTCCTGGAGGAGTAAGACCCAGCGAATCAAGCGAGGCTTGGCATCCGTTTTAGAGAGAAGATATTTGAGGGCCGAGTGGTCTGTAAAAACAATAATTTTCGAAAGAGTAATATAAGGGCGAAATTTGTCAAAAGCGAATACTACAGCTAAGAGCTCCTTCTCGATTGTGGTGTAATTTTCCTGTGCAGATGTGAGTGTTTTACTAGCGTAATAAATGGGGTGGAAGTTTTTGGAAATACGTTGACCTAGTACGGCTCCCACCGCATAACTACTCGCATGACACATTATTTCAAATGGAAGATCCCACACCGGAGCTATCATGATTGGGGCATTAACTAATTTTTCTTTTATTAAATTGAAGGCAGATAGACAGAGGTCATCAAAGATGAATGGGGCGTCCTTTTCTAAGAGATGGGTAAGGGGCTTGGTGATTTTGGAAAAGTCCTTTATGAAGCGGCGGTAGAAACTCGCATGACCCAGGAAACTTCTTATGGCTTTTATGTTCGTAGGTGGCGGCAGTTTCTCGATAACTTCTATTTTTGCAACGTCTACTTCAATACCCCTTTCAGAAATTTTATGTCCCAAAACTAACCCTTCCCTTACCATAAAATGACATTTTTCCCAATTTAAGGCGAGGTTAGTTTCTTCGCATCGCTCTAAGACTTTTTCAAGGTTCTCTAAGCAACTATCGAAGGAATTCCCGAAGACGGAGAAATCATCCATGAAGACTTCCATAATGCTTTCTACGTACTTGTCAAAGATGGCGAGCATACATCGTTGGAATGTAGCCGGCGCATTGTACAATCCAAACGGCATTCTTCGGTAGGCGAAGGTGCCGAAGGGACAAGTAAACGTAGTTTTCTCCTGGTCCTCGGGGGAGATGGGGATTTGAAGATACCCCGAGAGGCCATCGAGAAAACAATAAAAGCTATGTCCGGAAAGTCGTTCTAAAATCTGATCAATGAACGGCAAGGGGAAGTGATCCTTGCGGGTGGCGTCATTCAACTTACGGTAATCTATACACATTCGCCATCCGGTCACCGTCCGAGTCGGGATTAATTCATTATTTTCATTACTTACGACTGTTATCCCTCCCTTCTTTGGTACTACCTGTACTGGGCTAACCCACTTACTGTCGGATATAGGATAGATAATTCCTGCATCTAACAATTTCATAACCTCGCCCTTAACTACGTCTTTCATGTTTGGGTTTATACGACGCTGAGGTTGTATAGAGTTACGTGAATTATCTTCCATTAAGATTATATGAGTGCAGAAAGATGGGCTTATGCCCTTAATATCAGATATCTGCCAAGCAATAGCTTGGCGATGCTTTTGTAAAATTGAAATAAGTTTATCCTTTTGTGCATCCGTGAGGTAGGCCGAAACTATGACAGGCAGCTTGGAGTCCTTTTCTTAGAAAGCGTATTGAAGGTGCTCTGGCAGTTCTTTTAGTTCCAAGGTAGGGGGGTCATCATACGAGGTTTTGGAAATTTGTTCTTTTTCAAAAACTATGTCCTCGTACACTTTTTTATATGTAAAATTAAAAGGGATGTTGCTAGCGGCCATGGCGGCTTCGTGCAGCGATTCAGTTGGAAAAGTAGAAGAGGAACAGAAATCAAAAAATTCTTTTTCAAAATCAGAGGGGCGGGTGGAGGATTCTTCACTTAGGTGTAGAGATTCAGTTGGAAGAGGAGGAGAGGAACAAAAATTGGAAAATTCTTTTTCAAAATCAGAGGTGGGAGAGAAGGATTCTTCACTTACGGTATCCATGAAAAAACAGGAGTCATCATTAGCTAGTGTGTTCTTCATCGAGGGGGTGATAGAGAAAGTTACCTCATCGTCGCCCACTCGAAGGAAGAGCTTACCATTGCTTACGTCAATGATAGCTCGGGAGGTGGCAAGGAAGGGTCGGCCAAGGATCAGGGGAACCTCGACGTCTTCTTCGATGTCCAAAATGACAAAGTCCACCGGAAAGATGAACTTGTCAACTTTGACTAGGACGTCCTCCACTATTCCTAACGGGTATTTGACTGACCTGTCGGCTAGCTGGATACTCATGCGTGTGGGGTTGAGACTACCAATTCCTAACTTTTTAAACAACGAGAGGGGCATAAGATTAATACTCGCACATAAGTCGGCTAAAGCGTGTTTGACAAAGAGATCACCAAAGACACACGGGATAGAGAAACTACCCGGGTCACTGATTTTCTTCGGTAATCCGTTTGTCAAAACCGCCGAGCACGCGGCATTTAACGTGACATTAGAAAGGTTCTCTAACTTCTTCTTGTTGGTTAGGAGGTCCTTAAGGTATTTTGCGTACTTAGGCATCTGGGATATGGCTTTGTGGAAAGGCAGATTTATGTGGATTTGTTTAAACATTTCTAAACAACGGGTGTATTGATCATCCTGTCGTTGTTTATTAAGTTCGGAAGGGTATGGCGGGGATGGATTGTTTTTAAAGGTGGGTGGTGGAGTGAGTTGTTGTTCTAAAATAGGAGTGATACTTTCTTCGGCAGAGGGTGGAATTTTTAAAACGGGAACGGAGCTTTGATTTTTTAAAGCGGAAGCGGAGATTGCCTCGGGCTCTTCACTTATCATACCAGGAACTTTCTTCCCACTCCGAAGAGTTATAGCTTTCGCTTGCTCTCTCGGGTTGGGCTCGGTATTGGAAGGAAGAGACCCTACGGGTCGCTCAGAAATCATTTTTGCGAGCTGTCCTACCTGATTTTCTAAATTTTTAACACTTCCGGTTAAGGTCCTAATCGTAGCGTCATTAGCATTCATGTATTTTGAAAACACTTCCTCCAAATTTGGAGGTTTTGGAAAACTTTGAGGAGGTGGTGGTGGTGCAGAAAAATCACTTTGCGGTGGCGGGCGCACAGCATTCGATGGATTGCTCCACGAAAAATTCGGATGATTTCTTAACGCAGGATTATAACTATTCGGAAAATTAAAACCAGGAGGATGATAATTCGCAGCAGAAAAATTATTAAAAGCAGTTCTAGGCATATTATTTACATAATCCAAATGTTCGGCGGGAGGAGTTGCAGATTCCCATACCTGAGGGGCGGAGGCAGCAGTCATCTCCGTAATTTTTTTGCTCAATATTTCAACTTGCAGTGCGAGTTGGGAGACGTTGTCCACTTCAAAGAGACCTACAGGTTTGTTTGGGCGGGACCTAGGCACATTCCACTGGTAAGTGTTCATGGCCATGTCTTCAAACAGCTCAAGAGCTGCTTCCGGGGTCTTATGGTTTAAAGTACCGCCAGAAGCTGCGTCTAT
Source organism: Platanthera guangdongensis (assembly GCA_039583875.1). Lineage (NCBI taxonomy): Eukaryota > Viridiplantae > Streptophyta > Magnoliopsida > Asparagales > Orchidaceae > Platanthera > Platanthera guangdongensis. The sequence goes on along the minus strand of CM077151.1, from coordinate 178,779,437 downwards.
CATTTGCTTCGTGCTTTGATTTAGCCCATTATAAAACGTCTGCACCTGCAACCATACAGGCAGAGTGTGATGTGGGCATCGTCTTAATAATTCTTTAAATCTTTCCCAAGTTTCGTAAAGGGTCTCAGAGTCTATTTGTCCAAAGGCAGAAATGTCATTCCTAAGTTTAGCAGTTTTAGCAGGCGGAAAATACTTGGCCAAAAATTTTTCAGTTAATTGCGTCCAAGTAGTTATGCTATTTTTAGGAAGGGTGTTCAGCCACTGCTTAGCCTTAATTCTAAGAGAGAAAGGAAATAATCTTAGCCTAATAGCATCATTTGTGACACCATTTATCTTGAAGGTGTCACAAATCTCAAGAAAGCTGGCTATGTGTGCGTTCGGGTCATCATCTTGAAGCCCGTCAAATTGCACATACTGCTGCACCATTTGAATTATGCTAGGCTTCAGTTCGAAATTATTATTATTTATTGCAGGGCGAACAATACTAGTTTCTGTACCCTCGAGATTCGGTCGTGCATAATAGGACATAGGCCTATGCACGGCTTCCTCCACGTTGTGTTCTGCCATTCTTAAGGTAGAAAATGACTCGGAATCCTCAACCGGCACTTGGGTAGTAGGGCCTTGAAATCGTGATCTTCTCCGAAGAGTACGCTCAATTTCGTGGTCCAGGTCCAAAGTAACCGACGGACTTCCGCGGGTCATACACTAGAAGAAGAGAGGAGAACAAAGACTAGAAAATAAAAGAGCTAATGAAGTTCGAAAATTTTTTGAAATAGATTTTTTATGTTTTAACTCCCGAACTTCCCAAGGGCTACCCGGTGAAGGTTTCGCAAGGTACTAGACAAGATAGTGGCATTTAGAGCCACTTTGCCCTTTTCGAGAGAGTTAGGTGGTGTAGAAAAATTTGTGATGTGTGTTTCTATTAAGTCGGCGGTAATTAAAATCCAGCCATTTAACTCTGAGCGAGTAGGCGGAAAATAAAAGCTACACTCACGCACTCGACAGAAAATTAAAACACACCCACTCTACAGAAAGTAAACACACTCTACTGAAATAAAGCCTGCCAATTAACTCAAGTGAGTAGGTGGAAAAATAAAAATACGCACACTTGCTTGAAATAAATCCAGCCAATTAACTCAAGTGAGTAGGTGGAAAAATTAAAAATACGCACACTTAACAAAATCCAGCCATTTAACTCAAGTGAGTAGGCGGAAAAAATTTTAAGGAGGCTGAGAAAGAGAAGTGATAAAATTAATATATTCGCGTTTTCAATTTATCAACGAGCGTTGCTTCCCCGGCAACGGCGCCAAAAACTTGATTGTCTCTTAGATATCTGCAAAGAGAAAATAACCAAACTAACAATTCATCAAGGCAAGTATACCTATCGAAATGCAGCTAGGGGACACAAGTGTCGTATTGAAATCCGGGAACAGTTGAGTAAGCTTACTCACACGAAATCTATTATTTTATCGACGGAAAAATTAAGTTTTTTAGAAGAAAGCTAAACGTGCTAAAGGAAGAGAACTACTTGCAATGAAAGAGAGCTACTTGCATGAAAAGTTAAAGAGAGCTAAAAGAGCGATTAACTTGAGCTTAGTAACGATGAAGGGGAAAATGCACTCGATCAGAAATCACCTCGGCAAGAGTGGTTAGAAAAATACGATAAATAAACCTAAGCTAATTAGGGTAAAGGTCCTTGACCGTGGAGGTTCCATGAATATTGACACGCTTCTCTCGAAGGCCGTGCCTAACTGAGTTTAGGAAGGTCCGACCGACTTTCGCCTAAATCGGAGGCCTAAAACTCGCTTTACGCGGTGAACCCCGCTATTGGATTTTACTCCAATCCGGGAGATTTGAACGTCTGCCTCTCTCGAGGGGTGCGAACAACTCCCTTTACTCTTGAGTGCTCACTTCAAACTTTCGGCCTCTCGGCTAGCCCAGAATGAAAGCAAAGGTGGAGAGTATATATCGATGATATACCTCCAACCCGTGATAAATCAAGAGTAATTCAAAGCTAAACCCTAAAAAGAAAAGGTAAGATTCAAAGCATCATAACCTAATCAATCGAACCTCGGATCATTAAGATCGAGTACATGGAGGATTAGTTAATCATGGTGAGGAGGAAGAGGGGGGATGAGTAGAAGAAGAATAATGAAAACGGAGCAGAAACGTAAAAGAAAACAACACTTTTTATTAATAGAAACAGGGATCTTACAACATGAAAACCAGCAATTACAAGTGCATGGAAAGGTAAACTACACTATCATTAACATTATACTACAGAACGAAGCTAGGAACTACTACAGGGAAAGCATAACGCTACAGCTAAGAACTAAAAATGGAAAGACATGCTTAAAAAGTTCAGAAATACAAAGGACAGAACCTCCCCTCTCAAAGCAAAAGGTGTCCCTAAACCCCTGGAGTTGGGCTCTATTTATAGAATTTTTCGGGTCGGGTCACGCCCCCCTGTCATGCCCGGGTAGGGCGTGACCCTGGGGCGTGACACATTCAGTGCGACTTTTTCGGGCTGGAATTGAATTCTGACGGAGTTGTTGCGGTACACGCCCACAGGTCACGCCCTGGTAGGGCGTGTACCTGGGGCGTGTTGTTTGCGGCGTGACTTTGTTGAGCGGAAATTGAATGCTGTAGGTGACGGGCGAAATTGCTGAAGTACACGCCCATATGTCACGCCCGGGTCAGGCGTGACCCTGGGGCGTGACACTTTCGGTGCGACGGTGGAGCGGGAAAAACGAGCGCGCTGCGGCGATTCCTCGGAACCTGGGGACACGCCTCTAGTACACGCCCGTGTCGGGTGTGACACGGGCGTGACCGAGGGCGTGTACACTATGTTTTCATGGAATGCAGTTTCGGACCAATTGCTTCATTCCTCTGGGTTACACGCCCTAGGTACACGCCCTGGTAGGGAGTGACCGTGGGGCGTGTCACAGCAAACTTCGGCTAAAAGCCGTGAAAACCTGCAAAAAGCAGAAAAAATGCATTAGCGACAAAAATATATACAAAGGGGAATCAAAACAAGTACTTTACAAGACATGATTTGCTCTAAAACCCCGAAAATATCCTAATAAAATTGACTGCAAACCATATTATCACCAGCTAACTATTAACCCCAACCCATATGCCTAATTCAAACGCTATCACATTTTCTACAGTTTTACTATATGTAGACCAACCTATACTATATGTTGTACATGATAGGAGGTACTCCAAATTTTCATCCACAAGCCTTAAGATATTTAATGATGGTTTATCATGACATGATTAGCCTATCTCCAGAAACTTATAATTTTCTTAATTAATTAGGTATTTAATTAATTTTCCCCAAAGTTAGGCCATGGGTAATTTGAACATGAAGTATAATATATTCTCAAATAATGGCCACCCAAAAATGATGAACACTAGATAACAGAGGAATGACAGTAAATACCAAATTTCATTATTTTCCATAAACGGTTTGGCCTCTAATTAATTAATCCAATAATAAGCCATTAAGTATGGGTAAAGAAGAAAGTACTAAAAGTAATCATCAGAAATTTGTAGAAAAATTACTGAATCTCAAGGATGACCAGAAATGGCTTCTGACCAAAAATCACATTTTATCAAGATTATTAAGTATCAAAATAAATTCAATTATTTCTACTTAAAAAATAACACCTTGTGAACCAACCCCTACAGATACACTTCCAAAAATTCCATAAACATTCACAGAGCTTTAAAATATCAATAAAGTTCTCCTTACCAAATTTCAGAAGTTTCTTTTAAGTTGTTTGTTCATAAGAAATTTCTAAGTAGAAGGTGTATCTTGATGGGTTGTGAATGAAATACCCCATATAATGATCAAAAATTCATATTAAAAATTTTTAGGACTTATTATAGTCTTAAAACATAGCTTGACTAAATATCATCCAAACTCAAGGTTAGGAAGTCACATAATAAAATTCTTCAATATAACTCATGATAGTGCACTTTTCTAAGGAACCCACTTGTAAACTCATCCAAACATTATGTGTTATATTTTAGTGGTTAATATGATTAAGAAAATGACCTCTACCAAAATGTCATGCAGTTCCAAAGTCATATGGGCCAATAGACATACCCTAAGGTTTATGGACCCAAAAACTTACCCAGTGGTTTAAGTGGTGTCCATGTGTCCAAGTCCCACCATATCTTACCCTAGGGCTTTTCACCACCCTAGGATCACATGGACTAAACACCAAGTCCATACAAGGGCATATCACACCATACCCTTCACAAATCCCCAAAGTTCAACCTTAGGTTTTGATCTTGTATCCTAGGGCAAATCCACCCCAATCCACCCCAAAATTCCATGTGAGGATGTCTAGTATCATAGCAAACCAGTGGCCCAAGTCTCATCCTCTGTTGAGGTTATTTGACTACTAAAACCCACAAGGAACACTTTGACCTAATTACCCCCCTTTTGGCCAAGGCTAAGGTTTACAAAAATTCAACCCAAATCATCACCAAATGAGATGAAATTTTATCCAGAGCCTTATGATGTCTCAAGGATCACTCACCAAAATTTGGGAGGGTTTGGAGGTCATTAGGTCCCCTAATTAAATTACCCTGGGATTATTAAATAATTTCAAAAATAATACAAAAAGTATCTCCAAAAATTTCCATTTTTGGACATGACCTAGGTATAGGTAAGATTGACTCCCTGTATAAATTTCAGGTCATTTGGACATGTGGTGAAGTGGGGGCACAAATTTAAATCTATAACTAGCCTTACCCCACCAAATTGAGTGTTGATGTCTAACATGAACTCCAATTTGACTCATATAAATTTTAAAATAAACTAGACATCCAGACCAACAGACTTCATGTTGACTACTTTATCTGTACAAGCACCTAATTATTTTTAATAAATAAAAACATTAATTGCATTTTCTGTGACAGAATCATGAAATGAAATTAATTAAATGCCTAAGATCTAAATCAACGGTGCACGAATCTTGGCGCAGAAAGGATGGCATCCGGTCATCTTCAAGCTCCAGCTGACGGCTAGGATTCTCCCGACCTGAAGCTTATTCCATCCCCAATTCACGGCCACCAGGCCACCTTCCTGGCCGGCCACCGCCAACACCACCTCCGTCGAGGTGGTGGCTATCGCCAGGCGGCGGCATAGCCGCCGGAGGCGCGTATTTCGGCGATCCCAATAAGTTGATTTTTCGGAAAAACAAGGGAAGTTTCTTCCCCCGATCGGGCTCAATTGAGACCGATGCTTATCCCTATTGATTCCTGTGATCTACTCACGAAAGAAGGTGCAAGGGAGGACCTGTTGGGAGGGCTGGAGGCGCATTGATCTCCGATTTGCCATGGTGGTGGTGGCACCAATCGGGTTTCTACAACAGTACAGTCCAGTGCTTCAAATCCTTCAGGTAAAGGTTGTAACCTTCTCCCCTCTGCCTGGTGATGCTTTTAATATCCCTAATTGGGGATGGGGAACGGTGTAACTCCAATGGCCATGAATGTCTATTAATGATGATTTTCGGTTTCAGCTATTTGAAGGGCTGAGCCACACCATTGACCTGCCACCTCCTAAAAACCCCTCCCCTGCCTCCAAGGAGTAAAAGTCCGTCAAGTTGGGGGGGGGGGGGGGGTTGAAACCTCCATGGCCATAATGGACATTAAGCTCCATTTTCTCTCTCCTTACAAATTGAGTAACTCCTTCCTTCTCTCTCCTAGTCATCATTCTCTGAATTTGGTGGCCCTAAAATGTGTCACTGCACTTCCTTAGACTAATGGGCCACACCACTTGGGCTTAGCCCACTTGAATTGTGCTAGGTTAACCTAAGTTGACCACTTTGACCCATGAGTTAACTTTGGTCAACATTACCATTTGGGTTGACCCCAAGGGTTCCTTGGTGACCTCTTGGCTTCCCCTAAGGTCTTGGAAGGGTTGTGTAGGGTTGACTTGGCACCTTGGTGGTCACTTGCACCTTAATTAGGGAACTTTGACCACTTTAGGGCTAAGGTTGACTTGAGTCAACTTACCCTCTAAGTTTGACCCCAATGGGTCTTTGGTGACCCATTGACTTTACCTTAGGTCTAGGAAGACCTAGGTAGGTTTGGATGGGCACATTGCCCTTAGTTAGGGCACCTTGCCCAATATAGGACTAGGATGATCCTAGGTCAACTTGGCCACCCTGGGTTGACTCCAATGGACACTTAGGGCTCTAATGGACCATGCAATAGGTTGGTGAGGTTGTGGTGTGGTCTTGGAGTCATGGTGAAGTACCATGATCATCCTAAACTAGTGTTTAGAAACCTACTATTTGCAGACCATAGTGATCTCGCATACATTTCTAGGTCCACTTGGTCTTCTTGGGCTTCCTAGGGTTTTGTCATGACCTAGTCATGAAAAAACAACTACTAGGTGTCTAGTTGTCTGAGAAATGTTTCAAATCCCAATACATACACAAAAAATTACGTCCTCAAAATTCAAGTTAGGACTACGGGGTTTCACTTATGAGAAATAAAATATAACATCCCGAGAGGTAGTTAGGAATACCTGACTGGAAAGTTCCGGGTACTTTTGTTGCATCAAATCTTGTGGCTCCCATGTGTGCTCCTCTTGCCCATGATTCATCCACAAGACCTTGACCAACAGGACCTTCTTGCATCGTAGGACCCGCATCCCAGAATCGTCTATCCGGATCGGCTCCAGGTGCACCGATCGTTCAGAAGCTATAGGCCCATCTATAGTCATAATCTGCTGCTCCGGCTGAAGTAGAGCTCTACTCAGGGAGGAGACGTGAAATACGTCGTGCAAACCCGCTCGCTCTGGCGGCAGCTCCAGTCTATAAGCTAAGGGGTTGATCCGTTCCAGGATCCTGTAAGGCCGCATGTATCTCGGGCTAAGCTTCTTCTGACCATGCACCCGCGAGACTCCACGCATCAGTCGGATATTCAAGAATACCCGGTATCCTACCTGAAACTCAACCTAATGATGCCGAGCGTCGTAATACTTAGCCTGTCTGCTCTGGGCCTCCAACATCCTGTCTTGTATCAATCGTACCTGAGCATTCGTATCCTCGACAAACTTCGGGCCCAGTGCCTTCGGATCCTCCTCCTAGATCCAACATAAAGGAGTCCTACATTTCCGCCCGTATAAAGCCTCATAAGGGGCCATACTGATGCTGGACTGGTGGTTGTTCTTGTACGAGAACTCGATCAATGGTAGCTGCCTCTCCCACGTCTCTCCGTGGTCCAGTATGCAAAGACGCAGTAAATCCTACAGGGTCCGATTGGTGCGCTCTGTCTGTCCATCCATCTAAGGGTGGAAGGCGGTACTAAAAGTCAACCATGACCCCAAATAAGCCTACACCACCCTCCATTCCTTAGACGTGAATTGTCCATCACGATCGGGCACTATCGTCCTCGGCACTCCATGATATCGAACGAACTACTCCACAAACTTCCGTACCAAGGCACCCACTAGAGCGTCCAACCTGATTGGTAGAAACCTATTCACCTTCGTCAATCGGTCGACAATCACCCATATTGAGTCATTCCCCGCATGTGACCGAGGAAGACCATGTATGAAGCCCATAGTGATGTCATCGAACTTCCACTCCGGCTCCGAAAGTGGCTGCAATAATTCGATCGGGTTTCTACACTCCGCCTTCACTAACTGACAAGCCTCATAGTGGGTCACAAAGTAGCTGATATTCCTCTTCATGCCTGGCCAGTACATTGTCCTCTTCAGGTCGGCCGTCATCTTGGTTATGCCTGGGTGCACCGAGTACCTGTTGTAGTGAGCCTCAGTCATGATGTCCTCCCGAATTCTGCACCCAGCCGGTATGTATACTCTGCCTCTGAAGCATAACAGCCCGTCTCTCTCTGCATATTCCCCAGCCATGCATGCTCCCAAGGTCCTAAATACTGGCTCCAGCTTGTCATCCATTCTCTGTTCATCTCTGATACGATCCCGAATGTCATCGGTGGTAACCATTGATGACAGGTACTCCCGGTATTGCTTTGGGTGACCCTTAGACACCAGAGATATCTGCATCTTCTCTAACATCTGCACCAACTAAATGGCCATCAGTCGAGGTCCTGCTCCTGAGGTAGTACCCTTCCAGCTCAGCCCATCCACCACCATGTTCGCCTTCCATGGGTGATAGTGTATCGTGTACTCATAATGAGATAAGAACTCCGCCCATCATCTCTTGCGAACATTCAACTCCTTCTGCGTATCAACATATTTCAGATTCTTGTAATCCGAAAATATGTCGCAGTGCACACCATAGAGGTAATGTCGCCAAATCTTCAGAACAAACACTAATGCTCCCATATCCATGTCATGAATAGGGTAGTTCTGCTCGTGCTTCTTAAGCTGACGTGAGGCGTATGTTATCACATGACCATGCTACATCAGTACAACACCCATCCCGTAAAAAGATTCATCAGCATATACCTAGAAGCCCTCCTTCCCTGGTGGAAGGCCGAGGATAGGGGCCGACGTAAGCCGGCTCTTCAACTCCTGGAATGCCATTGTAACGCCCCGAAAATTGTATTTGTGTCGGTCACGAAAAAGGGGATTTTTGGTGATGGTATAGGGTACACGGCCTAGGACACGGGCATGCCCAAGGCCGTGTCTGGCTTGTGTTTTTGTTCGTTTTCATCCCGAGAAGGACATGGCTAGAAACATGGCTAAGTTACACGGGCGTGTGCCTACCCGTGTCCCTACCCGTGTTCCTTTGGGTCGTGTCCGTTGCCGTGACGGTTATGCGTGACACGCCCACAAACACGGGCGTGTCGAGGAACCCGACATGGGCGTGTCAGGTGAAACACGGGCGTGTCAGGTGAAACACGGGCGTGTCTTTGCCCGTGTGTATTTCCTCCGTTCGACGATCGTGCCTGGATCGAGGCACATGGCCTGGGACACGGTCGTGTGCCAAGCCGTGTTCGGCCCAGGTCTGGAGATTTCTGAACGGATCTGAGCCGTTCGTTTTCTTTAATTAAGATCCAACAGCCCAGATGGTTTCCTGCTCTATTAAGGCCGGGAATAGAGGAGTTAATCCTTCATTTCTCTCCAACCATTCTCTCTCTCAAGAAGTTGGAAAGAGGAGGAAGAAGGAAGGGATTCCGGCCGCCGGTGGAGCATCGGAGCACCGTTTCGAAATCTGAGAGCGGATCTGTGGAGGAAAGTTCGTTGCGAAGAGTTCCATCCGTGTAGTTTTTCCATGGAACCAAAGCGGACTATAAGGGTAACGATTCTCTACTTGAGCATGTGAAGCTCTTTCTTTCTGCATCGGGAATCCCGCTCCCGCGAGTGTGCGGTGAGTGCGTGGTGTTCCTTGGGGTTGATGTGAATAGTCCCCCTTGTGTTGCATATAGATCCCAGAATCGTAAGTACGGGCATAGGAATTGTGTGTGAAGCCTACCCGGACGTGTATTGTCTGGATCGGTGATGTTGCATTTGATATGTTTTGCCGGAGAAAACTCCGTGCTTTGGGTTTTTCGGGTTTCTACGTGGTAGATTGCAACATGGATCCTTGGAGGTTAGCTTCAAGGTGCACCCGGAAAACTGAGCGGAAACGTGTTCTGCTAACTTGGCTGTCTGGGAACCGGCCTTGATCATAACTGGGTTATGAGATTGTTTGGAATATTTTGGGATCCGAGAGAAGATTGGCCCGCGCGTAGGACTTAAAGTGTATATGCGGCGTGAGCAACGGGCAAGTGGAATTGGACCTAGGCTATGTGGAACGGTGCGAGAAATCCGAAAAGGGCACTGTTCATTGGCATAGTCGGGAGGCTTGGACTAGACAGGGTTAGAAAGGCTAAAATGCTCACTTGGTTGCCATCTTTGGGATGGTGGTGAAGACACTGATATGTTAGGATTCACCGTTAATGTGCCCTGAGTGCACGGGGTGTTTGGCCGTGCAAGCCTACACTTGTGGCGTAGTATAATTGCGCTTTATTATTTTATTGGGCTAATGATATGCAGGGAAAGATCACCGTCGTCCCGATTTAGGGGCGGGGTCGTTATAATTTGGTCGGCTTTTGGCTGACCGTTGCTTTATTTGCCACCGTGCGGTGGAATGTGCTTGCAGGTGCTGCGGAGCTGAGTACCAAATAGCGGGCTGGAGCCCATGTTGTTGTGCTGGCCCTAGAAGGCCAAAGCGAATAGTTGTACTTTACTTTTGTCATGTGTGGCCGGCCTGCGAGTCGATGTATGGAAAATACTATTTATTAAGTGAACAATTGTAAGGCCATAAGGTCATGTACCCTTCCAATGTATTTTGGGTTTCATTCCGGTAGTGTGGTTGTGGACATTCATGTTTATTGGATTTAAGTTTTGGGTTCTTTCAACTTGTAAAAGCTTCCACTAGAATGCTCTGTGTAGGACGAGTAGTCATAATTGGATAGTTTGTATATTCTTATGTAACCCTTTCGACTGTATGTGGTATATGGCGTCGGGTTCCGGCTGTACCTTATGTTATATGTCATGCGATGGATGGGGGTGTTATAATTTGGTATCAGACTTCTGGTTACGGTCAGGCTTAAATGAATTCATGGGCGAATTCGTTTAAGGGGTGGTGAGCACATGTCTGCGTCATCGTTATAACATCAAAAAGAACCCATGAATGTCCACTTAGGAATGAAAAATACACTTGTTTTGTGGAATCTGAGTGTTCCAATGATTGCTTTTAGCAATTTGTTTGTCGTTTAATCGTGTGTCTTTGCTACTATAGGCAGCTAGGAGCGGTGCTGGTCAGTCAGAGCGTCCGCAATCAGCGGAAAGTAGTGCACCAAGGGACGTGCCTACAACACCTCCTTCAGCGGAAACCATCAGGATGGTGGCTGAGGGGTATTTGCAATGATAAATGCCCAACCTGCAGGGCAAATGCGTCACGCACATCCTGCGAATGAGCAAGAACCGGTTAGGGCGGTAGAGCCGAGAGTGGTGGAGCGCGCGATAGTTGATTTGGTAGAGCTGAGGAGAGCTACGGAGAAGCAGCTTAAGCATGTAATGGGCTTTAATCCTCCGAGGTTCGATGGGGTTGGAACGTCAGCTCAAGCTACGGACTGGCTCTCTTCGATAAAGAGGGTCCTGATAGCCTCGTTAACTGAGGAGTGGTAGAAGACCACCATAGCGACTTTCCTTTTGCTGGGTGAAGCGAGGCTGTGGTGGGATGAGTTGGAGTTTCATCTCTTAGTGGGAAGGCAGCTTGCTGATGTGCCTATGGAGGAATTCTCGAGGTTGTTCCTAGCCAGATTTGTACCCTCTGCTCAGAAGTTGGAGATGGAGAATCAGTATCTTGGGCTCACTCAGGGAGCCAGAAGCGTGGACGAGTATCTTCATGAGTTCACACGGTTGGGTCATTATGCTGGTGCTACATTTATGGAAGAAGAACGGAAGACCAACCAGTTTTATGAGGGTCTACGTTGTAAGACCCCCCTCCTCCTTACCAAGGAAGGCTACCGGATCTTATGCCCAGAACCGCCGTCTTACGGTGACACTAACTCACGGGTTAGTCGACACCGCAATACGCCGATTCTGCCGGCTAGTACGATCATTAACCTGTAGGCCAACATGAGAAGAAAGAAGTAAACTGTATATAAAAACCATCAGTCCACAAGTCACATTACAATCATGTAAAAGAAATGAATAGTACAATAGTCCACAATAGAGTACAAATGAAAGAGTAAAAAGGGCTTATGCCCAGTACATCAAATCTCTCTCTCACAAAATCATAAATGCGGAAGCTATACTAAAACATCAAGACTCGTCCCACCTGAGGACGCACAGTAGTGGTAGTAGCCTGCTGAAGCGGTATCTACTCCTCATGTCCTGCCTCCTCCACGTGCTGGTGCTCCATCTCCACGGGCTCCTAAAAATAGTTGGTCACCGACCATTAGTCAAAAAGACTAAGTCGTTTCCTCCGCACCTCGCCCCGCAGCTCCTAGGCACCGAGCGGGAGGACGAAGCGGAGGACAACAAGGGGTAGCAAAATGGAAGCAGGTGACAATATCTATCTAGAGTGGTACTAAGTAATGAAATTCTACTCTAGCAATGCTAAGTACAGTACAAGTAGTAAGTAAGAGCGGTGCAGTAAAGGAAAGTATAGAAACAGCAGTATGAACAAGTAAATAAGCTAAGCTACCACTAAGCTATCATCACAAACGTACCCTAACTTATATAAATGCCCATACAAATATATAAGTTAGGATTTCCAGGAAATTTAACTTATCATATAAAAGAGCCCATACTAATTTATATGATAAGGATCTATGAAGCGTATGACCTAATATGAATGAATGATATGATGCAATTTTATGCGCAGGCAAGTGCAACTCACACACAACGACTCTGTGATCATAGACCTTTAGTTCCCACTTTTTGAGAGCTAGCATCACTCTCGGGTACCACCGCTGTGGCTACGGCAGCAGCGGAGCGGGCGTCTCCGCTTCTAGACCGGTATGCACACTACCAAGCCTTAGACCCCTCTCATACGCCTCTGTACACGTCCAAGGTGCACTCTAGAGTCTCGCGTACGTACTTTGCTGACAAACCCGTCAGTCTTGTTGGGTCGGATGTGTGTTATCGGGGATCGTCCTCCAGACCGCAGTGTAAAACAACCCACTGGCCCCTCTAACTCCCACAACCGCCTGGTGCACTGTACTGCCATCGGTATGACGAACGGCCAGTACCGCATGCCCCGCCACGATATTTATGCTCATGCAAGTAATTCATACCGAGCCTCCCGCTCGCAGGACCAAAACCCGTCCTGAATTCCTCAAACCCAAACCCGGGTGAGAACGCACATTAGTGCCTTTATGCCAACTCCCTCGAACCCTAGACGGGTGAGCATATATCATGAATCTCTCCAACCCCCACACGGGCGAGAAGGTACAATAATGTCCTAACCTATTAAACTACTCTTGTCTACGGTTTATTATACTTAGAGATTTAAGGTTAATCCCAGGACTGCCCCCGGTATTCCCTGTGAAGGGCTCTCAAGGGGCACTAGGAACTGTGTTGGGATTACGCCCAGCGTTCCCTTTCGCAAGGATACTTATTTTAGTTGGTGACTACCCATGTATCTCCCCAGCTCTCCTTATTGCTCTAGTAAAACCCTAGTGACTTAAGGTGTTACCGGGATGCCGACGGTCTTCCGCCGACCCCCATTCCAATTGCTAACTAAGACTTGCACTTTTGATCCCTCACTAAGGCAACTCTACCCACCAGGGTTACTCATGTTGAACTCTCTCTTATTTCTGCCGATAATCAATCCCCTGGTAATCACCTAAGGCAAGACCTATTTGTGTTATATGCAGACCATGACCTATGATTACCCTAAAAATGTGATCTTCCAAACCTTAATGCATCTTGCCTCTAAATATTTATCCTGAGGTGTTATGGACTAAGGGAACTACCCTAAGAATTCTCATAATTTTTCTTGGCTAAATAGTCCTTTAATTAATTCTTTAATTTAAATGCTAGGTCACTTTACACATGAAGTAGTTTGATTAAGTAGACACTGACCTAGGGAATTTTTCCTGAGATGTATATTGACAAAATATTGCTGCCTACAGAATTTCATAATTTTCCTTAACTTATTTATTATCATTTTCTAGTTAATATCAATTCCACACAAATTCCATTTTCCAAATGATGTATAGGCATTATGTACTCAAAAATTCCAGAACAATTACAAAACTTTTAGGACACTAATTTATGACTATTGGCAGAGTATCATCAACATTTATTGTAAAATGGCCTATAGGATTCCATTATAAGATATTTACCAAAATGCCATTTTATTAATTTAACAACAAACAATGCATCCATTAATTCTGAGAAATTTATGAAAAACTAATAATAACATTTTATAGCAATAAAATAAATTCCAAATTTTTCAGAAGTATATATCCATCATTTCAAGAATTTACCATGATAAGGGTAAAATGGGGAATTTAGGGTATCTACTCCAAAAGTTCTTCAAAACAGAGAAATCATATTTTTCCTAAGTCACATGTGATCTCATCTATGCCTTGGCAAAATTGTTTGAATTTGTACTTGAAGAAACCCTATTTTCCAATTTTATTTCCAAAATAGCTATATTTAAAATAAATTCCAATAAATAGAATTTTGATTCCAAAAATTCCATTATTAATTTGAGGGATGCAATTTACCCTAGTGAACCACTGTAAATAATTTCATGACCCTTGCATGTCACCATTGGGCTAAATACACCAATTTGCATTTTTGCTATTAGCACACCAAGTCTAAACATAGGCTAGCACATGCAAGTGGATTCTCCAACATGCAGTGAACCCAAGGTGCTGAAAATATTATCATGCACCAAGGATGACCCCACTGACCTACCACCAAAATTTGGGGCCATGGGGAGGAGTAGAGCTCCATATATGTCATTTATTTATATTTTGCTATTTTACCAAACACTATAGGAAAGTATTCTCTAAAAATTCCTACCTTTTGGCAGAAGCTAAGTACGCCCTATTCATGCATGTGCCCAAAATTTGGGGCCATGGTGATCAATAGTTTGACCTAGGCATCCAATTTAATTTCTGCCCTACTCTAGGACCAGTCCTAGGAGAAATGTCCTACAGGACTGTACACTACACCAAAATGTATGTTTAGGGTGGCATATTAAAGGCAAGACCCCTGGCTACATTTTTCATTAAGGGTCAAAGTTCTGGAAATGCCTCTAAGAGGCCTAAATTTAACATGCAAAGTGACTGAAAAAGTGTGACAGAAATCATACTATTCAATACATTAAATTAATTCATATTAATAACTGCGCACGAATCTTAAAGCTTATCCGACGGGATCTGGTCATTGTCTACCTCCAGCCAATGGCTGAGATCGAGCCGACCTGGAGCAACTTTGCCGGCGGTTTCCGGCCAGCTGAGACGGCGCCACCTCCGGCCAACGGTGCCATCACCATCACGGTGGTGGTGGCTATCATTTCCCGGCGATGGGGCGGCGGGAGACTGCGGCGACGGCGATCCCGAGCGGTTTCAAAAGCTTGGAATTCTCTCGATTTTCTCACATGGCATCGGGCTCAGTTGAGCCCGATATCTCTCCTATTTGATCTAAGATGCTAGTACGGGTAGAGGTGAAGTGAAACGCACCTGAATCGAAGCTTGGCTGCGGTTTGCCGTGGTGGTGGTGCGCCGCCGAGCTCCACCCCGAAAGCTCAAATCTCCACCGTTCTCCATGATTGAGCAGTCGAATTCCACTCCTTTCGGCCTTCTGAAGCTAATGGTGAGGTCTGTTTGGACTGAGGTGGGCTATAAGTGGAGTTAACTCCAAGGTGAGCTCGGTTTGAGCTTTGGAGGTTTCACCCATGGCGCCATGTGGCTCACTGCCTTGGTTTTCTGCTGGAATTGAAGAGGGGAGGTCAGCCACCTGGTTTTGGGCAGCCAAAACCAACTGATGGGGTGGCCATGTGGCCACCATTTTCTTCATTCCCCTTTCTCTCTCCTCTTCTCCTAAAAATTCCAATTTTACCCCCTTGCATGTATTCTCTCTCCTGATTTAGAGGGGTAGGACTGGTCTTGTTCACTTGGGCTGACTATGGGCCAATTTTGGTGTGGTCCAAGGGGAAATGGCTTGGCCTTCATTTCACTCTTTAGGTCAATTTGTTGACCAAATTGACTTAGGGAGTTGACTTGGTCAACCATGGTGGGTGGACTGACCCTACTTGGTGGAAATGGGTCTAGTGGCACCACCCAACTTGGTTTGGGTCAAGGGGGTGCCCTACTTAGGTTAATTAGGCCTATGAGTGTGGGTTTGACCAAATTAAGCCCTAGGTTGACTTTGGTCAATTGGGGTCAAAATGTTGACCCAGTGACATACCTTAGGGTCCACTTAGATTGTCTTTAGGGTTAGGGTAATGTGGTGGGGTCATGGTGTGGCTAGGGTCCCTAATTAGGCTAGTTTGACCTAGTTTGACTTGGTCCTATAGTGGGCTCCACATGGCTACCACCCACTACCTTGGGCCAAACCTAGTTGTTCTCCTTAAGTCTCACCCCATGCCTAACCCAATCTAAGTTGAGGGGTCCAGAAGTAACATGGGATGTTACAAATTCCAATAAACAAGAAAATAATTTCGTCCCCGAAATTTAAGTTCGGGTCTACGGGGTTCTATTTGCAAGAATCATCAAGAAATTTAACGACATAACTTAAATGTACCTGATGCGAATAGCTCCGGGTGTTGCTCCAGCATCAGATCTCTCGGCTCCAAAGTGTGCTCCTCCCGTCCATGGTTGGACCACAGCACCTTCACAAGAGGGACCTTCTTCTTCCGCAACACTCGGATGGCTGTATCGTCAATCCGGATCGGCTCCAATCTCACTGATCTGTCAGGCTCTACCGGTCCGGCTGTAGTAGTGATGTGCTGCTCCGGCCGAAGGAGAGCTCTTCGCAAGGAAGAGACATGGAAGACGTCATGTAATGCACCCAACTCCGGTGGCAGCTGCAGTCGGTAAGCCAAGGGGCCGATCCGCTCCAGGATCAGGTATGGCCCCATGTATCGTGGACTGAGCTTCTTGTGCCTCCGCACCCGAGAAACACCGTCTACTGGACGTATCTTCAAGAATACCCTGTCTCCAACCTGGAACTCCACCTTCCGGTGCCGAGCATCATAATACTTTGCCTGCCTGCTCTGGGCCTCCAGTAGCCGATCCCTGATCAATCGAATCTGAGCCTTAGTGTCCTCTATATAATCAGATCCCAGAGCCCTGGTATCCACATCCTGTACCCATGATAGTGGTGTCCGGCATCTCCTCCCATAAAGCGCCTCGTATGGAGCCATCCTGATGCTAGCCTGGTGGCTGTTATTATACGAGAACTCAATCAATGGTAGCAGCCTCTCCCAAGGCCTCCCCGTATCCAATATGCAAAATCTGAGCAGGTCCTCCATGGTTCGGATGGTCCGCTCGGTCTGTCCATCGGTCTGCGGGTGGAAGGCGGTACTAAAAGTAAGCCGAGATCCCAAGTAAGCATGCACGGCCCTCCACTCGCTCGAAGTGAACCGACCATCACGGTCCGAAACAATAGTCCTGGGGATACCATGATATCTGACGTACTGCTCCACAAATAGTCTCACCAGAACTGCAACTGGGGCATCCTTTCGAACTGGAATAAACCGCGCTACCTTGGTCAATCTATCCACTATAACCCATATGGAATCATGCCCAGAGTGGGAGCGAGGCAACCCGTGTACAAAGTCCATAGCAATGTCCTCGAACTTCCACTCTGGAACTGGCAGTGGCTGTAGTAAACCTCCTGGGCTCTTGCATTCCGCCTTCACACGCTGGCAGGTCTCGCAATGGGTCACAAAATCCGTGATCTCCCTCTTCATCCCGGGCCAATACATAGATCTCCGCAAATCTGCCCACATCTTGGTGATGCCGGGGTGCACTGAATATCTCGAGCAATGTGCCTCTCGGAGTATGTCCTCCCGGATACTGCCTCCTGCTGGTATGTAGATGCGTCCCCGGAACCTAAGAAGATCATCCTGTAGCATGTAGTCCTCGACCCTGCCCCTCTCTAAGGCACTGAAAATCGGCTGTAACGCAGCATCCAGCCTCTGATGTGCTCGGATGCGCTCCTGTATATCATCGCCGCTGATCACTGAGCTCAAATACTCTCTATATACGACTGGCTCGGTCTCGGACACCATGGTGATGTGCATGTCCTCCATCATCTGTAGCAGCTCTAAAGACATCAATCGGGGCTTCGGTCCAGAAGTGCCGGCCCTCCTGCTCAAAGCATCCGCAACCGTGTTCGCTTTCCCCGGGTGATAGTGGATCTTGTAATCATAATCACAGAGGAACTCCAGCCACCTCCTCTGTCTCAGGTTTAGGTCCTTCTGCGTATCGATATACTTGAGATTCTTGTGATCTGAAAAGATGTCACAATGAATCCCGTATAAATAATGCCTCCATATCTTTAGGGCGAAAACCACAGCCCCGAGCTCTAGATCATGTACTGGATAGTTATGCTCATGCTTCTTCAACTGTCTCGAAGCATAAGCAATAACGTGTCCATGCTGCATCAGGACGGCACCCATCCCCTGATAAGAGGCGTCCGTGTAGATCTGGAATCCTTCGCTCCCTGATGGAAGCGCAAGAATGGGGGATGAGATGAGTCGGTCCTTCAGCTCTTGAAAAGAAGTCTCACACCGCTCTGACCAAACAAAATCTGTGTCCTTCTTCGTCAAGGACGTGAGGGGGAGTGCTATCCTCGAGAACCCCTCCACGAACTTGCGATAATACCCTGCTAGTCCCAAGAAACTGCGGATGTCAGATGCGGTCTTCGGCCATGGCCAATCCCTCACCGTCTCTATCTTGGCTGGGTCCACAGCTAACCCAGCCCCACTGATCGTGTGCCCCAGGAAGGCCACCTCCTGCAACCAGAACTGGCACTTCGAAAATTTTGCGTACATCTGTGTCTCCCTCAACCTCTGCAGGACCTGTGCCAAGTGCTCCGTATGCTCCTCCTGAGTCCGAGAATATATAAGGATGTCGTCGATGAACACAATCACGAAGCGGTCTAAGAAAGGCTCGAATACACGGTTCATTAGACTCATGAATGCAGCAGGAGCATTCGTGAGCCCAAAAGGCATCACCGTGAACTCGTATAGTCCATAGCGCGAACTGAATGCCGTCTTCGGTATGTCCTCTTCCCTGATACGGAGCTGATAGTAGCCGGATCGCAGATCTAACTTGGAGAACCAGAAGGCTCCCTGTAGCTGGTCAAATAACTCATCTATCCGAGGCAGAGGATAGGTGTTGCGGACCGTCAACCGGTTCAGCTCCCGGTAATCTATACATAATCGCAGTGATCCATCCTTCTTCTTCACAAAGAGAACTGGCGCTCCCCATGGAGATGAACTAGGCCGCACAAATCCTGACTCGACTAGCTCCTGTAGTTGAGTTCTGAACTCTACTAACTCCCTGGGAGCCATCCTGTAGGGTGCCCGGGACACCGGCTTCGCTCCAGGTACTAGCTGAATCCTGAAATCCAAATCTCTAGCAGGCGGTAGCCCGGGCAATTTCTCCGGGAATACGTCGGCGAAATCCCGAACCACCGGAATATCTGAGATAGTCGCCTCTGTTCCCACCATCTCGAAGCAGACAATATAGACTTCTTCACCCTCCTCATGGGCCTTCACAGCCTGTATAGAAGATAACAGTAGGTGGCAGATAGGCTGGATACCTTCAACGATAACATGAGAGTCGCCATGTCTTAGCGTGATCCTCCTGGACGGGCAATCTATCTGGGCATGGTTCCGATGCAACCAGGCCATGCCCAAGATCAAATCAAAGTCCTGCAGCTTCAGAATGGTTGCCGGCGCCTCAAATGCCTTGCCGCCAATCTCGGCCTCCATATCGCAATGTGCAGTGGTCCGCAGCTCCGATCCATCGGGTAGACGTACCCTCATCTCTAGTCCAGGGAACCTGTCCACGCCTTCGAGTCCGTCGATGAAGGCCTCAGATACGAACGAGTGTGAAGCACCCATGTCGAAAAGAGTATGAGCGGGCTTGCCGCTGATCATAACTATGCCTGAGGTTTGTTTATGTGAAAGTTAATTGTTATCCTATAGTTCCAGGTATTATATATATATCATTGAAAATCCAAGAAAATTCATAATTAACTTCAAGTACCTGTGATAACCTCCTCGGGATTCCTCGACTCTGTGAGGTCCAAGGCGTATATCTGCTCCTGCTCGCGCCTCCTGCCGTAATATCCCCGACCTCGGCCTCGTCCTCGGCCCTGTTGTACTGGGGCCACTGGAGGTGGAGGAGGAGGAGGGGGATGGAATCGGTGCGGGCACTCCGACCTGATGTGCCCGGGCTGGCGGCATCCGTAACAAACCACTTGTCGATGGCCTCGGTCATCCTGTCTCCTTGGATCATGCATCTGTAGAGGTGGGGGAGCCAATGCTGGAGGAG
Source organism: Platanthera guangdongensis (assembly GCA_039583875.1). Classification (NCBI taxonomy): domain Eukaryota; kingdom Viridiplantae; phylum Streptophyta; class Magnoliopsida; order Asparagales; family Orchidaceae; genus Platanthera; species Platanthera guangdongensis. Next base: position 178,759,460 of record CM077151.1, on the reverse strand, counting down.
GTACCTGCTCCTGCCTGAAGTTGGGACGACGACGTCCCCCACCCTTCCTGTATCCGATGGTCCTGCCTCTCTGAGAGCCCCTACTGCTCTCTCCTGACGTCGACCCATCAAATGGTCTCTTCCCTCCGGCTCGCACCATCAGCTGGTCAGCCTCCAGCTTCTTCGCCATCTCGATGATCTGCCTGGATGTGCCATGAGAAATGAATAGCAAGGCCTGCCTCAAATCATCCCTGAGGCCCCGGTAGAACCTCTTTGCATACCTCCTATCGTCGGTGTCCTGAATCCCCGCGAATCTGGCCAAGTGGGAGAACTCTCTCTGGTACTCTATCACCGATCTAGTCCCCTGCTTGAGGTTCAAAAACCTCTCCTCCAAAGCATCTCTATCCGTAGCAGAGACGAAGTGCTCCAAAAACACATCACCAAACTCCTCCCAAGATATCTCTGACAGCTCAAAGTCCGCATAAGTAGACTCCCGGACTGATTTCCACAATCTCTTTGCATGAGCCTCTAGCACAGAGGTGGCTAGGGGTACTGCCTGGCCGACTGGGCAGTTGATGCCTGCTAAGATCTCGTGTATGGCTTCCAGCCATTCTTCCGTCTTCACCGCATCCTCTGTCCCACGGTACGTCGGTGGGGACAGGCTCTTGAATGCACTCAGCCAGCTCGACCCCGGATTTGGCTGTGGAGCCGGGACTTGCTGGGCTCTAAAGGCATCCAAAATCGCCGTCAGGGTCTGACACATCTCCGTATGTAGGAATGGAGTGGCAGCTGGAGGGGGAGGAGCCACATTTTGCGGCGCTGCGACCTGTGGAGGTTGCATAAAGGTAAGGTTAGAGCAATATTGGCCTAACAAATTGTACTTTGTGGACCATTTATGTGACTTTACACATGGGCACACCACTGCTTCCGCTGCATAGTTTGTCCGCAAACTAATGCTGGGGCGGGGGTGGTCCCATGTTGTGGACTTCTTTCTCATATGATCGTTGTTCAAGTGATACCAGTTTGTAAGACCCCCCTCCTCCTTACCAAGGAAGGCTACCGGATCTTATGCCCAGAACCGCCGTCTTACGGTGACACTAACTCACGGGTTAGTCAACACCGCAATACGCCGATTCTGCCGGCTAGTACGATCATTAACCTGTAGGCCAACATGAGAAGAAAGAAGTAAACTGTATATAAAAACCATCAGTCCACAAGTCACATTACAATCATGTAAAAGAAATGAATAGTACAATAGTCCACAATAGAGTACAAATGAAAGAGTAAAAAGGGCTTATGCCCAGTACATCAAATCTCTCTCTCACAAAATCATAAATGCGGAAGCTATACTAGAACATCAAGACTCGTCCCACCTGAGGACGCACAGTAGTGGTAGTAGCCTGCTGAAGCGGTATCTGCTCCTCATGTCCTACCTCCTCCACGTGCTGGTGCTCCATCTCCACGGGCTCCTAAAAATAGTTGGTCACCGACCATTAGTCAAAAAGACTAAGTCGTTTCCTCCGCACCTCGCCCCGCAGCTCCTAGGCACCGAGCGGGAGGACGAAGCGGAGGACAACAAGGGGTAGCAAAATGGAAGCAGGTGACAATATCTATCTAGAGTGGTACTAAGTAATGAAATTCTACTCTAGCAATGCTAAGTACAGTACAAGTAGTAAGTAAGAGCGGTGCAGTAAAGGAAAGTATAGAAACAGCAGTATGAACAAGTAAATAAGCTAAGCTACCACTAAGCTATCATCACAAACGTACCCTAACTTATATAAATGCCCATACAAATATATAAGTTAGGATTTCCAGGAAATTTAACTTATCATATAAAAGGGCCCATACTAATTTATATGATAAGGATCTATGAAGCGTATGACCTAATATGAATGAATGATATGATGCAATTTTATGCGCAGGCAAGTGCAACTCACACACAATGACTCTGTGATCACAGACCTTTAGTTCCCACTTTTTGAGAGCTAGCATCACTCTCGGGTACCACCGCTGTGGCTACGGCAGCAGCGGAGCGGGCGTCTCCGCTTCTAGACCGGTATGCACACTACCAAGCCTTAGACCCCTCTCATACGCCTCTGTACACGTCCAAGGTGCACTCTAGAGTCTCGCGTACGTACTTTGCTGACAAACCCGTCAGTCTTGTTGGGTCAGATGTGTGTTATCGGGGATCGTCCTCCAGACCGCAGTGTAAAACAACCCACTGGCCCCTCTAACTCCCACAACCGCCTGGTGCACCGTACTGCCATCGGTGTGACGAACGGCCAGTACCGCATGCCCCGCCACGATATTTATGCTCATGCAAGTAATTCATACCGAGCCTCCCGCTCGCAGGACCAAAACCCGTCCTGAATTCCTCAAACCCAAACCCGGGTGAGAACGCACATTAGTGCCTTTATGCCAACTCCCTCGAACCCTAGATGGGTGAGCATATATCATGAATCTCTCCAACCCCCACACGGGCGAGAAGGTACAATAATGTCCTAACCTATTAAACTACTCTTGTCTACGGTTTATTATACTTAGAGATTTAAGGTTAATCCTAGGACTGCCCCCGGTATTCCCTGTGAAGGGCTCTCAAGGGGCACTAGGAACTGTGTTGGGATTACGCCCAGCGTTCCCTTTCGCAAGGATACTTATTTTAGTTGGTGACTACCCATGTATCTCCCCAGCTCTCCTTATTGCTCTAGTACAACCCTAGTGACTTAAGGTGTTACCGGGATGCCGACGGTCTTCCACCGACCCCCATTCCAATTGCTAACTAAGACTTGCACTTTTGATCCCTCACTAAGGCAACTCTACCCACCAGGGTTACTCATGTTGAACTCTCTCTTATTTCTGCCGATAATCAATCCCCTGGTAATCACCTAAGGCAAGACCTATTTGTGTTATATGCAGACCATGACCTATGATTACCCTAAAAATGTGATCTTCCAAACCTTAAGGCATCTTGCCTCTAAATATTTATCCTGAGGTGTTATGGACTAAGGGAACTACCCTAAGAATTCTCATAATTTTTCTTGGCTAAATAGTCCTTTAATTAATTCTTTTAATTTAAATGCTAGGTCACTTTACACATGAAGTAGTTTGATTAAGTATCCACTGACCTAGGGAATTTTTCCTGAGATGTATATTGACAACATATTGCTGCCTACAGAATTTCATAATTTTCCTTAACTTATTTATTATCATTTTCTATTTAATATCAATTCCACACAAATTCCATTTTCCAAATGATGTATAGGCATTATGTACTCAAAAATTCCAGACAAATTACAGAACTTTTAGGACACTAATTTATGACTATTGGCAGAGTATCATCAACATTTATTGTAAAATGGCCTATAGGATTCCATTATAAGGTATTTACCAAAATGCCATTTTATTAATTTAACAACAAACAATGCATCCATTAATTCTGAGAAATTTATGCAAAACTAATAATAACATTTTATAGCAATAAAATAAATTCCAAATTTTTCAGAAGTATATATCCATCATTTCAAGAATTTACCATGATAAGGGTAAAATGGGGAATTTAGGGTATCTACTCCAAAAGTTCTTCAAAACAGAGAAATCATATTTTTCCTAAGTCACATGTGATCTCATCTATGCCTTGGCAAAATTGTTTGAATTTGTACTTGAAGAAACCCTATTTTCCAATTTTATTTCCAAAATAGATATATTTAAAATAAATTCCAATAAATAGAATTTTGATTCCAAAAATTCCATTATTAATTTGAGGGATGAAATTTACCCTAATGAACCACTATAAATAATTCCATGACCCTTGCATGTCACCATTGGGCTAAATACACCAATTTGCATTTTTTCTATTTGCACACCAAGTCTAAACATAGGCTAGCACATGCAAGTGGATTCTCCAACATGCAGTGAACCCAAGGTGCTGAAAATATTATCATGCACCAAGGATGACCCCACTGACCTACCACCAAAATTTGGGGCCATGGGGAGGAGTAGAGCTCCATATATGTCATTTATTTATATTTTGCTATTTTACCAAAAACTATAGGAAACTATTCTCTAAAAATTCCTAAATTTTGGAAGGAGCTAAGTATGCCCTAATCATGCATGTGCCCAAAATTTGGCGCCATGGTGATCAATAGTTTGACCTAGGCATCCAATTTAATTTCTGCCCTACTCTAGGACCAGTCCTAGGAGAAATGTTCTACAGGACTGTACACTACACCAAAATGTATGTTTAGGGTGGCATATTAAAGGTAAGACCCCTGGCTACATTTTTCATTAAGGGGCAAAGTTCTGGAAATGCATCTAAGAGGCCTACATTTAACATTCAAAGTGACTGAAAAAGTGTGACAGAAATCATACTATTCAATACATTAAATTAATTCATATTAATAACTGCGCACGAATCTTAAAGCTTATCCGACGGGATCTGGTCATCGTCTACCTCCAGCCAACGGCTGAGATCGAGCCGACCTGGAGCAACTTTGCCAGCGGTTTCCGGCCAGCTGAGACGGCGCCACCTCCGGCCAACGGTGCCATCACCATCACGGTGGTGGTGGCTATCATTTCCCGGCGATGGGGCGGCGGGAGACTGCGGCGACGGCGATCCCGAGCGGTTTCAAAAGCTTGGAATTCTCTCGATTTTCTCACATGGCATCGGGCTCAGTTGAGCCCGATATCTCTCCTATTTGATCTAAGATGCTAGTACGGGTAGAGGTGAAGTGAAACGCACCTGAATCGAAGCTTGGCTGCGGGTCAGGCGGCGGTTTGCCGTGGTGGTGGTACGCCGGCGAGCTCCACCCCGAAAGCTCAAATCTCCACCGTTCTCCATGATTGAGCAGTCGAATTCCACTCCTTTCGGCCTTCTGAAGCTAATGGTGAGGTCTGTTTGGACTGAGGTGGGCTATAAGTGGAGTTAACTCCAAGGTGAGCTCGGTTTGAGCTTTGGAGGTTTCACCCATGGCGCCATGTGGCTCACTGCCTTGGTTTTCTGCTGGAATTTAAGAGGGGAGGTCAGCCACCTGGTTTTGGGCAGCCAAAACCAACTGATGGGGTGGCCATGTGGCCACCATTTTCTTCATTCCCCTTTCTCTCTCCTCTTCTCCTAAAAATTCCAATTTTACCCCCTTGCATGTATTCTCTCTCCTGATTTAGAGGGGTAGGACTGGTCTTGTTCACTTGGGCTGACTATGGGCCAATTTTGGTGGGCTTGGTCCAAGGGGAAATGGCTTGACCTTCATTTCACTCTTTAGGTCAATTTGTTGACCAAATTGACTTAGGGAGTTGACTTGGTCAACCATGGTGGGTGGACTGACCCTACTTGGTGGAAATGGGTCTAGTGGCACCACCCAACTTGGTTTGGGTCAAGTGGGTGCCCTACTTAGGTTAATTAGGCCTATGAGTGTGGGTTTGACCAAATTAAGCCCAAGGTTGACTTTGGTCAATTGGGGTCAAAATGTTGACCCAGTGACATACCTTAGGGTCCACTTAGATTATCTTTAGGGTTAGGGTAATGTGGTGGGGTCATGGTGTGGCTAGGGTCCCTAATTAGGCTAGTTTGACGTAGTTTGACTTGGTCCTATAGTGGGCTCCACATGGCTACCACCCACTACCTAGGGCCAAACCTAGTTGTTCTCCTTAAGTCTCACCCCATGCCTAATCCAATCTAAGTTGAGGGGTCCAGAAGTAACATGGGATGTTACATACATGGAGACCTATAGTTACTACTTGATGGGCCTAAGGCGCAAGGCTTCCTAGCCTTGGTCAATTCGGCCCGATCGTTGGAGAAGGTCATTAAGAAAGTTCAAGAGAAGAAGGACCCAGGAGAAAGGAAGTCCGAGTTCAAGGTACCAAATAACTAGTCAAGTTTCTGTAGATGGAACAAGAAGTGGAGGACTTCGAACTCAGCCCCTTCGGCTGATGCGTCGGGGGCAACTACAAGTCGAGTCCCAGGAGCTTGCTACAACTGCGGGAAGATGGGGCATTTTCCTCGTGAGTGTTGGAGCAGACGTGCAAAGTCCGAGAGGAAGCCTGGAGCGACTTATGAGGAGAAAGGGAAGGCAGTGGAGTCAACCGCGTCCCACCATGCTCCAGCCCAGCCTAGAGTCTACAACCTTGGTCTGCAAGAGGCCATAAAGCAGGCGGACGTGGTGACAGGTATGAGTTAAATTGCAGTGGTTTAACTTTTATAGTTGTTACCTTTGTATTTGTTAGCTTACTTTTGTTGGTGCTAGGCTTTGTGTTGATCTTTGAGTTTCCGGCGAGAGCCCTGTTTGATACGGGAGCATCACATTCCCTCTTGTCCAAAAAATTCATATCGTGCATCGGGGTTCCGTACTCGATGGCAAAAGACAAGTTGGATGTGTTGTTGCCCAATGGGTGCTCAATGCGCGCGGATAGGGTCTGCATTGTGAACATTCAGTTTGGAGACCAGGAGTTTGATTTGCGGGCGTTGGTTCTACCTTTAGTGGTGTTCGACGTAATATTCAGGTATGGATTGGCTCTCGGAGCAGGGTGCATGCATTGATTGCAACCGTAAGGAAGTTAAGTTGGGTTTGAACACTGATCGGGAGACGATTTTCGCGGGCATGAAGGGGTCGGGTAAGATCTTGATGTCGGCCCTTCAGGTGTTCAAGGCGGTTTGGTCTAGGGCAGAGCTGTTTGTCACTCTAGTGCAGACTTCGACACCTAAGCCAAGTCTTGACAGTATTCCAGTTGTGTCCGAATATCCTGATGTGTTCCCTGATGATCCCCAGGAGCCCCTCCCCAGTGGGAGATTGATTTTACCATTGAGCTGGTACTGGGTGCCAAACCGGTGTCACGCACTCCATATCGGATAGCGCCAAGAGAGATGGCAGAGTTGAAGGTGTAACTGCAAGAGTTACTAGAGTAAGGTTATGTGCGTCCAAGTTCGTCGCCTTGGAGCGCACCAGTTCTCTTTGTTAAGAAGAAAGATGGGAGCTTGCGGCTTTGTATCAACTACCGGGAATTGAACAAGCTTACGGAAAAGATTAAGTATCCAATTCCCCAGATTGACGATCTATTTGATCAGTTGGTTGGGTCAACGGTATATTCGAAGTTAGATCTGAAGTCTGGTTACTACCAGTTGAGGATAAAGGAGAGCGACATCCCAAAGACAGCATTCAGTACGCAGTTTGGGCATTACGAATTCACAGTCATGCCGTTTGGGTTGTCGAATGCGCCATCTGTATTTATGGATCTGATGAACATGACATTCAGAGAGTACCTGGATCATTTCGTGATAGTATTTATCGATGATATCCTGGTGTATTCATAGAGTGAGGAGGATCACTATAGTCATGTACACATGGTGTTGGAGACATTGAGTAGGAATCAGTTGTATGCTAAGTTCTCTAAGTGTGAATTCTGGTTATCCTCGATAGCGTTCCTTGGTCATGTTGTTAGTGGAGAAGGGATAGCTGTGGATCCGGCGAAGATAGTGGCGATAAGAGAGTTGCCTGCTTTGACTATAGTGGCAGAGGTCCGGAGTTTTCTAGGGCTTGCTGGCTACTACAGGCGCTTCGTAGAGAACTTCTCGCGGATAGCGCTACCACTCACGACGTTGACTAGGAAGGATCAAAAGTTTGTGTGGTCTCCGGAGTGCGAACAGGCTTTTGAAGATTTGAAGGGTCGGTTGACTACAGTGCCTATTTTATGTTCGCCAAGTGGAACCAAAGGGTTCAAGATCTATAGTGATGATTCGGGCAGTGGTTTGGGCTGCGTTCTGTTACAGCAAGGCTTATGGTTCATGACAACTGAAGGTTCATGAGAGGAATTATCAGGTCCACGACTTAGAGTTAGCGGCCGTGATATTTGCTCTAAAGCTTTGGAGGCACTACCTGTACGGTGTAAAGGTCGATATTTACACCGATCATAAGAGCTTGAAGTACCTGTTGGACCAAAAGGATCTTAACATGAGGCAGCGGAGGTGGATGGAGTTCTTAGGGGACTATACCTTCAAGATTCATTATGTGCCTGGGAAGGGTAATGTAGTGGCAGATGCGTTGAGTCGCAGGACTCCAGCGCAGGCCAGCTTGTTATCGGTAGATGATGAGAGATTGGTCCATGAGTTGGAAGCTTTGGAGATATCTTGTGTCGACAAGCAATCTAGTGCTGAGGCGAAACTGTTTTGGACAGAGGTGCAGTGTGACCTAGCGGATAGAGTTCGACGGGCTTTGGTTCAGGATAACAGCATGAACCAGATCTTGGATGAATCTTTGGATGGGTCAAATTCCCAGTTTGCTGTTGAGGATGGGTTGCTAAGGAAGGATGGTCGCCTATGCGTTCCTAGTGCAGATAATCTTCGGGAGGAGTTGATGTATGAGGCTCATCATACCAAGTACTCAATTCACCCGGGAAGCACGAAGATGTATAGAGACATGAAGAAATTATTCTGGTGGCCATGACTGAAGAAGGATGTAGCACTTTATGTGGCCAAGTGCAGAACTTGTGCATTGGTGAAGGCAGAATGCCAGAAGCCCGGAGGTTTCTTGAAGTCCCTCCCTATCCCAGAATGGAAATTTGACGACATATCTATGGATTTTGTACACAGTTTGCCAAAGTCGCATAAGGGAAACGACTCCATTTGGGTGGTCGTAGATAGGTTGACAAAGGTGTCACACTTTATTCCGAACAGGAAGGAAGATCCGGTGGAAACGTTAGCCAAACTCTACGTGTATAATATTGTACGATTGCATGGTGTGCCCCGCAGTATTGTTAGTGACCGAGATGGACGCTTCACGTCGAATGACTGGAGGTTGGTGCATAGTCTGTTGGATACTAAACTAAAGTTCAGTACAGCCTTTCATCCGCAGACGGATGGCCAAACCGAGAGGGTCAACCGGACGATGGAGGACATGCTTTGCATGTGCGTCCTAGATTTCGGAAAGCATTGGGAGGATCACCTGTATATGGTGGAGTTTGCATACAACAACAGCTTTGAAGGCAAGTATTGGAATGGAGCCTTTCGAGGCCTTATACGGGAGGAAGTGTCGTACGCCGTTGTCTTAGTTAGAGGCAGGCGAATCGAAGTTGTATAAACGTCAAGCGGTGGAAGACGCCACTTCAATGGTGCGTACAATTTAGGAAAGGTTGAAGATCGCTCAGGATAGACAGTCAAAGTACTATAACGCCAAGCATAGGAACGTGGAGTTCAATGTTGGCGACATGGTGTATCTAAAAATCAAGCCGTTCGAGGGTGTATCGCGGGTTCGACTCTTGAAGAAGTTGAGTCCGAGATACCTTGGACCATTTGAAATCCTGGAGCGTGTCGGCGAGGCGGCGTATAGATTGAAGCTGTCGGCGGAATTGAGTGGGCTGCATGACGTGTTCCACGTATCGGTGTTGCGTAAGGCGGTGCAAGAGCCTTCGCAGATCATTGCGGATAATCAAGTACCAGTTGATTATGAGTTGACCACAAGGGTCAAGCCAGTACGTATTGAAGATGTTGCAGTCAAGCGACTCCGCAACAAGGATATCCGTATGGTTAAAGTCCGATGGGATAATTGCGGACGTGACGAGCTTTCTTGGGAGCGAGAGCAAGCTATGTTGGATGAATACCCCGAGTTATTCCACTCAGGTATTATTTAGATTTGTGTACCTTTACGTAATTTTGGGACGAAATTCCTTAAGTGGGGGAGATTTGTAATGCCCCGAAAATTATATTTGAGTCGGTCGCGAAAAAGGGGATTTTGGTGGCTGTATAGGGTACACGGCCTAGGACACGGGCGTGTCCAAGGCCGTGTCTGGCTGGTGTTTTTGGCCGTTTTCATCCCGAGAATGACACGGCTAGAAACACAGCTAAGTGACACGGGCGTGTCATGTGACACGGGCGTGTGCCTACCCGTGTCCCTATCCGTGTTCCTTTGGGTCGTGTCCGTTGCCATGGCGGTTATGCGTGACACGCCCATGAACACGGGTGTGTCGAGGAACCCGACACGGGCATGTCAGGTGAGACACGGGTGTGTCTTTGCCCGTGTGTCTTTCCTTCGTTCGACGATCGTGCCTGGATCAAGGCACACGGCCTGGGACACAGCCGTGTGCCAAGCCGTGTACGGCATAGGTCTGGAGATTTTTGAATGGATCTGAGCCATTCGTTTTCTTTAATTAAGATCCAACGACCCAGATGGTTTCCTGCTCGGTTAAGGCTGGGAATAGAGGAGTTAATCCTTCATTTCTCTCCAACCATTCTCTCTCTCAAGGTGTTGGAAAGAGGAGGAAGAAGGAAGGGATTCCGGCCGCCGGCGGAGCATCGGAGCACCGTTTCGAAATCTGAGAGCGGATCTGTGGAGGAAAGTTCGTTGCGAAGAGTTCCATCCGTGTAGTTTTTACATGGCACCAAAGTGGACTACAAGGGTAACGATTCTCTACTTGAGCATGTGAAGCTCTTTCTTTCTGCATAGGGAATCCCGCTCCCGCGAGTGTGCGGTGAGTGCGTGGTGTTCCTTGGGGTTGATGTGAATAGTCCCCCTTGTGTTGCATATAGAGTCCGGAATCGTAAGTACGGGCATAGGCATTGTGTGTGAAGCCTACCCGGACGTGTATTGTCTGGATCGGTGATGTTGCATTTGATATGTTTTGCCGGAGAAGACTCCGTGCTTTTGGTTTTTCGGGTTTCTACGTGGTAGATTGCAGCAGGGATCCTTGGAGGTTAGCTTCAAGGCACACCCAGAAAATTGAGCGGAAACGTGTTCTGCTAACTTGGCGGTCTGGGAACCGGCCTTGATCATAACTGGGTTATGAGATTGTTTGGAAAATTTTGGGATCCGAGAGAAGCTTGGCCGCGCATAGGACATAAAGTGTATATGCGGCGTGAGCAACGGGCACGTGGAATTGGACCTAGGCTATGTGGAACGGTGCGAGGAATCCGAAAAGGGCACTGGCCGTTAGCATAGTCGGGAGCCTTAGACTAGACAGGGTCAAGAAGGCTAAAATGCTCACTTGGTTGCCATCTTTGGGATGGTGGTGAAGACACTGATATGTCAGGATTCACCGTTAATGTGCCCTGAGTGCACGGGTTGTTTGGCCGTGCAAGCCTACACCTGTGGCGTAGTATAATTGCGCTTTATTATTTTATTGGGCTAATGATATGCAGGGAAAGATCACCGCCGTCCCGAGTTAGGGGCGGGGTCGTTATAATTTGGTCGGCTTTTGTCTGACCATTGCTTTGTTTGCCACCGTGCGGTGGAATGTGCTTGCAGGCGCTGCGGATCCGAGTACCAAATAGTGGGCTGGAGCCCATGTTGCTATGCTGGCCCTAGAAGGCCAAAGCGAATAGTTGTACATTACTTTTGTCTTGTGTGGCCGGCCTGCGAGTCGATGTATGGAAAACACTATTTATTAAGTGAACTATTGAAAGGACATAAGGCCATGTCCCCTTCTAGTGTATTTTGGGTTTCATTCCAGTAGTGTGGTTGTGGAATTCATGTTTATTGGATTTAAGTTTTGGGTTCTTTCAACTTGTAAAATCTTCCGCTAGAATGCTCTATGTAGGACGAGTAGTCTTAATTGGATAGTTTGTATATTCTTATGTAACCCTTTCGACTGTTTGTGGTATATGGCGTCGGGTTCCAGCTGGACCTTCTGTTATATGTCATGCGACGGATGGGCGTGTTACAGCCACCTCACACCGCGACGTCCAAAAGAATGGAGTGTCCTTCTTCGTCAAAGAAGTGAGTGGGAGGGCTATCTGAGAAAATCCCTGCACAAACTTCTGGTAGTATCCGGCCAATCCCAGGAAACTTCGGATATCCTTGGCCATCTTCAACTGAGGCCAGTCTTGCACTGCCTAAATCTTTGCAGGGTCCACTACCAGTCCCGCTCCACTGATAATTTGGCCTAAAAAGGCCACCTCTGTTAGCCAAAACTTGCACTTACTGAACTTGGCATATAACGGGTGCTCCCTGAGCTTCCCCAGAGTCAAGGCCAAATGCTGTGTATGCTCCTCCTTTATCCTTGAATAGATGAGGATGTCATCTATGAATACTCTGACAAACCGGACGAGGTACGGCTCGAACACCCGGTTCATCAAGCTCATGAAAGCGGTTGGCGCATTCGTTAGCACGAAGGGCATCACGGTAAACTCATACAACCCGTATCTACTACTGAAGGCTGTCTTCGGGAAATCCCCCTCCTGAATGCGCAGCTGGTAGTAACCTGACCTCAGATATAACTTTGAGAACCAGTGGGTTGCCTCCAACTGGTCAAACAGCTCGGCAATCCTCGATAGAGGATACGTGCTCCGGACCGTCAGCCTATTCAGAGCCCTGTAGTCGATGCATAATCGGAGCGTCCCATCCTTCTTCTTGACGAACAGCACCAGAGCTCCCCATGGTGAAGAGGTTTGTCCGGACAAATCCCGCTTCCACTAGCTCCTGCAGCTGGCTTCGAAACTCCACCAACTCTTTCGGGGCCATCCGATAGAGAGCTCTAGATGTCGGCTTAGCCCCCGGTACGAGCTGTATTTGGAAGTCCTTCTCCCGATATGGGAGTAGCCCTGGCAGCTTCTCTGGAAACACGTCAACAAAATCCTCTACCACCAAGATATTAGGAATGAAATCCTTGGCCTCGGCCATCTCGAACAGCACTTGGTAAACCTCGTCTCCCTGATGGGACTTGACGGCCTGTACGGATGATAGTAAGAGGTGGGAGGCAGATCTAATACCTTCGATTAAAACGTAAGAATCCCCATGCCTCAAGGTGAACCTATATGACAGGCAGTCGATCTGGGCATGAGTCCAATACAACCATGTCATGAACAGGATCAGATCAAAGACTGGCATCCTTAGGATCGTCGTTGGTGCTTCGAATGCCTTTTCGCTGATTTCCACCTCCATGTTGTAGTGGGCAGAGGTGAATAACTCCGATCCGTCCGGTAGACGAACCCTCACGGTCAAGCCTGTGAATTGCTCCATGCCTTCTAGTACTTCAACGAAGGCTTCCGACACGAATAAGTGCGAAGCACCCGTTTTGAATAGCATATAAGCGGGCTTGTCGCCGACGAAGACTATGCCTAGGGTAGTTAAATATCTTAGAAATCCAGTTATGGTTTTCCTTCCTTGTTCTAACAATTCTATATCCATGAGCATATCTTTTTAGGAAAGAAAAGAACTTAAAATTACTGGCGTACCTGTTATCACTTGCTCCGGGTTCCGAGGTTGAGCCGGATCCAAGGCATACACTTGCCCTCTATCCTATCTGCGGCCTCCACCCTAGAATCCACATCCTCGGACGCGTCCTCGACCTCCAAACTGCTGAGTATGCGGGGCAGCCTGTGGTGCTGGTAGGGGTGCCCCCTCATGGGGAACTTTCTCCGGATATGCCCTACCTGATGATAGTTGTAGCACTCGAGCAGGGGAAATGCAATACCCCTGGGTATCTGTATCTCCCGCATCTGGAGAGGTTGAGGAGCCATTACCATAGGCTCCCTCGGCTCCTGTCTCACCTCTTGATGAGGTTGGTCCTCTGCCCTTCTCCCATCTCTCCCATTAGCAATGCGGCCCCTTCGCTGATCGTTTCTGGCTCCCCGACCCTGATCCTCAGTTGTCCTCTTCTGGCCTCGAGTCATGTGGCAATCTGCCTCAGGCCTTATTGTCCATCTCCAACAATCGAGGAATAGGCCCGTCGGATAAGAACAAAAGAGCCTCTCTCAATTCCTCTCGCAGACCATTATAGAACCTCTTGAGGTATCTGGCCTCATCCAGCTGATAGGAACCTCTTGAGGTATCCGGCAAACCAGGCTAAATGATTGAACTCCTGGTGGTACTCCATCACCGTCTTGTTGCCCTGCCTCAACTGCAGGAACCTATCTTCCATCTCATCTCTTGCCGACTATGGAGCGAAGTGCTCCAACAAAGTGGCCCTGAACTCCTCCAAAGTAAAGTCAGCAACCTCCTTATCTGCAAATGTCGTGTCCAGCAGTGTCTTCCACCACCTCTTGGCATGGGAATCCAAGTGATAACTCTAATTTTATCCATATTTTTATATATTTTTAATTTAATAATTAATTAGTTTATAAATATATTTTATAAATTTATTATCTAATTTCTTTAATTTCTTATTTTAGGTTCAATCTGGGATGCCAATTTCAATATGGATTTTTAAGGATTGATCAGGTGACAAAGCTGGACAAAGCTAAAAAAATGCAAAGTACACGCCCTGGTCACGGGCGTGAACGTCAGGTCACGGGTGTGACAGACAGGCGTGACCCCGGCTCGTGCTCTAGAGTTCATTGCCACGTCAATTAAAATTGCACGCCCATTGGTCACGAGTGCGACCATTCTGACCCGGGCCTGTCAACAGGGCGTGACACGCAGATGACGATCCAGGCCTCTGCTCTACATCGGATTAAAGTTACATGCTCAGTCACGGGCGTGACCTATTGCTTACGGGCATGACTATGAGGCGTGATATCCAGGTGTGCCAAGTTTAAAGCAGCAGTTTCAAGGCCTGGCGGTTTTTGCCTTACACGCCCTTGGTCACGGGCGTGAACACGGGTGTGACCCTTCCAACAATGGCTAGAATTACTCCCGTCATTCTGCTTCCCGACGTTTTTAGCAACCGACATGACACGCCCTCGGTCACGGGAGTGACCTAGGTGCGTGACCCGCCAATTAACGATTTTTGGCAGTTTCGCGCCAACGTTCCCAGGGCTTGAAGACGACGGTTCTGAACCTGACACGGCCTAGGTCACTGGCGTGACCTAGGGGCGTGACCATCCAGCAAACTTTCCTATAAATTCCAGGCAATTTCAGAAGCTGAGGAGGAGATTTCGGGAGCTTTAGTTCTATTTTCTTTGCTTTATTTCTTGCATTTTGAATTCATAGTGTAACTTTTATTTTTGTTATTTCGAGTGCTTTTTATAATCATTTTTCTCTTCAACCTTTCATGTAATTCTCTCATCATGATGAGTAGCTAATTTCCAATTAGCACTTGATCATGATGAACTTTGGAATGGAATAAATTTCCACTTTTTGTCTCAAATTATCAAGCACTCTATTTTATGTACTTCAGTTTTTCTTTGATTTTAATTTCATCGAATTCATAAGTTTCAAATTATATTTATTCTATCTTAGATCCATATCCTCGATTTACCGAGAGGTTGTGGATACGAGTAGATCACTCAAGGATAAAGGGAGTTTCATGCACTCCTCGAGATAGGATGGCATAATTCTTTCGGATTGGAGTCAATTCCATTAGTGAGGTTCCCCGCCTAAAGCAAGCTTAGGTTTTTCGATTGGCCGAGAGGTCTTAATCGATCAACATAAGGTTAGTCGAATGCATATTCTCGAGATAGGCGCTTCGTAGCTATGGAACTTCCGCGGTCGAAGTTGATAATTTAGATGCTTGTATTTTATAATTTTATGGAAATTTATTCTAACCCAAAGGGATTCTAGATCAAGTGCTAGCTTTCCTATCATCGTATTTCTCCTTTTAGTTTAACGTTTTCTTTACGAAAATCGCAAAACCAATTTCCATTCGATAAAATAATAGCTATTTCTTGTGAGTGCAAGTACTTAACAGTCCCCGAGTTTAAATACGACAATTCCTATACTATATTTTAATAGGTGCACTTGCCTAGTTTGAGATATTAGTTTGGATTTATTTTAAAACTATGTAAATTCCCCATCACCAAGCAATAGACCACCAAAGGCACCATCTCCTCCCATGGGCACCATATCCCAGTCAGCATCTCGTACATGATGTCAAGCCACTCCACTATCTGTATAGTTGACTCTGTCCCCAAGTAAGATGGGGGAGAAAGTCCTCAGAAGATGCTCATCAAATTGGCCCCCGTGTTTTGCAGCGGAGCCGGAACGTGCTGGGCCCTGAAAGCCTCCAGAATGGTTGTCCGAGTCTGCCCCACATCTGACTGTAGAAATGGAGTGGGGGTCGGGGGAGGTGGTGCAACATTCGAAGTTTGCTGGACCCGCCCTATGGTGTAGGTTGTGCTGGAGGCTACGTAATAAAGACCATTTGTAAGCAATTGACTCACACCTAGTTAAAAGTGGACAATTTACACGTGATCCCCCATATGGGCACACCACTACTTCCGCTGCTTAGTTTGTCCCCAAACTAAACTTGTGCGGGGATGACCCAGGGTTAGTAGACTGTTACTTTTTTGATCGAGGTTTGGATGTGATACCACTTATAAGAACCCATTTTTTTATTTTTAAACCACGGGGTCTTAGGCCCAGAACCGCCGGTTTGTGGTGACACCATCCGGTCGGGAAGATCGTCACTACAAAATCCCGATCCTGCCGGCCATATCGATCACAGAATAGTAGAAAAAGTATGAGAGTACATGAAATTAGAACTCTAACACATGTCCACAATAATCAAGTATATTGTTGTACAACCCCATATTCATTGGGTAGAACCAAGGTCCCCCTCAAGGGGCCTAGATTGGACTAGCTTCGGGCAAGATTTGGGCTTCAGAGCGGAAGAGCTCCAGCCGAGACCCACTTCTGCCTAGAGGCGGTGAGACGGCTCGTGCCCCATGGAGGGCGGAAATAGGCTCGGTCCGGGGGACCCTTCATCCTTTATACTTTAGCTCCCGCTGAGTGAGATGCGGGATGGTTCTCGGCATAGGGTTCTCGTCGGGTGGGGGGCCAGGGCCTAGGGTGAAATTACCTAGTTGGCCTCGGGTAAATGACCTATATTCCCCCGGGGTTTGCATTTAGAATTTCGTAACAGCAGGATTTGGCTATTGGCAGACAAGCCAAGGGCACTTTAGTAATTTCAGGACAGAGAAGACTATAAATAGACCCGTAGGGGCTCTTTAGAAGGCGGGCTTTTATTTTTCTCTAAGAATCTCTAGTGCTTTCTGAGGAGCTTCTAGCCAAGCTTTTGGCTTTGGAGGGGAAGCTCTCAGAGATCTTCCTGGAAAGAGGTGGGAACTCCCTACTGAGGCTTTAGGTTAGTTCTAGGTCCTTTACAACCAGTCATGGGTCGGAGGTTGAGAGAAGTAGGTATCGGCTGCCCCCCGATTTTCGAACTCTCGTTGAGGTCAATTTCTAGCTTCAACAGTTCTGGTTCGGTGAGCGTGGAAGTAGCCGATATAAGAAAATCTCAAGTCAAGTCTCATGGCCAGAGGTGGAGGAGAAGGAGCTGGCTCAGGAGGTTCTCCCTCCCGGGAGAGTGGGGTGACACTAGGAATGTTGGAGGACTTCAGGGGGGAGGTATTGCAGACTATCCACTTGGCCTTCTCGGCGAGGGGCAAGTGGGATACTTCGCAGGTCCAGGTGGCGGCTGCTCCGTCGTTAGGCGAGAACGTCCCCGACAGCGTCCCGGGAAGGAGATTCCGGCTGATGCGGCGGAAAGGGATATCCCAAGGCGGGAGCTATTCCCAGGATAACCAAGTGCAGAGAGAGCCAGCGAACCGAGGTCACGGGAGGAGCCTTCTCGGCAGGTGGTGTGCGGGAGCCCCTTCAATGAGCTTATCATTTCATCCCCGGTCCCGGAAGGGTTCAAGGAGCCGGACATGTCATATTACACCGGGAGGGACGACCCTACACAACATGTGCAGTGGTCCGAAGATGCTGTTTCCATAAGACAAATGTCGAATGCCTTCAAGTGCAGGCTCTTTGCCATCACGTTGAAGGAAAAGGCGAGGGACTGGTTCCACCAGTTACCCGCGAGCTCGATTTACTGCTTCGAAGATCTGAGACGTGGATTCTTGCTGAGGTTCTCAACATCCAAGAAGAGGAAGAAGTCAGCGGAGTGCATGTTTGCCATCAAGCAAAGGTCGGAAGAGACGCTGGGACACTATGTGGACAGGTTCCAGGAGGAGATTCTGCAGGTGCAGGAGATGTCGGGGTACACGGTGATGCTGGACTTCACTCTGGGGTTGAGGCCCAGTTTCTTTAGTATGGAGCTGAAGAGGGTTCCCCCCTCTCCTTCGAGGAGCTGATGGAGAGTGCGACAAAAGAGATTGAGATTGAGTCGGCCAATCCGGTGTTTGCAAGGAGGTTAGCCAAGTTGGCGGAAGAAGATGGAAAGGAAGCTGGAGCAGGGAGGCAGAGAGAGCGAAGGGAGGAGAGAAGGAGAGAGGAACCCCAAGATCAGGGGTGGCAGCAAGGTTGGGGGCCGCGGGAGCCGAACAACAGGTTAGGATGGAGGCCCCAAGAGGGTCACCCTCATGGACAAGGTGGTGGAATCCCGGGCAGGGACAACTACAGGGAGAAAAGGAGGACCAACCTACCGGCTTGGAGGCAGGGACAGAGGGTCCCCCTCCGGCCGCAGCAGGAAGCAATGGAGATAGTAAGTGGAAGTGGAGGAAGGAGAGCAGCTCGGGGAGGAGTGAGGAGGAGAGATAACAGGGTGGCATTTCCCTTCTACGAATTTCACTAAGAGGTGGGTCACGCGACGGCCACCTGCCCATAATTTCTAGAGATGAGGGCAGCAGGGGGGCAAGCTCAGCAGCAACCCCCCATGAGGATTGAGGAAGTTCTGCCATAAGGAGGAGGAGATGATAGATACGAAGATCGGGTGGATGTGGGGACCCGAGGGGGGATCAGTGTGATCCAAAGGAGGTGTGGGGATCGAGGCTACCCGCAAGGGGAGTTTTCAAACCATGTACCGAAGGAGCGCCTCCTTGACCTCCCAGACCCCCCCCCCCCCCCCCCCCCCCCGCTGGAGGAGAAGATCACTTTCTCAGCGAAAGACTTGCCAGATTACGAGGATCCATTTTGTGATGACTTGGTGATAAAAACAGCGATAGAGAATTTCACAGTCTCCCGGATACTGGTGGACAATGGGAGTTCTGTGAATGTATTCTTCAAGAAAGCCTTTGATGAGATAAAGGTGGAAGCTCAGAGGTTGCTAGCCTCGGATGGACCGTTGTTCGGGTTCTAAGGGTAGCGGAAGGAGTTGGAAGGAGGGGTAGGGATGTATGTGATGTTGGGGGTGTCGAGGAACTGCCGGTTTGTCATTGTTGATGCCCCGAGCAACTACAACGTAATATTCGGGCGACCTCTCATCAGCGCCTTTCGTTGTATCGCCTCCTCGTTACATCAATGCCTCAAGTTCAATAGCGGAGGGGTGCATGTCAGGATCAGTGGAGATCCAAGGGTGGCGAGGAAGTGCTATGTGACTGCTGTCAACACTATATCTTGGATGGATGAAGTGTAGGAGCTGGAAAGGGAGATGGCCAGGGCGGAGGAAGCAGAGGGGGAAGGAGAGATGAGTCTGGATGAGGTTGAGGAGAAGGTCAGGGAGGGGGACGCGAGGAAGGAGGAAGTTAACCCAGGCGAGGTTGTGGGAGAGACTGAGGTGGGGGTTGTGGACAAGGAAGGAGCAAGCCAGAGTGAGGCGGGGAAGGAACAGAGGACAGAGTTCGAGATAGAGGGAGGGTCCGGAGGGGCAGGGAGGTGGAACTGCCCAAGGAGGGCCAGTTGGAAGAAATGAAGGTGGAGAGGCTAGGTGGAGAGGGGTGGAGAGAATAGGAGGAGAGGGTCAGCGGGGAGCACGCTCAGTTGGAGTCGGCAGAGGAAGTAATGGAGATGAAGGTGGTCAGCAGGGCAGGGAAGGTGGAGAAGGTGACGGTCAGCGGAGGCTTGGGTCAAGAAGACTAGGCGAGGATGCGGGAGTGCATCCAAAAGAACATTGACATCTTTGACGGGCGCGCGGTGGATATGCCGGGCATTGGCGCTGATGTGGCTTGTCACCGCTTGAACCTGGACCCCAATACACGCCCGATCCGCCAGAAGATGAGGACCATCTCCACAAAGCTGGAGGATCCTATTTGCGAGGAGGTGAAGAAGCTTCTCGATGCAGGTTTCATTTCGGAGATCCAGTACCCAGGTTGGGTCTCCAATGTGGTGATGGTAAAGAAGGGTGATGGGAGGTGGAGAATGTGTGTAGACTTTTCTTTATTAAATAAATCGTGCCCTAAGGATTGCTACCCCCTACCTCGGATCGACGCGCTGGTTGATTCAGCCGTTGTTTTTTATATCATGAGTTTTTTGGATGCTTTTTCAGGTTATCACCAAATCCGCATTCATCCCCCCAACGTCAAGGACGTCTCCTTCACCACGAGGGAGGGGTGCTTCAGCTACAAGATGATGCCCTTCAGGCTAAAGAACGCAGGGGCTACCTACTAACGGACGATGGATTGGGTGTTCAAAGATCAAAGGGGAATGAACTTGGAGACGTTGATGACCTCATGGTTAAGAGCAGGGACGTGGGCTCGCACTTGCTCGACCTGGACGAGACGTTTGCAAACCTGTGAAAGTTCAAGATGAGGTTGAATCCCCAAAAATGTGTCTTCGGGGCAAGCCGGGGGCAGTTCCTCGGAAACTTTCTAACATCAGCAGCGGTCGAGCCTAACTCGGATATATTGAGAGCCATCATGGAGTTGGAATCACCTCGCAGCTCTAAGGAGGTTCAGCGCTTGATAGGTAAGCTGGCTGGGTTGTGTCGTTTCCTCTCTCGGGCTGGAGAGCGGTGCTCGCCTTTCTTCAAAGCACTTCAGGGGAGTAATTATTTCGAGTGGACGAAGGAATGTGAGGAGGCTTTTTAGTCATTGAAGACTCAGCTGACTCGAGCACCACTCCTACGGAGTTCGAAGGAGGGAGAGGACTTAGCCTTGTACCTTGGGGTAGGGACTGAGGCAGTAAGCTCTGTGTTGGTAAGGGAGGAAGGAAAAAGGCAGCTGCCCATCTATTATGTTAGTAGAGTCTTAAAGAAGACCGAACTGCACTACCCCATCTTAGAAAAGTTAGCTTTCTAGCTAGTTGTCTCGGCCCGGAAGCTCAGGCCGTACTTTCAGGCTCATTCAATCAAGGTAGTGACCGACCACCCATTACGCAAGATCTTCGAGGGGGTAGAACACTTGGGGCGGTTGGCAAAGTGATCCATTGAGCTCAGCGAGTTCGACATCTCCTTTGTTCCTAGGCTCTCCATCAAGGCACAGGCGGTGGCCGACTTCTTGGCTGACTTCATCACAGAGCTGGGAGAGGCGGAAGTGCACCCAATGGAGGCATGGAAGATGTATGTCGATGGGGTCTCAGGGAAGCATTCCCTGTGAGGAAGAGTTGTGCTCGTAAGCCACCACGGGGTAACCATAGAGCATGCGTTGTCACTACACTTCCCGGTAACCAACAACCAGGCAGAGTATGAGGCCGTCATATCTGGGTTGCAGTTTGCCAAGGAGCTTGGAGTTCATGGCGTGGAAGTGTACACAAACTCACTAGTGGTGGCGTCCCAAATCAGGGGATAGTATGAAGCTCGGGAACCAACCCTCCAGAGGTACTTAGCCAAAGCGAGGGGGATCATAGGGGTGTTCTGAACCTTCTCAATGCAGCACCTACCTAGGGAAGATAATGACGCGGCCGACCGATTGGCTAAGTTTGGACCCCGATGGGGGGAACATTGACTGATCTCTTTCATCCGGTGATCGAGAAAGGGGAGCTAATGGAAGTAGATCGGCGTCCCTCATGGATGGCCCATTCGTGAACTTCTTCATCACGGGCAACCTCCCTGAGGGGATCAAGGAGGTGAAGAGCTTTCGGCATAAGGCGACCCATTATCTCATGCATGAAGGAAGCCAGCATCGGAAGATGTTTTCAGGTCTTCTGGTGTGATGTGTGACGGAAGAGGAGACATGATGGATTCTGGAGGAGGTGCACTTTGGGGAATGTGGTAGCCATTCCGGAGGTAGGACGTTGGAGGCAAGGGTGGTCAGGCAGGGGTACTTCTGGCCCACCCTGAGGAAGGATGTTGTAGAGTTTACGAAGAGGTGCCAAAAATGCCAGCTCTACGCCCCCTCCAGCTCTTGCCCACTTAAAGGCTCTGAAGCATCATGACACCACGGCCGTTCGCTATCTGGGGAATGAATTTAGTTGGGCCTTTCCCTCCGTCTAGTAGGCAAAGAAGGTTCCTCCTGGTTATGATCGACTACTTCTCTATGTGGCTTGAGGTCATGGCGCTGGCCATAGTAACCTCCCAGTTCATCAGGAACTTCATTTGGGGGGAGATCATATGCAGGCACGGGCTGCCCCAGGCCATCGTCACGAACAATGGCCCTCAGTTTGCAAGTGAGGAGTTCATAGGTTTCTGCACTCAGTTGGGCATCGACCTCAGGTTTGCCTCCATCCACCACCCTAGGAGCAACGGTCAGGTGGAGGCGGCGAACAAAATTATCGTGAACCCGCTCATGAAGAAGGTGGAAAACTTGAGGGGGAGCTGGGTGGAGCAGCTTCCCTCAGTGTTGTTTGCTTTACGTACAACCCCAAACACAGCCACTGGCGAGACCGCTTTCAAACCCTCGCATGGATGCGAGGCGGTCTTACCTGTGGAATTCGAGGTCTAGTCACCACGGGTGGCGGCCGCAGGCAAGGGGGGTGAGACATGGAGGGAAGGAAATGACGAGGAGCTACGACTCTCGTTAGACTTGGCGGATGAACTTCGTGACGTGGCCGCTATCATGAAGGAGGAGATCAAGCGAAGGATGGCAAAATATTTCGATAAACATGTGAGGATAAAGCAGTTCAAGGAAGGGGACTTCGTCCTAAAGAAGGTCGATGTCGCAGGAAGGTCGGCCGCGTTGGGTAAGCTCAACCCCAACTCGGAGGGCTCCTATATCATGGAAAAGGTCCTAGAGTCGGGGGGATACCACCTCAAGAATGTGGAAGGGGTATCCATGAGTCATGCATGGAGAGGAGATGACCTGAAGCGCATCTACCCTTAGTGGGGGGAGCAAGGTTGTAAATCCTGTTTGTAATAACATCTCTGAGTTTCTTTTGATGATTGGTTTCTTTTTTGCTCATGGAGATCTTTGCACTACACCGAGCTTGGCTCGGCCCAGGTAGACCTGCTGCCTGGCTCCTACTAATCGGTAGGTCTGAAGGCACGCCTGTGGGGGTTAGGGACCCCGAGTGCTGCTCTGCCCCGGGTAGACTCGCTGCCCAGGCTCTCATTAGCTGGGCTGGTTTGTAGGCATACCTGGGGGAAAGGATTTGCTCTTGGAGATCTTTGCACTACCCCGAGCTTGGCTTGACCCCAGGTAGACCCGCTGCCTAGCTCCTACTAGCTGGCAGGTCTGAAGCCTCGCATGTGGGGGTAAGGGACCCCGAGTGCTGCTCGGCCCTGGGTAGACTCGCTTCCCAGGCTCTCAGTAGCTGGGCAGGGCTATATGCACACCTGGGGGGAAAGGATTTGCTCTTGGAGATATTTGCACTACCCCGAGCTTGGCTCGGCCCCACGTAGACCGGCTGTCTGGCTCCTACTATCTGGCAGGTCCGAAGGCTCGCCTGTGGGGGTAAGGGACCCCGAGTGCTGCTCGGCCCCGGGTAGACTCGCTGCCCAGGCTCTCATTAGCTAAGCAGGCGCTGTAGGCACAACCTGGGGGGAAAGGATTTGCTCTTAGAGATCTTTGCACTACCCTGAGCTTGGCTCGGCCCTAGGTAGACCCGCTTCCTGGCTCCTACTAGCTGGCAGGTCCGAAGGCTCGCCTGTGGGGGTATGGGACCCCGAGTGCTGCTCGGCCCCAGGTAGACTCGGTTCCCGGGCTCTCATTAGATGGGCAGGGTTATAGGTACACCTGGGGGGAAAGGATTTGCTCTTGGAGATCTTTGCACTACCCCAAGCTTGGCTCGACCCTATGTAGAACTGATGCCTGGCTCCTACTAGCTGGCAGGTTCAAAGGCTTGCCTGTGGGGGTAAGGGACCCCGAGTGCTGCTCGGCCCCGGTTAGACTCGCTGCCTAGGCTCTCATTAACTGGGCAGGGATGTATGCACACCTGGGTGGAAAGGATTTGCTCTTGGATATCTTTACACTACCCCAAGCTTGGTTCAGCCCCAGTTAGACCCGCTGTCTGGCTCCTACTAGCTGGCAGGTCTGAAGGCTCACTTGTGGGGGTAAGGGACCCCGAGTGCTGCTCGGCCCCGGGTAGACTTGCTGCCCAGGCTCTCAATAGGTGGGCAGGGTTGTAGGCACACCTGGGTGGAAAGGGTTTGCTCTTAGAGAATTTTGCACTACCCGGAGCTTGGCTCGGCCCCAGGTAGACTCGCTGCATGGCTCGTACTAGCTGGCAGGTCCGAAGGCTCGCCTGTGGGGGTAAAGGACCCCGAATGCTGCTCGGCCACAGGTAGACTCGCTTCCCAGGCTCTCATTAGCTGCGCAGGGCTGTAGGCACACCTGGGGGGGAAAGAATTTGCTCTTAGAGATCTTTGCACTACCCCGAGCTTGGCTCGGCCCCAGGTAGACCCGCTGCCTGGCTCCTACTAGCTGGCAAGTTCGAACGCTCGCCTGCGGGGGTAAGGGACCCTAAGTGCTGCTCGGCCCCGGGTAGACTCGCTGACCAGGCTCTCATTAGCTGGGCAGGGCTGTAGGCACACCTGGGGGGAGACGGTTTGTTCTTGGAGATTTCTTTTGCACTACCCCGAGTAGACGGGGGAGTTGAAAACATGATGGAGACACAAAGCCCCTTATTGATAGGTTTGGAATTGAATGCCTTCAATCCCTAAGTAGGGAAGGACCAACCTAGACCATTCCTGGCAGGCTCTCGGCACATATATCCCAGCAGTGGTCATAGCCGAGTCCTCGGCAAGGATCTCGCCACGATCGACTGGCTGGGGGCCCCGACGAGAATGACTCGACAGGGATTCCGGGATCAGCCTTTAAAGTAAGGCTCTCGACATATTCTTTCTCGCAAATCCCCCTAAGCTAACTCTCAGAGAGGAAAGCAATCATCACCTAAAAGAGCCTAAGGTTCATGTAAAGTTGACGAACATTCCAGCGACAAAGCAGACATTTTCGCATTCAAAAAAGAAGTGAAGAAGCAGTAAAGGGATTTCGGCCCCTGTACAAAAATCATAGCAACACAGTTCATAAAGCTTAATTATATCAAAACAAGGTTTCAGTGAATAGGGAAGCAGGCGCGAAGGCTATTGAGCTGGTTCGCTGGAGTTTCCGCTGGAGCTACCACTGGAGGTCTCACTAGAGGATCTGCTGGGGGAATAGCCGGAGGACTCACCGGGGGAGCGGCCGCCAGTTCTCGCGAGCTTCGCCCCGTCGTCTGCCGGGGAGCTGTCTTCTCCTGCAGGTCGGGGGATGGGTTCGAACAGCCAAGGCAAGACCCCTCGCATGGTGAGGATCTCGCCTCCTTCATTCAAAATTTTTTATTCTCACAAGACTTCGATCACCATCTTTGATGTTGCTTGTGCATTATCCTGGACGATCAAGTCGATCTCGTAGGCAGAATAGTGGCGGCCCTCCACCCTCTCCTCCCATAGCGGCCGGTCATTGGTCAGGGCTAGGGCCTCCTCCAGAAGCTTTACCTCGGCCCGCAACACTTGGTTCTCACCCTCGGCGCGGGCCACTCGCGCGCGAGATAGCTCAATCTCCCCGAGATTCTGCGAGGTAATCTATTTAGGCAAAAGGAGTAAGCGGAGGGAGGCGAGAGAAATGCTGGAAGGTCCTACTTACCTCAGGGGCCGGGCGAGTGGAGATGAGTTGTTGAGCGGCAGCTAATTCGGTCTTCAGGGTGGCAGCTTCCGCCACCGAGGCATCCCTCGCTCTGAGCATGTTGACGAAGTTCCACTCTACGGAGAGGGCGCGGCGCCCGGCCATGTGCGAGAGCTGGACCATGCGAAGCTGGAGCTGGGCGGCGTCAAAAATGAGGCCCTTTGTTGTTGTCCTGTCAAAGGAATCGACATCTTCCCGGCTGTAGAGGCTGTATCCCAGCGCGAAGGCATTGCCAGAGATGACATCACTCTCTCTCCAGGAGGGGAGAAGGGTAGAAAAGGCTATGCGGTTACTGGCGGGGTTCCACTGGAGCATAGGGAAGCCCTCTGTGTCCTTATACTTGTCGCCAAAACCAAAGTTCCTATGCCCTTTCGGAACCGGATAGCGCGAGGGCTTGGCCTGAATCTCTGTGGCAAGCGGGTCTGCTTCCGCCTCGCCTGCAGCAGAGGAGGTCTTGGTGGGAGCCTCTGATGCAGGTTGGCCTGCATCCACCCTGTCGGTAGCGGAAGCGGTCTCGGTATGGGTCTCAGCGTGCCCGATATCACAGTTTTGCCCTTTTCCGCAGCGGTCGGTTTCAACTTTTTGGAGAGGGGGGCTGGGAGGGAGCTTGATTTCTGCTTCGGAATGCTCGGTGCGGAGGAAGCCCGAGGCCCTTTCCGGCAGGCGTCGGAGGCTGCCAGCGCCCGAACCAATTCGTCAGAAGGCTCCCCGGACTCTTCGAAGGGCTGGTGAACGGGAATATCTCGCTCACCTGCAAAGCCCGTAGTTTTTATAAAGCCTTTCGTTCGAAGTAAGCTCTCGCAAGATTAAT
Source organism: Platanthera guangdongensis (assembly GCA_039583875.1). Classification (NCBI taxonomy): domain Eukaryota; kingdom Viridiplantae; phylum Streptophyta; class Magnoliopsida; order Asparagales; family Orchidaceae; genus Platanthera; species Platanthera guangdongensis. The sequence continues at coordinate 178,733,178 of CM077151.1, read as the reverse complement.
CCAGAAAGTTACCTTCACCGGGGAGAACCGGTTGGAGATTTTCTAGGTCTCGCTGGAGGAAGGGAAATCGAAGACCTTCGAGCCAAAGAATTCGATGAGAGCACCCTCTCGCTCCCTGAGAGTCGGGGGCTTGTAGGTCGTGCCATCGTATTGAATGGTGGCGATAGGGACATTGCCAGAAGGTCCCGAGACAAAGAAGAACCTTTCCGCAAAGTTGTGGTGCTTGTTACCGAGACCCGCCGTCTTCACCGACTGGCCGGAGAGGAAGACCGACCCTCCCTTGACTCAAAAGTTGAACAACTTGTGAAAGATTGAGAGATTGAACTCGATCCTTTTCGCTCGCATGTAGCAGGCGAAAGCCACAAGGAGGGCGACGGAATTGGGATTGAGTTGGGCGAGTACCACCCCATAAAAGCGCAGGGCTTGACGCACCTCAGGCCAGAGGGGGAGTCGGAGGCCCGCTTCGAAGTGCTTAAGAGGAATGGCGAGCTCCCCTTCCGGCGTGAGGTTCACCCTGTCCTCACGCCCGGGTTTCCATGCGGTAAACCCCGGCAGGTTGTACTTCTTGTTTATAATGACGAACTCCGCTTGCGTAAGCCGGCAGGGCGTGAAGTCATGATCAAGGAAGGATTGCGCGCACTTGGAACAACCCTCAATCTCGCCCAGCATCTCGGAGGAAGGATAGAGGAGAGGGTGGGACGCGAGGATGAGATCCCTTACGCTTCTGGAAAAGGCGAAATCAATTGACTGCTGGACGGAACTTTGGAATAAATGCGGGGAATGGGGTAGGTGGATTGACCTATTTATAAAAAGCAGGGTAATCATGAGTTCTTAAGAAAGGTATGGCGAGGAAAAGTCAACGAGTCAACGACTCTGACCCTTTTTCTTTCCGTCCTGTTGCGCCAGCTGTCCATGGTTTCACGAGAAGCGATAGCATCCAAGGGAGGCTGGAGAAGGGGGTGTGCAGCCTCAGTACGCGAGAAGCACTGAGCGAGACGCAAGCATCAGGCATTCGCAAGGTATTAGAACAACATACCAAAAGCGGAACTGAATAAAAAAAGATAAAGACGGGGTCTTGCCAGGCGAGAGCCCCCGACAATGATAGTAAATAAATAATAATAACAGTAGCACGCATAGCTTGTAAGAAATTATCAAGCAATAGAAGTAAAAGGGTACAGATGGCAGTGGTAAGCCAAGAAGAGGAGGAAAGAGATTTATTGCCCGGAGAGCTCAGTATGGCACCCACCGCCAACGACCTAGATCTCGTCGGCCAGACCTAGGAGGGTCTCGAGGATCGAAGAAGGCCATCAGGGAGGTTAGACACCAGTTGGCCAGGCGGAGCTGATCTCGAATCCGTACGATGTGCCTCCGAGGTGAGGTTTCGCCAGAAGCCGCATCATGGAATCCCACCCCTCCAAGAAGGTCTTCTCAATCTCGCTCAATGGCCGCCAGTCGCCGCTCCATCGTCTCGTGAATCCTTTTCACCACTGCAGAATTGGCCTTTTGCTGTTGCACAAGCTTCGACAAGACCATCGCGATCCTCCGCATCCACTCCTTTCCACTCTTTGGCCCCTCGAGAAAGTCTTCCATCTTGCCGGCGGAAGGGAGGGGCGAATCTCCTCCTGTTTCTTCTTCTTCTTATTCTTCTTCCTTAACATTTCAAACCTCGTGGTCTTTCGGCTCTGAGGAAACGAGAATAGCCAGAATAATAGGGGGGAAAGGATGATTGAAGAGTGGGGAGGTTCTCGCTTACCAGGACAGCGCGAGATGTCTTTCCCCGATGGGCAGTGAGAAGGGACAGGCTGATCCTCTCCGCCCTTTCCAAAAAGAAGATGGAGCGGCTTGCCACGTCCCGTGCGAAAGGTCCTACGCTCCGGCGGGCCGGTCTCGCCAAGTGTGGGATCAGGAGCCCCCTCTATCGACAGAGGTGGGGGTCTCGGCACGAAAGCGGGAGGCTCGGGGTTAACCCCTTCGGCATGGAGGGTGTGTTCTGGTGTCAGATTGGATTTACCAGCTGGAGGGTTAAGTGGAGCGACCCTTGAAGCGTAAGGCAGATCCTCATTGCAGAGGCCGGCTACTGCTGTGACCGCAGTCGGAAAGCCGGCAGCATCCTTAAGCGCCGACCCCTTTCGAAAGGAGCGGTTTTTCAGCATACAGCTATGAGGAAACTCTCAAAAGGTTCGCGGTAATGGGGAATGCGAAAGGACCGACACATACCTCCGGCAGAGAAGCGAGGGAATCAACGCGGCTGGGAGTCGGGGAAGGCGGGTCCCGATTTTCTCTCAGCAGGTCATGCCTTACTGATTTAGCCTTTTTATTCTTCTTCTTAGGGCGGGAACACTCGCCAGCTGGCATCTTGGCGGCTGCCTCCTAGCCGGCTGGCTCCTCACCAATTACTTTCTCGCCCGATGCTCTCTCGCCAGCAGGCCTCTTACCCATCAGCCAAGGTGAAACCTTGTCACAGCGGGTGCGAGCTCACGCCTGGGCAGTCGCAAGACGAGCCTGAAGCTCCTTTGAAAGTGGCTATTCGGCATGTTTGGCACACATCTTCACAGATTGGCGGAGGCTCATGCAGGGAGAAGGGACAATAGGGGTGCCCGGAGGGACCAACCCGGCGGCGTATTTATAGTGCATAGGTGGGGTCTACTAAAAGATTCTCTGCCAGGTCATCATGTACCCACAGAATATTTGGGGTTGGACGGGTCTTTTCGAGCGCAAGGCTAGCTCGCAAAGAGAGGGGATTGTGTACAACCCCATATTCATTGGGTAGAACCAAGGTCCTCCTCACGGTGCCTGGATTGGACTAGCTTCAGGCTAGTTTTGGGCTTCAGAGCGGAAGAGCTCCAGCCGAGACCCACTTCTGACCAGAGGCGGCGAGAAGGCTCGCACCCCATGGAGGGCGGAAGCAGGCACGGTCTGGGGGACCCTTCATCCTTTATTCTTTAGTTCTCGCCGAGTGAGAGTCGGGATGGTTCTCGGCATAGGGTACTCGCCGGGTGGGGGGCCAGGTACTAGGGTGAATTTACCTAATTGCCCTTGGGTAAATGACCTATATGCCCCCAGAGTCTGCATTTAGAATTTCGTAACAACGGGATTTGGCTATTGGCAGACAAGCCAAGGGAACTTTAGTAATTTCAGGACAGAGAAGACTATAAATAGACCTGCAGGGGCTCTTTAGAAGGCAGGCTTTTATTTTTCTCTAAGACTCTCTAGTGTATTCTGAGGAGCTTCCAGCCCAGTTTTTGGCTTTGGAGGGGAAGCTCTCAGAGATCTTCATGGAAAGATGTGGGACCTCCCTGCTGAGGCTTTGGGTCAGTTCTAGGTCCTTTACAACCAGTCATGGGTCGGGGGTTGAGAGAAGTAGGTGTCGGCTTCCACCCTATTTTCAAACTCTCGTTGAGGTCAATTTCTGGATTCAACCCATAGGAAGCCCGCTCTCACGAGATTGCTGTGAGTGCGAGGTGTTCCTTCAGGTAGACATGAATAGTCATCGCTGTTTTGTATGTAGAGTCCGTAATCGAGAAACAAGTTGGTCGGGATCGGTGATGTTGCATTGCATGAATGGTCGGAGAAGACTCCGTCCAGTTGTCTGTTTTTCGGGTTTTCTATGTGGTAGATTGCAACAGGGAGCCTTAGGGACTAACTCCAAGTTGCACCCGGAAAATTGGGCAGATGCGTGATTCTGCCAACATGATGGCCTGGGAGCCAACTTGTACATAACTGGATTATGTAAAGTGTGTGATTGAATAGGGACTCGCGGAAGCTTGACCCGCGCAGATGGCTTAATTTGACGTTACGGTGTGAGCAACGGGTTAGGAGGAACCGTACCCGCTCTATGTGGTTCGGTTAAAGATGTAACACCCCGAAACTCAAAGGAGCTAAGGGAGGACGTTTTGGGCCAGTTTGGGTTCTGGCAGCAGGCACACGGCCTGGGACACGGGCGTGTCCCAGGGCGTGTCGAGCCTGTGTCGACACTGAGACGGGAAGTCGACACTTTGGTCTCGACATTGTGTCGAGACTGGGCACAAGGCCTGCGACACGGGCGTGTCGCAGGGCATGTCGACCCGTGTCGACACTTAGCCGCAAAGTCGACACTCTGCGTTCGACGAGGTGTCGAGACATGGTACACGGCCTGCGACACGGGCGTGTCGACCCGTGTCGACACTCGCGAGAGGTCGACGATCTTCGCTCGACGAAGTGTCGAGTGTCGAGACCGTGTACACGGCCTGGGGTCCAGGCGTGTTGAGGTGACACGGGTAAGGACACGAGCGTGTCCTAGAACCCGTGCAGTGCTCGGGTTGATTTTGGGGAAAAATGATGGGGTACACGGCCGGCCACACGGCCGTGTCACATGGAACACGGGCGTGTCAGCTCGAACACGGGCGTGTTCGATACCCGTGTGAGGTTCTAGGCGAGCCGATTTTGACGGCGAATGAGGCACACGGCCCTGGACACGGGCGTGTGCCAGGCCGTGTTCGGTCCAGATTGGGCATTTCAGTCCCGAATCAAAGCCGTTCGTTTCCTTATTTTGAGATCCAACGGCTGGGGGTTGTTCCTGAAGGGATATACCCGGGATTGGACTTGGAAACCCTCACTTTTTCTTAAGTGTTATCTTTCTAAAGCCTTAGAGAGAGAGGAGAGCCAAGGGAGGAAGAAGGAGCTAGATCCCGCCATTGGAGGAGCTTCGAAGCTCCGAATCGCGAGCCGACTCCGGATCCACGGAGGCAAAGCTAGTGTGGTGCTTTTCATCCGATTACTTTTCAATGGCGCCAAAGAGGAATGCTAGGGTAACGATCTTGAGCATGAGTAGCTCTCTTTCTTTGCATAGGAAGCCCGCTCTCGCGAATTTGCGGAGAGTTGGAGGCGTTCCTTCGGGTCGATAAGTGAAGTCCCCGTTGTTTAGAGTCCGTAAGCGAGAATGGACATAGGCATGATGTGTGAAGCCTACCCGTACATGTTGGTCTGGATCGGTGATGTTGCATTGCATAATGCCGGAGAAGACTCCGTGCTATTGTTTGTTTTTCGGGTTTTCTACGCTGTAGATTGCAGCAGGGAGCCTTGGGGACTAACCCAAAGATGCAACCGGAAAACTGGGCGGATACGAGATCTTGCCAACTTGGTGGCTTGAGAGCCAACTTGAACATAACCGGGTTATGTGACTTGTGATGGAAATGGGACTCGGTGGAAGTTTGACCCGCGCATATGACTTAAATTGTCGTTGCGATGTGAGCACAGGTTAGATGGAACCGTACCCGTTCTATGCCATTCGGTTAAAGATACCTAAAGGCACGTGGCACTTACCGTTGGCATAGATTAGGGTCTTCGGCGGTCAATGGCTTAAATTGTCGTGACCCAGGCCGGGAAGACAAATTGCTCATAGGTTTGGTCGTCAAAGTGGAGGTGGTGAGTCCAGAATGTCTATGGCTTTAATTGACGTGACATCAACCGGTTCACCGAGAATGTGCCCTGAGAGCACGGGGCATGTGGCCGTGCGAGCCAACGTCTGTGATGAAATGGCTGTATATGTTTATTGCTCGCTTATGCTAATGGAATGCAGGGAAGGAGCATCGCCGCCCCGAGTTGGGGGCGGGATCGTTATAATTTGGTCAGCATTGCTGACCGTTGCCTTGTTTTGCCACCGTGCGATGGTTTGTTGCTTGCAGGTGCAGCTGGACCAAGCGGTCATTAGCGGGCTAAAGCCCGAATGCGAAGCCGGCCCTTGAAGGCCTAATTGGAAGTGTTTACTGCTTTATTCATGTGTGATCGGCCTGCGTGCCGTGGTTTGTAAAACATGTAATTTGAAGCGAAACAGTTTGTAAGGCCTTAAGGCTTATTTTGGGTATTTTGTATAACATTCCTATTCTGTACTAGTGGACATTCATGCTCTAATGTTGGGTTCTTTATTGCAACTTTTATATAATGCTTCCGCTAGAATGCTCTGTGTAGGACGTTGAGATTGGTTGGATGGTTTCCATAAGTAACCACCCGATCTGTCTGTGGCATACGGCGTCGGGCCCCGGCCAGACCTACTGCTATATGCTATGTGACGGATAGGGGTTGTTACAATTTGGTATCAGACTACTGGTTTTGGTCGGGCTTAAAGTGAATTCGTGGGCGAATTCTTTTTAAGGGGTGGTGAGCACATTGTGTGCGTCATCGTAATAACAGTAAAAAGAACCCATGAATGTCCACTTAGGAATGAAAATACTCGTGTTTGAGGAACCTGCGTGTTCCTATAATTGCTGTTTGCAATTTATTTGGTCGCTTAACGGTGTTTTGTACCACTATAGGTGACCCGAAGTGGTGTTGGGCCGTCAGAACGCCGAGTTTCTGAGGCTAGTAGTGCACCGGATGTTGCTCCTGCAACACCTCTGTCGGCTGAAAATATTCGATTGGTGGCTGAAGTGGTGTTGGCCGTGATAAATGCGCAGCCTGCAAGGCAAGCGCTGCAACCCGCTCCTGTGATTTAGCAGGAACCTCTTCAAAAGGCTGATCCGAGGAGAGTGGAGCAAGTGGTTGTGGAACCGGTGATGCCGAGGAGGGAAACTGAGAGGCAGCTTAAGCATGTAATGAGCTTTAACCCTCCAGTATTCTCGGGGTTGGGAACCCCATCTCAGGCTGAAGACTGTCTCTCCAGGGTGAAGAGAGTCATGACAGCGATGGAGACGGAGGAGTGGAAAATGACCACCATCGCTACGTTCCTTTTGGACGGTGAAGCGAGAATGTGGTGGGAAGGATTGGAGCTGCATCATTTGAGAGGTAGACATCTTGTAGACGTTCCGATTGAAGAGTTCTCGGGATTGTTCTTGGCAAGATACCTCCATTCTACTCAGAGGATTTCGATGGAGAACGAATTTCTGAAGTTGGTTCAGGGTGAGAAGAGCGTGGATGAATATCTCCATGAGTTTACTCGTTTAAGTCGATATGCTAGCTCCACCATCATGGATGAGGAGCGCAAGACTAATCGCTTCTATGAAGGGTTGAGAGATAAGTTGAGATTATTACTCTCGGGGCCAATGACGTAGGGTTTCTTAACCTTGGTCAATACTGCCCGGTCCTTGGAGAAGGACATGAAGAATGTGCAAGCGAAGAAAAGCTTGGGTGATAGAAAATCTGAATTTAAAGTGCCGACTACTTCAAAGTCCGGCTATCGGAGGGCTTTCAAGAAGCATAGGACTTCGGGTCCAGCTCCTTCTGGTTCTTCTGGGGCGACTACGAGTCGGACCCCGGGCGCGTGTTTTACTTGTGGGAAGATGGGGCACTTTGCCCGTGACTGTTGGAGCGGACGTCCCAAGTCCGAGAGGAAGTCGGGAGCTACTTATGAAGAGAAGGGAAAGGCGGTGGAGTCGACCGCATCCCATTATGCTCCGGCCCAACCAAGGGTCTATAATCTTGGCCAACAGGAGGCCATCAAACAAGCTGATGTGGTGACAGGTACGGTTTAATTTATAGCAAGTCAATTTATTTAAATACTTGTTATGCACATGTTACCTTACCACTGCTTGTTTAGGATTTGTATTGATTTGTGAAAATCCGGCACGAGCACTCTTCGATACGGGAGCTTCACATTCCTTCTTGTCCGAAGGATTTATATCACGCATCGGAGTCCCTTCTTCGATGGCGAAGGATAAGTTGGATGTGTTGTTGCCCAACGGGTGTTCGATGCGAGCAGGCCCATATAGATTGCGGTAGCAAGGAAGTCAAGCTGCGAGCAAGTCGTGAGACAACTTTTACGGGCTTAAAGGGGTCGAGCAAGACGTTGATGTCTGCTCTTCAGGTGGTGAAGGCGGTTCATGCCGGAGCAGAACTGTTCTTTACACTAGTGGAGGTTGCAAAGCCGAAGCCCGCGTTGGATTGTATTTCAGTGGTATCGGAATACCCTGATGTGTTCCCAGCAGATCTTCCTGGAGCCCCGCCTCAGCAGGAGATAGATTTTACGATCGAGCTCGTGCCAGGTGCAAAGCCTGTGTCACGATCTCCTTATCGGCTAGCGCCTAAGGAAATGGCAGAGCTAAAAGTTCAACTGCAAGAGTTGTTGGAGCAAGGGTATGTGCGCCCGAGTTCTTCGCCTTGGAGCGCACCGGTCCTCTTTGTTAAGAAGAAGGATGGAAGCTTGAGGCTATGTATTGATTATAGGGAGCTCAACAAGTTGACGGAGAAGAACAAGTACCCGATCCCCCGGATTGATGATCTTTTTGATCAGTTAGTCGGGTCGACGGTGTACTCGAAGTTGGATCACAAAGCTGGGTACTATCAGCTGCGAATAAGGGAGAGTGATAGCCCGAAGATAGCGTTTAGTAAAAGATACGGGCATTATGAGTTTACAGTAATGCCGTTTGGGCTGACTAATGCGCCGTCAGTGTTCATGGATTTGATGAACAGGACTTTCAGGGAGTACTTGGACCATTTCGTGATCGTCTTCATCGACGATATTTTGGTGTACTCGCAAAGTGAGGAAGATCACTTCAAGCATTTTCATTTCGTGTTGGAGACGCTAAGGAGAAATCAGTTGTATGCCAAGTTCTTGAAGTGCGAGTTTTGGCTATCCTCAGTGGCGTTCCTCGGGCATATAGTAAGTGGAGAGGGTATTGCTGTGGATCCGGCGAAGATTGTTGCGATACGGGAGTGGCCTGAGCTTGTTACGGTAGCGGAAGTCCGGAGTTTTCTGGGGCTTGCCGGCTATTATAGGCGCTTCGTAGAGAACTTCTCGCGGATAGCGTTACCTCTCACTACATTGACGAGGAAGGAGCATAAGTTTGTTTGGACGCCGGAGTGCGCACGAGCTTTTGAGGAGTTGAAGTGTCGGTTGACCACGGCGCCTGTGCTGAGTTCGCCATGTGGGACCGAAGGCTATGAGATTTATAGCGATGCTTCGGGCAGCGGTTTGGGTTGCGTGCTACTGCAACACGGAAGTGTAATAGCTTATGGCTCGAGACAGCTAAAAGTGCATGAAAGGAACTATCCGGTCCATGACTTGGAGTTAGCGGCCGTGATTTTTGCCTTGAAGCTGTGGAGACACTACTTGTACGGTGTGAAGATTGATATCTACACCGATCATAAGAGCCTGAAGTATCTTATTGATCAGAAGGATCTGAATATGCGGCAGCGTAGATGGATGGAGTTCCTGGGGGACTATACGTTCAAGATCCACTACGTGCCTGGCAAAGGGAATGCGGTTGCGGACGCGCTGAGTCGCCGAGCCCCAGCTCAAGCCAATTGGCTATCGGTGCATGATGAGCGGTTGGTGCGGGAGTTGGAGGCGTTGGAGATTGTTTGTGTGGACAAGCAATCAAGTGCTGAAGCAGTTCTGAATTGGACTGAAGTCCAATATGACCTGGCTGATCGTATTCGGCAGGCTTTGGATATGGATGCTCATATGAAGCAGTTCATGGTAGAGGCTCTGGATGGGTCAAATTCCCAATTCGTCGTGGAGGACGGATTGCTTTGGAAAGACGGTCGTCTGTGAGTCCCAAGTGTGGGCAATTTACGGGTGGAGTTGTTGTACGAGGCACACCATACCAAGTACTCGATTCACCCGGGGAGCACGAAGATGTACCGTGATGTCAAGAAACTGTTTTGGTGGCCGGGTTTGAAAAAGGATGTGGCGTTATACGTAGCGAAGTGCCAAACTTGCGCCTTGGTAAAGGCGGAGTGCCAAAAGCCGGGAGGATTTCTTAAGTCCTTGCCTATTCCGGAGTGGAAATTTGACGACATCTCTATGGACTTTGTGCACGGTTTGCCAAGGTCGCAAAAGGGGAACGACGCCATTTGGGTGGTGGTTGATCGATTAACGAAGGTGTCGCATTTTATTCCGCATAGGAAGGATGATCCGGTGGAGAAGTTGGCAAAGCTTTATGTGGATAACATAGTACGGCTTCATGGTGTGCCCCGCAGCATCGTGAGCGACCGAGATGGGCGGTTCACGTCCAATGATTGGAGGCTTGTGCAGCAAATGTTGGGAACAAAGCTGAAATTCAGCACAGCCTTCCATCCGCAAACGGATGGGCAGACCGAGAGGGTCAATAGAACCATGGAAGACATGCTTCGCATGTGTGTCTTGGATTTTGGAAAGCAATGGGAAGACCACCTTTATTTGGTGGAGTTCGCGTACAACAATAGCTACCAAGCGAGTATTTAGATGGCGCCTTTCGAGGCCCTATATAGTAGAAAATGTCGCACGTCGTTGTCTTGGTTAGAAACGGGTGAGTCAAAGTTGTATAAGCGATCGGAAGTGGAGGATGCTACTTCTTTGGTGAGAACCATTCGGGAGAGGTTGCTTATCGCTCAGGACCGGCAAGCAAAGTACTATAATGCCAAGCACAGGAACGTGGAGTTCGTAGTGGGCAATTATGTATACTTAAAGATCAAGTCGTTCAAGGGTGTCTCGCGGGTGCAGCGATTGAAAAAGCTAAGTCCGAGGTACCTTGGACCGTTTGAGGTCTTGGAGCGAGTTGGTGAAGCGGCCTATCGGTTGAAGCTTTCAGTGGAGCTTAGTGGTTTACATGATGTATTCCACATTTCGGTGCTTCGGAAGGCGGTGCAAGAGCCTACGCAAGTGATCGCGGTTGATCAAGTACCGGTGGATTGTGGGCTGACGACAGAGGTCAAGCCCGCGCGGATTGAGGACTCGGAGGTCAAGCGGCTATGCAATAAAGAGATCAGGATGGTCAAAGTCCGGTGGGACAATTGCGGTCGTGAGGAGCTCTCTTGGGAGCGAGAGCAGACTATGCTTGACGAGTATCAGGAGTTGTTCCGCTCAGGTACAAATTTTGGTTTTGTACATGTCTTTCTTTTATATAATTTTGTGGACGAAATTCTTTTAAGAGGGGGAGAGTTGTAACGCCCCGAAACTCAAAGGAGCTAATGGGGGACGTTTTGGGCCAGTTTGGGTTCTGGCAGCAGGCACACGGCCTGGGACACGGGCGTGTCCCAGTGTGTGTCGAGCCTGTGTCGACACTGAGACGGGAAGTCGACACTTTGGTCTCGACATTGTGTCAAGACTGGGCACACGGCCTGCGACACGGGCGCGTCGCACGTCGTGTCGACCCGTGTCGACACTTAGCCACGAAGTCGACACTCTGCGTTCGACGAGGTGTCGAGACATGGTACACGGCCTGCGACACGGGCGTGTCGCAGGGCGTGTCGACCTGTGTCGACACTCGTCCCGGGAAGTCGACACTTTGGTGTCGACAATGTGTCGAGACAAGGCACATGGCCTAGGACACGGGCGTGTCCAAGGCCGTGTCGAGAGGTCAACGATCTTCGCTCGATGAAGTGTCGAGTGTCGAGACCGTGTATACGGCCTGGGGTCCAGGCGTGTTGAGGTGACACGGGTAAGGACACGGGCGTGTCCTAGAACCCGTGCAGTGCTCGAGTTGATTTTGGGGAAAAATGATGGGTTACACGGCCGGCCACACGGACGTGTCACATGGAACACAGGCGTGTCAGCTCGAACACGGGCGTGTTCGATACCCGTGTGAGGTTCCAGGTGAGCCGATTTTGACGGCGAATGAGGCACACGGCCCTGGACACGGGCGTGTGCCAGGCCGTGTTCGGTCCAGATTGGGCATTTCAGTCCCGAATCAAAGCCGTTCGTTTCCTTATTTTGAGATCCAACGGCTGGGGGTTGTTCCTGAAGGGATATACCCGGGATTGGACTTAGAAACCCTCACTTTTTCTTAAGTGTTATCTTTCTAAAGCCTTAGAGAGAGAGGAGAGCCAAGGGAGGAAGAAGGAGCTAGATCCTGCCATTGGAGGAGCTTCGAAGCTCCGAATCGCGAGCCGACTCCGGATCCACGGAGGCAAAGCTAGTGCGGTGCTTTTCATCCGATTACTTTTCAATGGCTCCAAAGAGGAACGCTATGGTAATGATCCTCATCTTGAGCATGAGTAGCTCTCTTTCTTTGCATAGGAAGCCCGCTATCGCGAGTTTGCGGAGAGTTGGAGGCGTTCCTTCGGGTAGATAAGTGAAGTCCCCGTTGTTTAGAGTCCGTAAGCGAGAACGGACATAGGCATGATGTGTGAAGCCTACCCGGACATGTTGGTCTGGATCGGTGATGTTGCATTGCATAATGTCGGAGAAGACTCCGTGCTATTGGTTGTTTTTCGGGTTTTCTACGCGGTAGATTGCAGCAGGGAGCCTTGGGGACTAACCCAAAGGTGCACCCGGAAAACTGGGCGGATACGAGATCTTGCCAACTTGGTGGCTTGAGAGCCAACTTGAACATAACCGGGTTATGTGACTTATGATGGAAATGGGACTCGGTGGAAGTTTGACCCGCGCATATGACTTAAATTGTCATTGCGATGTGAGCACGGGTTAGATGGAACCGTACCCGTTCTATGACGTTCGGTTAAAGAGACCTAAAGGCACGTGGCACTTACCGTTGGCATAGATTAGGGTCTTCGGCGGTCAATGGCTTAAATTGTCGTGACCCAGACCGGGAAGACAAATTGCTCATAGGTTTGGCCGTCAAATTGGCGGTGGCGAGTCCAGAATGTCTATGGCTTTAATTGACGTGACATCGACCGGTTCACCGAGAATGTGCCCTGAGAGCACCGGGCGTGTGGCCGTGCGAGCCAACGTCTGTGATGAAATGGCTGTATATGTTTATTGCTCGCTTATGCTAATGGAATGCAGGGAAGGAGCATCGCCGCCCCGAGTTGGGGGCGGGATCGTTATAATTTGGTCAGCATTGCTGACCGTTGCCTTGTTTTGCCACCGTGCGGTGGTTTGTTGCTTGCAGGTACAGCTGGACCAAGCGGTCAATAGCGGGCTAAAGCCCGAATGCGAAGCCGGACCCTTGAAGGCCAAATTGGAAGTGTTTACTGCTTTATTCATGTGTGACCGGCCTGCGTGCCGTGGTTTGTAAAACATGTAATTTGAAGCGAAACAGTTTGTAAGGCCTTAAGGCTTATTTTGGTTATTTTGTATAACATTCCTATTCTGTACTAGTGGACATTCATGCTCTAATGTTGGGTTCTTTATTGCAACTTTTATATAATGCTTCCGCTAGAATGCTCTGTGTAGGACGTTGAGATTGGTTGGATGGTTTCCATAAGTAACCACCCGGTCTGTCTGTGGCATACGGCATCGGGCCCCGGCCGGACCTACTGCTATATGCTATGTGACGGATAGGGGGTGTTACAAAAGAGACCTAAGGTACATGACACTTACCGTTGGCATAGATGGAGGGTCTTAGGCAGTGGCCAGAAAGACCATAATGTTCACGAGAAATTGTCGTCCAAGGGGCGGTGGTGAGAACGCAAACTTTGATCAGGTTCACTGAGAATGTGCCCTGAGAGCACGGGGTGTGTGGTCGTGCGAGCCTATGCCTGTGATGTTGTGAAATTTCTCTATTATATGGTTATGCTAATAAAGTGCAGGGAAGGAGCATCCGCCGCCCCGAGTTTATGGGCGGGATCGTTACAATTTGGTCAGCTTAGCTGACCGTTGCTCTTGTTTACCACGGCTCGGTGGATTGTTTCTTGCAGGTGCTGCGGAGCCTAGTGGCAAATAGCGGGCAAAAGCTGATGTTGTTGAGCCGGCCCTCAAAGGCCTAATTATGAGTGATTACTTTGTTTCTCATGTGTGACCGGCCTGCGTGCTGAGGTTTGGAAGACACTTTTAATTGAGAAAACTATTTTAAGGCCATAAGGCCAAGTACTTGTGTATTTTTACGTTCATTCCTATTGTGTTATTGTAGTGGACATTCAGGCTGATTGACTGGGTTCTTATTCTTGCAACTTTAAAATTACTTCTGCTAGAATGTACTCTATGTATGACGTTGGTTATTGGTAGGATGGTTTCCATTGCGTAACATTCTGGTCTGTCTGTGGTATATGGCGTCGGGCCCCGGCCGGACCTACTGCTACATGTTATATGGCGGATAGGGGGTGTTACAGCTTCGTTGTAAAAATAACGCTAAAGCAATGAATGCTTTATTTTGTGCGTTAGATAGGACTGAATTTAATCGTGTTTGTGCATGTGATACTGCATATGATATATGGAATCTTCTTGAAGTTACTCATGAAGGTACATCGCATATAAAGGACTCGAAGCACTTCAAGTTAGAATCAGAGTTTGAGAAGTTCAAAATGGAGTTTGATAAGGATGTAGACTCCATGTGCACAAGGTTAAGCAAGATAATGAATGACTCAAGTATTCTAGGGAAGAATTTCTCAAATGGAGATTTGGTGAGGAATATACTTAGATTACTTCCGCCGAAGTTTAATCCAAAAGTGACTGCCATCTCGGAGTCACACAATCTAAAGTCTCTCCAAATTGAGAATCTAATAGGCAACTTAAAAACCCATGAAGTGGAGTTGAGGATTCAACAACAAGAGTATAGCCTGGAGCCAAGAAAGAAAGCGTTTGTGTTTAAGTACAAGGAGGAAGAGGAAAGCGAGTCCGATGAAAGTGACGATGGAGATGAAGAAAGCTTGTTTGTGAAGAAATTCAGGAGATTCATGAGAAATCCTGAAAGAAGAAATTCTTTCAGGAAATTTTTCAAGAAGCAAGAATCTGGGAATAGGAAAGGTAAAGCCCAAGCTGATGGAGAGGAAGACGAAGATAGACCACCACCTGAGTGCTATCATTGCAGGAGAATTGGCCACATAAAGAGAAAGTGCCCAAAGTATCTGAAAGAGCTGAAGGAGAAGTGGCACAGAAAGAAAGATAACAAGAAAGTTCTGAAGACAGAAACATGGGATGAAGCCACTTCAGAGGAATCAAGCACTTCAGGGTCAGAAACTGAAGAGGAGGCCAACATGTGCTTGATGGGAAAAAGCGTTTCATCACACGATGAAGGAAGCAGTGTCCTGAGCGACACTGAGTTAACTCTTGAAACTTATGATGATTTATATTCTGAATTTTTGAGAACTTACAAGTATTTAGACAAAAACCTGGATGAAATTAAATTGATTAAATCTGAAAATAAAATGTTAGTAAAAGAAAATAATAAATTAAAAAGTGAAGTAAAAGTTCATGGAAAGGAGAAAGCGACTTGTCAAGAGGATTGTCCCTCCTTGATAAAGATAATAGAGCTTGAGAAAGATCTCTCTAAGACTCAGACTCGGGTTGAAACTCTTACAAGAGAGAAAGAGGCCTTAGAGAGATCTCTAAAGTTTTCTCAATCTCTAGTGGAAGGCAGCAGGAAGTCCTTCGCAAACCGATGAGGCACCATTGTTTCCGAAAATAATATATTAAGGGGACAAGTTCGTGATTTAGAAATGACCACTAACAAATTTGGAGTGGGCCAAAAATCACTAAATATGATTTTGGAAAGCCAGTACTACGGTTTGGAAAACTTTGGACTTGGATACTCACCTGAACACTATCGCCCGGCGACATCCACTGTCGCCGGCGATAATAAAAAGTCCAGAAAATCAAATTTCCAAATTAAAAATGATAAAACTACTATCCTTGTAGCTTCCAGCGAAGGGTCAAAAGTTATTTTAAAAAAACCCGTTGACTTCTTTCATCAAGTGTGCCAAATGTTTTAAGTTTGGTCACACAACACATACTTGTAAGGGGACGGGACACTATTCAATCAAACAAATCTGGGTGCCTAAGGCTTCCACCTATTCTATGGGAGGAACCACTTGGGTAACCGGATCTTAACTCTCATCCTCTTTCTAGGTGTGTTGGCAGGCTAAGGACAAAGAAGTCGTGTGGTACTTGGACTCTGGGTGTTCCAAGCACATGACGGGCAATAAATCAAAGTTCCTTAGCCTAGAGATGATGAAAGGAGGAGTGGTTACTTTGGGTGATAATGGGAAGTGAAAAATCATTGGAATTGGAGTAGTAGGTAACAAATCATTTACTATCTCAAATGTTTTGTATGTTAAAGGTTTGAAGCATAATTTAATCTCAATAAGTCAGTTATATGATGTTGGCTTAAATGTCTTATTTGACTCGTCTTCAAACTTTTGCAAAATTATTAACTCCAAAATAAATGATATTGTTATTACTGCTCCTTGGTTTCAAAATATCTACATGATTAGATTTAATGATTTGTCACACTCTTCATTAAAGTGTTTTATATCTAATAATGAGGAGTTAGATTTGTGGCATAGACATCTTGGACATTCTAGTTCCAAACTAATTTTAAAATTGTCTCAAAATAAACTTGTTAAAGGTTTAACTTTTTTGCATGGAAATTTATCATCTTTATGTTCACCATGTCAAAAAGGAAAATTTACAAAGTCTTTTTTTAAAAGCAAAAATGTTGTTTCCACCACAAGGCCTTTAGAATTGATACATATGGATTTGTTTGGTCCTATTAATACACTGAGTCTAGGTGGTAGAAATTACACTTTTGTTTTGATTGATGATTTCTCTCGCATTAGTTTGACAATTTTCTTATCATCTAAATCTGATGCATTTTAAGAATTTTCCAAATTATGTTTACGTGTTCAAAACGAACTCGAGTTAAAAATAAAATGCATTCATTTAGATCATGGAGGTGAATTTGATAATGAAAATTTTGTTTCTTTTTGCAATAAGTTAGGAATTAAACATGAATTTTCCGCTCCTCGTACACCTCAACAAAATGGCGTGGTAGAGAGGAAAAATAGAACTTTGCAAGAACTAGCTCGCACTATGCTATCTGAAATTCAGATTACCTAGATCTTTTTGGGCCGAAGCTGTTAGTACAACTTGTTATGTTATCAATCGTGTTATTCTTTGTCCTCTCTTAAAATTAACACCTTATGAGTTATATTTTCAAAAGAAACCAAATGTGTCTTATTTTAAAGTTTTTGGTTATAAATGTTTTGTTTTGAACACTAAGGATAATTTAGGCAAATTTGATGAAAGTGTGATGAAGGGATTTTTATTGGTTATTCTTCAACAAGTAAAGCTTATAGAGTTTACAACAAGAGGACTAAAATTGTTGAAGAATCTGTACACGTTAAATTTATAAGTTTTTCCCTTGTGTATAAGCTAATAATACAGGTAAAGATGAAGACTTCTTGCCTCCACAAAGAATGGATGATGATGAAATCATTGGAGACAAAGAGAAAGAAAAAGGAATCGAACAACAACAAGAAGAAAAAGAGCAAGAATATGTGCCTCCAAGCGAACTAAGATTCTCAAAAGATCATCCCCAAAGATTTGGTTATTGGAGAACCGTCAAGAGGGGTAAGTACTCATTCATGCTTACGTGAGTTATTCTCTAATATGTGCTTTATTTCTGACATAGAACCTAAAAGCTTTGAAGCTGCTTTAAATGATAATTCTTGGTTTTTAGCTATGAATGACGAGCTTAATAATTTTGAACGAAATAAGGTTTGGAAGTTTGTGGAAAGACCGTCAAATCATCCTATTGAAGGGGTTAAGTGGATTTTTAAAAATAAACTAGATAGTGAATCTAGGGTCACAAGGAACAAAGCTAGACTTGTAGCAAAAGATTATTCACAAATAGAAGGAATAGATTTTGATGAAACCTTTGCACCCGTAGCACGTTTAGAAGCAGTTAGAATATTTCTTACATTTGCTAGTTTTAAAAAGTTTAAATTATTTCAAATGGATGTTAAAACTGCTTTTCTTAACGGGTATATAAAGGAGGAGGTCTATGTAGAACAACCTCCAGGCTTTGTTGATGTGATATTTCCTGATCATGTTTTTAAATTAGAAAAAGCTCTTTATGGTTTGAAACAAGCACCCCGAGAACGGTATGATAGATTGACTATTTATTTTTAAAGAATGATTATAAAATGGGTAGTGATGATTGTACTTTATTTGTTAAACATATTAATGATGATCTTATCGTTTTACAAATATATGTTGATGACGTTATTTTTGGATCCACAAATGAAAAATTATGTGATAGTGTTATTGAAATTATGAAGAATGAATTTGAAATGAGCATAGTAGGCGAACTCACTTATTTTCTTGGTTTTCAAATTACTCAAAAACATGATGAATTTTTATTTGTCAATCTAAATATATTCATGATGTTTTAAAAAGATTTTGGTTTGAAAATCTAAAACAAGCAAATTCCCCCATGAGTGTCTTATTAAAATTAGGAAAGGAAGAAAGTGGAATATCCATAGATCAAATACTTTATAGAGGAATGATAGGATCACTGTTGTATTTGATTGCCTCTAGGCCTGACGTTATGTTTGTTGTATGTTTATGTGCTAGATTTCAAGCTAATACCAAAGAGTCTCATTTAAAAGCAGTTAAATACATTTTTAGATATCTTATTGGCACATCTAAATTAGGTTTGTGGTATCCTCATAATAATATATTTATATTACATGGCTTTTCTGATTATGATTATGCTGGTTGTTCATTAGATCGTAAAAGCACCAGTGACACCTGTCACTTTTTTGGCCCTTCACTTATTTCATGGTCGAGTAGGAAACAGAATTCGGTTGCCTTATCCACCACTGAGGCCGAGTACGTGGCACTAGGAAGTTGTTGTGCGCAAGCTTTATTGATGAATCAAACTTTAGAATACTTGGGAATATTTCATGAAACAATTGAATTAAAGTATGATAATAATAGTGCAATTGACTTAACATATATTTCAGTTCATCACTCTAGGTCCAAACACATTGACGTACGCCACCATTTCATAAGAGACCACATAAAACGAAATACGATCAAAGACAATTTTATAAGCACTAATTCACAGCTTGCGGATATTGTCACGAAACCACTTCCAGATTCCCGTTTTTCATTGTTAAGATAAGAACAAGGAATTCTAGACATTTAAAACTAATAAATTGCCATAGCAAGCCAAAAACAAATTAACTAAATTGCTAAAAACATGAACATTAAACCAAAATAAAATTACAAAAACCATGAATGTAAACATCACATACTGAGTCTTATATTATTACAGCAGCACAATACCACATACTAAGTCCCACATAATATTACAGTATAAATAATTTTTGAAAATTAAGAAACTTCACTATCGCCGGCGACAGTGGATGTCGACGGGCGATAGTGCTAACTTGTCCAGCCATCCCGAAAATATTCAGAATTTTCAGCTGTCACCTGTACTTGTCTCCCCTTGATCATCAACTGAACTGTGCTCACTGCTCCTCATCCGACATGCTCGGTGAGTAGATGTATGGGGAGGCTCCATGACCAGATTCTCCCATTCTACCGCCTCTGATGGAGTGGGCTTCAACTTGAGACTTTTTATCAGAAATTTAAAAAAATTCTGAATTCCCAAGAAGTTTTTCTTCACTTCCCTCTTGTGTTCTTTGAACGACTCTCGCAAGTCGTCCAACCCTTCTCGCAATGATCCACCTCTTGCTATTGGTTGGTTACGAATAGTGGACATAGGTTCACTCCTCCTTGATGACCCTCCTTGTGTAGATCGGCCGATGGAAGGTTTTCCACTCGTCGAATATATAGATGGAATACAATTGTTGAAGTACAAATCCGAGTCTATCCAAGTGTATTTCTAACATAAAATACGATGGATGATGGCTTCAAGTGGTACTGTGTTCAGTTTCTTCCAATTAGGACTCTCTAATCTAAATGAATAACATATTATAGAAAGGATAAAATACGCCATGTCAAACGGCTCCCGCTCCAAAATCATGTATGTCACATAACTCAGTTGAGCCGTTATTTTCCGTGTATCTCCGGATTTCAGTAGGACAGTATGCCTCAATATTTCTTGTACTAGTCGTGCATCCTCAGTGAGTGTGGTCATAGATTGAATAAGTCTTTTGATGGAATTTCCAAATTCAATAGTGTCCAATCTTTATCCTTCCGATAGTTCTCTACTACATCTAAGGTATTCTAATGTTCTATTAACCCAAACTCATCTCTAAGGTCGTAGTGGGTTATCTCTACCGCCTGTCCCTGTATTTTATATCTTGCTTCACCATTCAGTTTTGTGAAACGCGGATCTTTGAGATAATTATAAAACTCTCTAATTAGTACGGAGGAAAATATATCTGGGATAATAATCGACATTATTCCAGCCATTGCTAACAGATCGTGGATGTGTGCATGATGGGAAGGGTCGAATTCGATCACCCGCCTGATCCCTATGTTAGCATTTTCAATTCCAGGAAATGTTTGATAAGAAGAATATAAATCACTCCATGTGCTTCTATGGGCTTTGGAACTTGAAGTCATTGCAGCAAATGAAAATATTTTTTTTAATAAATAGAAAAAAAATGCTTTTTTGATATCGCCATCCGGCGACACCCACTGTCGCCGGGCGATAGCAGAAAATGGTTTTCCTCCATTTCCGACTTCAGATCTACTTTTTCCCTCATCTAAAATACCAGATCTGCAAGTGATTCTTCATAAAATTCATTTACAAAGACTTAGATCTCTAAATATATGCATAGTTTTCACCAACTCAAAAAAGATTTCTCATGATCCATCTTTTTTTAAAACTTGGAAATTTTTCATCTAAGATTCTATGCTACACTATCCTTGTTGGGTTTCTCTATGAGGATAGCACAACACTTGTGCACGCAGCGGAAGAAAAAACATCAAGAAAAACCCAAAGAGATGTGGATCGGGCCATGAACGTTGAATCAAGAAGTTAGCAAAAACTAGGCAAAAATTACCTCGGTGGCGCTGAGTCACAACTCAACGGAGATGCTCCAAATTTCTTCTTCCAGCTAGCGGCGAGTTCTACGTGGAATAATGTCCACGTTTCTGCAGAAGTCCACACGAGCGGGAGAACGCCGATCTATCCATCGCACGGATTATCGGGAAGGAGAAGACCGCACCTCTGCTAATCCACGGACTGCTAGGTCCGCGCCAGGAAGAGCAGCACCAGCGACAGTCGCTGGAGAAGAGGAGGTCGACGAAGCGAACACGGCGGCGGAACTCTTCAGGCGGCGGGAATCGGGATCGGCAGAGCGAACGAGCAGAACTCTTCCGTCGGGTTCGATTCGCTACAGGAGAAAATCCAGCTTATACCCGAAAACCCTAAGTGTTGTATTTATACCAAAGATATAAATAAACCTAGGCTTATCGCTATCCGCAGACCCCCAAAGAATAAGGTTCAGAATCGGCGAGTATCAATCGGCGAGAGTCGGCGAGAATCGACGAGAATCGATCGGCGAGCATCATCATGGATCGGCGAGAATCAGAGTACAATACTCGACGATTCTCGCCGATCGTCGAGCTTCACTTGACGATACACGTCGAATCTTATCGACCGTCGAGCCGTGGTCGACGATACATGTCGAAGTCGTCGATCGTCGAGAATCAACATATTGATTCTCGACGATTCTCGTCGATCGGCGAGAATCAAAGAGATGATTCTCGTCGATCGGCGGGAATCAGAAAGACGATTCGAGACGAATGCTATCGACCCTCGGACGACAATCTTACCAGCCCTCCAAGGCAACATTTGCCCAACCCGACGATCCTTCAAGGCAACACTTTGCCCACAACCCCCATTCAGGTCGGTGATTGGCAACCTTTACCAACACAGTCAATTATCCAACTTCTCCACATCTCTTATGTGCGACCCAGCAGGCTCATATCGCGTTGGCAGTGAGATTACATGTTTGATCACTTACAGATCATCATGGTAACTCCAACAGACTCCCACTTGATCTCGAAAGTATCAAAGCAAAAACCTCACAAACAATGAGCGGCATCTAGCAATGCATCATTGCTCCCCAAGCAATAAGAGTTTATAACTCATAAGCCTTTATGACCAATGTATCAGCATTGTCTTTGTCCCTTTGTCCCTTACATCCGGAAAGAACTAGAGGCATGGACCGTGTCACCCTCGTAATAGCTCAATCCAAGTTTCTTGATCCAGGACGGACTTCCAGAGAATGGTGAGTCCAATATCACATATTGACTCAACCAAGCATGGCCATGCATTTCTCAGTCCAGTTCCATAAAGGGGCCCATGGATGCAACTCCTGTCATACAGGAGGACAAATCCCATATCTGCTCACACACAAACACCCAAATGATTCGTAACATGCCCAACAACCACCCTTATCATCAACCTTTCTCAAGGAAGACTTTAGATTGGATCAAAGCACGCTCTTCCTCACTTGATGAATGCTGTGACTTCAGGTCAAAGGATCACAACACCATTGTCAATTGAGACCTACTCGTGACACGATTGGATGACAATCCACAGAGTAGTCTCAGGTTGGGTCTGTCCAGTACAACTTATTCACTAACAAGTACCCATGTGATGACTTGATATCACAATATCATGACCTGTGAGAACCGGTCATCAGTCAACACACGTGCTAGTCTCCATGTACCATCATCACCCTTAGATTCTATGATGATACTCGACCAGGGACCTTTAAGAATGAAGCTTCAAATAAATCATGGGCTCTCACATTCAAGTCACGTACTTGATGTCCCATGGAAGCGAACATTCTAAGGGTATCTATTATGTTAACATTTAACTATCATATAGAAAAAGACATAATAAAAGAACTTGCCATTAATTATAAGAGAAAAATTAGGTACACAGTTCATCATATGAACAAACAGCCAACAAAATATAAGATTACATGCAACCCACAAGATTCTCGCTAGAGTTGATCATTTAGGTATCGTATACCCATCGATCTAGTATGACCATCATGCTTTCTCTGCGCGAGAGGCTTTGTTAGTGGATCCGCAATATTCTCCTCAGTCGGCACTCTGCAAATGTTTACATCTCCTCGTTCGACAATCTCACGAATAAGATGAAACCGCCGAAGTATGTGCTTGGAGCGCTGATGAGATCTAGGTTCCTTAGATTGTGCAATTGCACCATTGTTATCACAGTAGAGAACTACGGGACCAACAATGCTAGGAACTACATCAAGCTCGCCAATGAATTTCCTAATCCATACAGCCTCCTTCGCCGCATTAGCTGCTGCGATATACTCGGCCTCTGTTGTAGAATCAGTAACTGTCTCTTGCTTGGAACTCTTCCAGCTCACAGCTCCTCCATTCAGGCAAAACACAAAACCTGACTGAGACTTGGAGTCATCTCGATCAGTTTGGAAGCTAGCATCCGTGTAACCACTTACAACGAGCTCTTCCTCTCCACCATACACCAAGAACACATCCTTAGTCCTTCTCAAGTACTTCAGGATATTCTTGACTGCAATCCAGTGACACTCACCGGGGTCTGACTGATACCTGCTAGTCATGCTCAAAGCAAAGGAGACATCGGGTCGAGTACATAACATTGCGTACATGATTGATTCAATTGCCGAAGCATATGGAATCAACTTCATGCGGTCCTTATCTTCACAAGACTTTGGACACTGGTCCTTAGAGAGATTCACACCATGAGACATGGGCAAAAATCCTTTCTTGGACTCAAGCATGTTGAACCGCTTCAACAACCTTTTCGATGTACGTACTCTGGGTCAAACCCAGCAACTTCTTCGATCTATCTCTATAGATGTTAATACCAAGTATATATGTCGCTTCACCCAAATCCTTCATTGAAAAGCAATTCCCTAGGTTGTTCTTAACAACTTTCAGGGTAGGAATGTCATTCCCAATCAACAGTATGTCATCTACATACAATATCAGGAAGACAACAATGCTCCCACTGATTCGCTTGTAAACACAAGGCTCATCTTCATTCTTGATGAAACCAAACTCTTTGATTTTCTCATCAAAACGAAGATTCCAACTTCGAGAGGCCTGTTTCAGTCCATAAATGGACTTATTCAGCTTGCATATTTTAGTGGCTTCATCTGGGGATACAAAACCCTCGGGTTGTGTTATATACACTTCCTCAAGGAGGTTTCCATTAAGGAAAGCCGTTTTGACATCCATCTGCCAGATCTCGTAGTCATAATATGCAGCAATAGCAAGCAATATCCTAATGGAATTTACCATGGCAACAGGGGAAAAGGTCTCATCATAGTCAATACCATGAATTTGCTTGAAACCCTTAGCTACCAGTCGCCCTTTGAATGTCTGTACATTCCCATCCATGTCGGTCTTCTTCTTGAAGACCCACTTGCACCCTATGGGTCGTACCCCTTCAGGTGGTTCCACCAAGTTCCAAACTTGGTTTACATACATGGAGTCCATTTCAGATTTCATAGCCTCAAGCCATTTGTCGGAGTCCGGTCCATTCATAGCCTCTTGGTAGGTTGCTGGTTCATCATCATGATCCATAAGCAACACATTACCTATTTGAGACACGAGAAATCCATATCTCTCAGGCTCAAACCTCGGTCTACCAGATCTACGTAGGACTTGTGTTCCCTGAGCAGGTTCTCTAGCTACAACATCTTGTAGTCCTGTCTCAGAATCCAATTCCGGTTCATTCACTGCATGTGGTTCTTGAACTTCTTCGAGCTCTACCTTTTCAGTCTTTCTTGATAAGAACTCTTTCTCCAAGAAGACACCAGTCCTTGCGACAAACACTTTGCCCTCAGACGGTAGGTAAAAGTAATACCCTTTCGTTTCCTTAGGATATCCCACCAGATAACATTTATCCGATTTGGGTTCCAGCTTGTCAGGCATTTGACGTCTCACGTATGCCTCACAGCCCCAAATTTTAATGAACGACATACTAGGACGCTTCCCAGTCCATATCTCATATGGTGTCTTCAGAACCGTTTTAGTTGGAGCGCGATTCAATGTCAGTGCAGCAGTCTCTAAAGCAAAACCCCAAAAGGAAACAGGCAAGTCTGCATGACTCATCATCGAACGTACCATGTCTAACAGAGTACGATTTCTCCTCTCAGACACACCATTATGTTGTGGTGTTCTAGGTGGAGTGAGCTGTGATACAATACCACACTCTTTCAGATGATCACGGAACTCATGACTCAGGTATTCGCCACCTCGATCAGATCGGAGTGCTTTAACCCTTTTACCTAACTGGTTTTCTACTTCATTATTGAACTCTTTGAACTTTTCAAAGGTCTCGGATTTGCACTTCATAAGATACACATATCCGTATCTACTGAAATCATCAGTAAATGTAACAAAGTAGAAATACCCACCTCTAGTCATGGAACTCATGGGTCCGCATACATCACTATGTACAACACCCAAGAGATCCTCAGCCCTCTTAGTATAACCAGTGAAAGGAGCTTTAGTCATCTTGCCTAACAAACAAGACTCGCATCGCTCAAATGATTCATAATCAAATGAGTCCAAAAGTCCATCTCTATGGAGCTTGGATATGCGCTTCTCGTTGATATGACCCAAACGACAATGCCAGAGATACGTAGGGTTTGAGTCATTTGTTCTTAGTCTTTTATTATTTTCTACATTACAGATCAGATGGTCCAAGTTCAAAACATAAAGACCATTAAACAATTGGGCTACAGCATAACAAACATCATTCTTAAATATAGAACAACAGTTGTTCTTAATTATAAAAGAAAATCCAATCATGTCCAAACATGAAATAGATATAATGTTTCTAGTTATGGCTGGAACAAAATAACAGTTATCTAGTTCTATTACAAGCCCACTGGGCAAAGAAAGACGATAAACCCCTACGGCTACAGCAGCAACTCTTGCTCCATTGCCGACGCGGAGGTCCACCTCCCCTTTACTCAGCAATCTTCTCCTTCCCAGTTCCTGCACATTTGTACAAATATGAGAACCACATCCGGTATCCAATACCCAAGATGAAGGAGCAGAAAGGTTTATCTCTATAACGTAAACATTTGAAGCAGAAGTAATACCTCCCCTCAATTTCTGCAGACCCTCAATGTACGAAGGACAGTTCCTCCTCCAATGACCAGCCTTGCCACAGTGGTGGCATTTCCCTTCCTTCACCGTGCTTTTCTTTTTCATCAGTGCAGAAGACTTGGGCTCAAGAAATGACTTAGGTCCTACCTTCGTCTTCTTAGAACCCTTGGCCTTGCCCTTGCCCTTATGCACCATCAGTATGGGGCTGGCAGGCTTGGCCTTCTTCATATTGATTTCGGCAGTTCTCAACATGCCTAGGAGTTCAGGCAGTGTCTTGTCTATCTCATTCATATTGTAGTTCAAGACGAACTGCTCATAACTGTCCGGCAACGATTGCAGGATCAGATCCGTGGCCAACTCTTGACCAAGAGGAAAACCCAACCTTTCAAGGTTCTCTATATACCCAATCATCTTGAGTACGTGAGTCCCTACTGAGTCTCGAACTCCCATCTTGCACTGAAACAACGCTTTCGTGATGTCGAACCTCTCTTGACGAGCCTTCCCTTGAAACATTTTCTTGAGATGCTCGTCAATCTCCTTGCACCCCATGTTCTCATGTTGCTTCTGAAGCTCAGAGTTCATAGTGGCAAGCATAAGGCATTCGATATCTAAAGCATCGTCAGTATACTTCTTATAAGTATCTTTCTCAGCACGGGAAGAGTTCCCGTTCGGCACCTCGGGGGCTTCTTCGTCCAAGACATAGAGCTTTCGCTCTTTCCTGAGAACAATTCTCAGGTTCCTGTACCAGTCCATATAATTTGTCCCACTGAGCTTATCCTTCTCAAGGATGGCTCTCAGAGACAACGTGGAGTGTGAAACACTTGCCATGGAATTCTACAAGAATTTATGCAGAATAAAATCAGTACCAAAATTCCAAATACAATTTATTTTAATTTGGACTTCAATTAAAAATACTCCCACTATTTTAGTCGAAATGATAGCCCTCACTAACAATTCGGAGAGTTCATGCGAGCTACCCTCTTAGTGGACAAGATCCGTATTTCACCAACACTATGAGTCCGCTTTGGCGTTCCTCTCATGATGCGGTTATTTAGGTAGGCAACGCTTGCCAATTGCATCCTCATGCAATTCTTGTATGGTTGGTGAATAACTCCTTATTCGCATCCATCATATGGTGCATGCCAACCCTATGCCTCTAGGCACTCAACCTTTGAGGTCACCTAGTTAAGTATGACCCGATGTCGACAGTGGGATATCACAATTATCCGCTCGCACCCTTACCAAGATAGATTAATGCACCTTGCTTTGGCAAGCCCACACTTCATCGATCGAGGCAGGAAGAGTGTCATCCATCGGAAGGCATCCGAACACTTAATATTAGATGAAGGGATTTTTCAATTATAGGTTAACAATTAACCATGATCAACATTTGATCAATGTGCACATCCAAAGAAAAACAATTCTAAACCACATGCATCCCTTATGTGCACATCCTCACACCATCAACATTTGACAGAAGGAAGGGCTAAATCTGAACATCCGGAAATTTCCAAATCGTCATATTTACATGCATTGGACAAAGGCGAAGACAACTCAACTTAAGGCAGTAGACAAGCTCATCTCTCTATGTTGGATTCATAATCCAAAACATACTCGAGGGATGGTTACTGCTAAGGAGACAACAATTTCTAACACTTAGAAATTCCCACGAAATTCCAGAAGTTCTTGGAGGGAACCAAGACTAAATCTAGACATTTAGAACACTTCTAAATCCCTAGTTTTACACGCACTCGAATAACAAACTTCCAAAACAACGATCATGGACGAAACCTCCCTCTGATACCACTGTTGGGTTTCTCTATGAGGATAGCACAACACTTGTGCACGCAGCGGAAGAAAAAACATCAAGAAAAACCCAAAGAGATGTGGATCGGGCCATGAACGTTGAATCAAGAAGTTAGCAAAAACTAGGCAAAAATTACCTCGGTGGCGCTGAGTCACAACTCAACGGAGATGCTCCAAATTTCTTCTTCCTGCTAGCGGCGAGTTCTACGTGGAATAATGTCCACGTTTCTGCAGAAGTCCACACGAGCGGGAGAACGCCGATCTATCCGTCGCACGGATTATCGGGAAGGAGAAGACCGCACCTCTGCTAATCCACGGACTGCTAGGTCCGCGCCAGGAAGAGCAGCACCAGCGACAGTCGCCGGAGAAGAGGAGGTCGACGGAGCGAACATGGCGGCGGAACTCTTCCGGTGGCAGGAATCGGGATCGGCGGAGCGAACGAGCGGAACTCTTCCGTCGGGTTCGATTCGCTACAGGAGAAAATCCAGCTTATACCCGAAAACCCTAAGTGTTGTATTTATACCAAAGATATAAATAAACCTAGGCTTATCGCTATCCGCAGACCCCCAAAGAATAAGGTTCAGAATCGGCGAGTATCAATCGGCGAGAGTCGGCGAGAATCGACGAGAATCGATCGGCGAGCATCATCATGGATCAGCGAGAATCAGAGTACAATACTCGACGATTCTCGCCGATCGTCGAGCTTCACTTGACGATACACGTCGAATCTTATCGACCGTCGAGCCGCGGTCGACGATACATGTCGAAGTCGTCGATCGTCGAGAATCAACATATTGATTCTCGACGATTCTCGTCGATCAGCGAGAATCAAAGAGATGATTCTCGTCGATCGGCGGGAATCAGAAAGACGATTCGCGACGAATGCTATCGACCCTCGGACGACAATCTTACCAGCCCTCCAAGGCAACATTGGCCAACCCGACGATCCTTCAAGGCAACACTTTGCCCACAACCCCCATTCAGGTCGGTGATTGGCAACCTTTACCAACACAGTCAATTATCCAACTTCTCCACATCTCTTATGTGCGACCCTGCAGGCTCATATCGCATTGGCAGTGAGATTACATGTTTGATCACTTCCAGATCATCATGGTAACTCCAACAATCCTAACACTTAGATCCACAAAAATGTAAAGCATAAAAGCAAAAATCCAAGTTTCTTACCTAGGTCTTAGGTTTTCGCCGCCTTCCGCTCAGAGTTCTGTGATCTGCTTTCAGGAAAAATGCTAGATTTGATGCCTTTGACTTACTGCCACTGTTTTTATACTTTTCGCACTATCGCCAATCGGCGATACCCAGTATCACCCGGCGATAGTGAAAATTTGCTATTCCTCCAATTTTACTTCTTTACTCAGATTTAGGCATGGTGTAATGTTTTTTTTCCGTTCCCAACAACTTGGTTTCATAGTTCAATATTCATATATCTGTTCTAAATACTTAAGTTCTAGTGTTCTTAAATTATGTGAAATTGTTTTCGCATGCCTCTAACTATGAGAAATCATTTAGTCAGGATAATGTTCTTTCACTCACGGTTGTGCAAATCTTCATATGCATTCACCTTACTACATATATGAATTGTGAATGTTTTACCATAACCACTAGTGTTGCATGTTCCTGCAAATGCTTTATCCAAGGTTGTACAGTGCACCACTAACATTTAATTATCTTGTATGCTCTCACAAGTGAATTCGGAATCCTTTGTTCACCCAGAGAGAAAAAAATGTGATAAAAACATGTATGATCCCAAAAGTGTACACCTTTTGTGATACATTTCACAAAAAAAAATGAATAAATAATAAGGGGTGACAAGGAACCTCCAGCAAACTCTACTTACCATCCTGATAAGTCTTAATAAGCATTGTGAGGTTGAGCACCTTCGATAGAATTGTAAAGTGCCTTGTGCAAATCTTTAACTGGATAATTTATTTATTGTGTGCTCTGAACTCTTGGGTACGAGTATAGCTCCGCATGTCCAAATCTATGTTATGTTGTTTTTTAACATTCTCGTGTTCATGTATTTGTAAGAGTCTGCATAAGTGTTTACGACACCATATAACATGTACACAACATTATCCTCTCTAAATGTTCTTCTTTTGAGAATTGGACTGAAAACGTTTTACAAAATATTATTTACTAGTGCATGTTTTTGTGATATAGTTTGCTGAACCTTGCCAATGTTACTGTTTACTCATTTCTTTTCTTACTATACATTGCTCACATGTCCTCTCTACAGTTTCTCCATTGTGTTTTTCCTTCTTTCTCTTCTGCCACACACTTATCTATCTTTTGACAATACCTAAGGGGGAGAAATTTTTTCAAAGGTTATCATTCATATACACTCATAAGCATTTTCTTATAATTGAACAAGTTCACTATGCTTTAATTTAGGTGGAGATCACATGTAGGGGGAGTATTTCATCCAAGATCAATTTGTGCACATACACATGCTTCGTCCTGGTACTCAAATTGGGTGGACCCTATAACATTCATGATTTCTTTCTTAATGGATTTGTTATTATCAAAAGGGGGAGATTGTTGGAGCATGCATTCCACGCTTCTTGGTTTGCTAATAAAAAATCTTGTTTGTATTTGATTTTTTGGGTGTTTTTGGTGTGCAGATACCACAGGTCAATATCTAATGTCTTTTTGGTGCTGAATCAGATCAGAATTGAGCTCTGGAGATATCGTCATGCGATATTGAGTATCGCCAACAGGTGATAGCGCCACTCGATGCATTTCCGTTTGACGCTCGACGAAGACGTGGCCTCCGTTAGATCGCTATCGCCCGACGACGATATCTAGTATCGACATGCGATAGTGCACGATTCGATGCTCGACGTATATGCAATGCGAAAATTTGGAGTTCGTGGGCCACGTGGAAGCGGTTACCGATATCGTCAGGTGGCGATACCCAGTATCGCCGGGCGATAGCGCTAGAATATAAAATCCATTCATTTCTTGAGGAAATCATGAATTTGATTATATGGAGTGTACTTTCCTACATAGACGATTCAGAGATCTCCAGATATTAGAGATACTCCATACTCTCAAGAAGGCCAAAGATCAAAAGATTGACGGCACGTTTGCAACATTCGAAGCAACTCTAGCAAGGATTCATAGGCATCTTCAGTCCATTCTTTGAAGGGAGTGTCTAGCCTAAAGTGTTCAATTTGTTTTGTTCTTGTTTCTTTTATTTTCTTATTGTAATCGAGAGGGGAAATAGCCGCCTTGTGCGTGGCATCTAGGTCTTTGTGTGGCTTAGTAGAGAATCTCCGCCTTGTGAGTGGTGTCCAAGTCCTTGTGCGGCTTAGGGAGAAATCATTGCCTTGTGTGCAACGTCAAGATCGTGGTTAGATCTAGGGGGAGGCTAGTAGCAAGATCTAGGAGGAGATGCGCTTTAGACTGCCGGTTCTTGGTAGAAGAACCGGTGAAAACACAAGCAAATTTTTATTTCATAAGCCTTTGTCTCTAGCTCTATAGAGACACTTTGTATTCAATTTATCACTTTTGAAATATAGCATTGTTGTTTTAGCTTGTATACATTTGCATTCTTCAATTATATTGTTGTTATTCATCAAGCCAATTTGCCTAATTTTTAAGAAAAATTTAAAGAACCCTTTTTCACCCCCCCCCCCCCTCTAAGGGCGTCGCACGATCCAACACTATCATACCCTACCCCTCTCCTCATGGCTCCTAGGCACCGAGCAGGGAGAAGGAAAGGAAAGGTAATGAAGGTTGAGAATAAATAAGGCAGGTGATAGTGGAACTATTCTAGCAGTTATTTATAATGTATTTACAGCTAATGAAGGAAGGTACAAGATAGCAGTAAGGTAGAAGGTAAAGCAGAGCAGTAAGTATATGAAAGGTAAACCAAGAAACAAGTAACCTTAACTTATATGAATGCCCATGAAAACTTATAAGTTAAGGGATCTTTTACAAGGCACCCATTGTATAAAAAGTCTCATTCCGATTTATACATTGGGGTGTCAGTTTTCAAGCAAGAAATATATATCCATAGAATAATAACATTAGATTATATGAACGCTGACGCAAGCATATAAACTAAGGGGTCGTTTTGCAGGGCCTATCGTATAAAATGTCCCATACCAATTTATATGATGGGTGTCGTGTTTAAATGTAATGATTTATGTTATGCTATGTTATGCCATGAATCACGCAAGTGCAACACACCCACCCGACTTTGTGCACACAGACCTTTAGTTCCCCCTTTCTGGAGCCTAACCTCCCAGGATACCTCCGTAGTGGAAAACGGAAGCGGTGGGTTGTGCCTCGCCCACCTCTAAACCAGTAATTACACTACCAGTCAGACCTATCATACGCCTCAACGCTGGTACACTAAGAGGATCTCCTGCGCACTCTTTGTCGGCTAGTCCACCGTGCTTAAATTGGCGAAGTGCTAAACCACACTTGACGAGTCAACGTATTGGCGTTGGTGCATCGACCCTCCAACACCGAAGACCCACCACCTTAGAATTTATGCACATGCAAGCTTGATGTATCAACCACCGAGCCAAGGCTCCCCAGACTAACACGTCTGTCACAACCAACAACCAAGGAAAAGCTCCTCGGACTATCATGTACGTCACAATGATGTGCTGAGTCATCGACTCTCTAGACTAACATGCCCATCACCAAAACCACCGAGCCTATTGCACGTGTGAGCTAACCTAACTTCCCGAGACACCGAGGTGTGTGAAAGTGGACCCTAGTTATACTAGTTACTCTTAAACATTGATTTTTCTTACGGTTTCGGTTAGCCCAGGATTGCCCAAGGTATTCCCGGTGGACGGCTCTCACAGGGCACTAGGATCTACGATGGGCTGAAGCCCAAAGCTCCATTTCGCAAGGCACTTACTGTTATTGGTTAATACCCGATTCCCGATCTCTTTTAATATTACTCTGGTTCTAACCCTAGTGTGTTTTGACCCTCTCTCTCTCTATAGGAAAAACTATCTTTCGTCGATCCCGAGCACCCCCCAATCCTAGTCTACCACATTTTCCTCATCACAACTTCCAATTATGAACTCAATCTCATTTTACGCAAACCAGCTAACTATTAACCCCAACCCATTTGTCCAATTCAAATGCTATCCCATTTTCTGCAGTTTTACTATATGCAGATCAACCTATACTATATGTTGTACATGATAGGAGGTACTCCGAATTTTCATCCACAAGCCTTAAGATATTTAATGGGGGGCTATCATGACATAATTAGCCTATCTCCAGAAACTTATAATTTTCCTAATTAATTGGGTATTTAATTAATTTTTCCCAAAGTTAGGTCATGGATAATTTGAACATGAAGTACAATATATTCTCAAATAATGGCCACACAAAAATTATGAACACTAGATAACAGAGGAATAACAATAAATACTAAATTTCATCATTTTCCATAAAGAGTTTGGCCTCTAATTAATTAATCCAATAATAAGCCATTAAGTATGGGTAAAGAAGAAAGTACTAAAACTAATCACCAGAAAATTGTAGAAAAATTAATGAATCTCAAGGATTACCAAAAAGGGCCTATAACTAAAAAATCACATTTTATCAAGCTAATTAAGTATCAAAATAAATTCAATTACTTTTACTTAGAAAACAGCACCTTGTGAACAAACCCCTACAGATAAACTTCCACAAATTCCATAAAAATTCACAGAGCTTTAAAATATCAATAAAGATCTTCTTACCAAATATCATAAGTTTCCATTGAGTGGTTTATTCATAAGAAAATTCTAAGTAGAAGGTGCAACTTGATGAGTTGTGAATGAAGTACCACATATAATGATTAAAAATTCATATTAAAAATTTCTAGGGCTTACTATAGTCTTAAAACATAGCTTGACTAAATATCATCCAAACCGAAGGTTAGGAAGTCACATAAAAATATTCTTCAAGACAACTCATGATAGTGCAGTTTTCAAAGAAAACCACTTGAAAACTCATCCAAACATTATGTACTATATTTCATTGGTTAATATGATTAAGAAAATTGCCTCTACCAAAATGTCACGCAGTTCCAAAGTCATATGAGCCACTAGACACACCCTATGGTGTATGGACCCAAAAACTTATCCAGTGGTTTAAGTGGCGTGCATGTGTCCAAGTCCCACCATATCTTACCCTAGGGCTTTTCACCACCCTAGGGTCACCTGGACTAAACAACAAGTCTATACAACGACATATCACCCCATACCCTTCACAAATCCCCAAAGTTCAACCTTAGGGTTTGAACTTGGATCCTATGGCAAATACACCCCAATCTACCCCAAATTACATATGAGGGTGTCTAGTATCATAACAAACCAGTGGCCCGAGTCTTAGCCTCTATTGAGGTGATTTGACTTCTTAAACCCACAAAGAACACTTTGACCTAATTACCCCCCTTTTGGCCAAGTCCAGGGTTTACAAAAATTCAACCCAAATCATCTCCAAATGAGATGGAATTTTATCCAGAGCCTTATGATGACCCAAGGACCACTTTCCAAAATTTGGGAGTGTTTGGAGGTCATTAGGTCCCCTAATTAAATTACCCTAAGACTATTAAATAATTTCAAAAACTACATAAAACGTATATCCAAAAAATTCCATTTTTGGACATGACCTAGGTATAGGTAAGATTGACTCCTTGGCAAAATTTCAGGTCATTTGGACCTATGGTGAAGTGGGGGCACACATTTAAATATCTGACTAGTCTTAGGTATAGACCGCACCAAGTTGAGTGTTGAGGTCTAACGTAACTCCAAATTGACTCAAATAAATTTTAAAATAAACTAAACATCCAGTCCTACAGACTTCATGTTGATCACTTTATCTATACAAGCCTATAAGTATTTTTAATAAATAAAAACATTAATAGCATTTTCTATGACAGAATCATGAAATGAAATTAATTAAATGGCTAAGATCTAAATCTACGGCGCGCGAATCTTGGCGCAGAAACGGACGGCATCCGGTCATCTTCAAGCTCTAGCCAACGGCGATGATTCTCCTGACCTGGAGCTTATTCCATCCCCAATTCCGGGCCACCAGCCACCTCCCTGGCCGGCCACTGCCACCACCACCTTCGTCGAGCTGGTGGCTATTGCCAGGCGGAGGCACAACTGTCGGAGGGGGGGATTCCGACGATCCCGACAAGTTGAATTTTCGGAAAAACAAGGGAAGTTTCTTCCCCCCAATCGGGCTCAATTGAGCCCGATGCTTATCCCTATTGATTCCAATGATCTACCCACAGAAGAAGGAGCAAGGGAGGACCTGTTGGGAGGGATGGAGGCGCATTGATCTCCAATTTGCCGTGGTGGTGGTGGCGCCGATCGAGTTTCTGCAACAGCACAATCAAGTGCTTCTAATCCTTCATGTAAAGGTTGTAACCTTCTCCCCTCTGCCTGGTGATGCTTTTAAGATCCCTAATTGGGGATGGGGAAGGCTATAACTCCAATGGATATTAATGGCCATTAATGGTCATTTTCAGTTTCAGCCATTTGAAGGGCTGAGACACCCCATTGGCCGGCCTCCTCCTGAAAACCCCTCCCCTTCCTCCAAGGAGTAAAAGCCCATCAAGGTGGGGGGGGGGGGGGGTTTGAAACCTCCATGGCCATAATGGCCATTAAGCTCCATTTTCTCTCTCCTCAAAAATTGAGTAACTCCTTCCATATCTCTCCTAGTCATCATTCTCTGAATTTGGTGGCCCCATAATGTGTCTCTCCTCTTCCTTAGACTAATGGGCCACACCACTTGGGCTTAGCCCACTTGAATTAGGCTAGGTTAACCTAAGTTGACCACTTTGACCCATGAGTTGACTCTGGTCAACATGACTATTTGGGTTGACCCCAAGGTGGTCCTTGGTGACCTCTTGGCTTCCCCTAAGGTCTTGGTAGGGTTGTGTAGGGTTGACTTGGCACCTTGGTGGTCACTTGACCCTTAATTAGGGCACTTTGACCACTTTAGGGCTAGGGTTGACTTGGGTCAACTTTAACTCTAAGGTTGACCCCAATGGGTCTTTGGTGACCCATTGACTTCACCTTAGGTCTGGGAAGACTTATGTAGGGTTGGTTGGGCACATTAGGGGCAAATTGCCCTTAGTTAGGGAACCTTGCCCAATTTAGGACTAGGATGATCCTAGGTCAACTTGGCCACCATGGGTTGACTCCAATGGACCCTTAGGGCTCTAATGGACATTGCAATAGGTTGGTGAGGTTATGGTGGGGTCTTGGAGTCTTGATGAAGCCCCATGGTCATTCTAAACTAGTGTTTAAAAACCTACTATTTGCAGACCATAGTGATCTCACCTACATTCCTAGGTCCACTTGGTCTTCTTGGGCTTCCTACGGTTTTGTCATGACCTACTCATGACAAAACCACTCCTATGGGTCTAGTTGTCTGAGGGATGTTACAGCGCGCACCTGGGGTACGCCCTCCCGGTACGTACGCCCGGTGGGCACGCGCCCTGTGCACGCGCGCCGTACACTAGGCACGCATGCTGGTGCACTTGCGCGTGCGTTCTCATGCGTGGGGGTTCCCATTGGCTTTCTTCGAGGGGGCTTACTCTTTAACTTTACCGTGCGAGGTGTGATTTTCATACTGCATTTGATTTTTCCTTTCTAGTGATTGGGCTCGAAGCGTTCCGCGATACCACTGCATCTGCGCTCCTCTCTTACTGAGGACAAAATGGTCATTTGGAGAAATAAACTCAGGCTACCTGCCGATTTACATGTGAAAATTCCGCATGCCAAGGAGAGAGTGCAAAATCGCCCCCCCCCCCCCCCCCCAAGGCTGGCTAACGGTCTATGAGAGTACTTTGAGGTCTGGCTTCTGATTCCCGCCTTGAGAGGAAGTGATCGAGATCTTGAAATTTTATGGG
This sequence comes from Platanthera guangdongensis, assembly GCA_039583875.1. NCBI lineage: Eukaryota > Viridiplantae > Streptophyta > Magnoliopsida > Asparagales > Orchidaceae > Platanthera > Platanthera guangdongensis. Next base: position 178,696,822 of record CM077151.1, on the reverse strand, counting down.
GTACCGATCTCCCAGTTTACATCGTTGGGAGTTGTGCGCCTTGTTGGCATGGTTGTTTTCTTCCGTGATCATGGCGGGATATTTTCTTTGGAGTGCTTCCGAGAGTTGTGCGATATCCGCTCTGATGCTAGGGAGCTTGTGGAGATTCATAGCAACAAGAGTTGGCTAGATTTTGAGTTTCGAATAGTCCGTCTTCATGGGAACACCCTTTTTGGATACATCAGGAACCATTGGGGCTTACCGGAGGTGTGGAATTCTATCCCTGATCGTTGTCTCCGCCATAAGGGGAAGGAGCGGGAATTTTCCCGGGTGTTGGGGTTTTCGAATCCCTGTGAATTGGCCAATCGCCTATTTAGTAACTTCTCATTTGTGGTGGAGAACCACTTACTGTTGTTCCATGTTTCTTCTATCTCTAGTCGGACCGCTGAGATGTCTTTGGGTGGTAGTCAGAAACGGAAGTTCGTAGTTTCTTGAGGTTGTAGGAGCGCGGTGTCTTTTTCGTCTTCTCCGGGTGATGATTCTCCTTCTAGTGGCCGTGGCAGTTTGCCACCCGAGTTACAGGTGATTGGTTCATCTGCCCCCCAGTCCTTCCCTATAGAGGCATCGGCTCTGAGGCAATCTTATTCTTTGAAGGCGATGAATGAAGTGGTAAGTGAGCTTGATCATTTTTGGCTCCCTTTATCGTTATGTTGCTCTGACTTCTCTTTTTTTTTTCTTTTACAGATAGAGGCTCAGGTTCATATTATCGTTACTTGGAATGACCATTATGTGAGTTTGAAGGACAGATACCTAACTCTCTAGAGGATATTTCAAGCTAAGACGGGTTTTCTTGTCCCCTTGAAGGGTGATTATGACCGGGATGTTTCTCAATTTTGCTGGATTGGGTTAGAGCTAAAGGCGGAATTGGAGGAGACTCGGGCTTCTTTAGAGGTGGAGAAGTCTCTAGTGGAGAGGACTACACAGATACAAAAGCACTCTCAAGAGGAGACTTCTCATTTGGAGGCAGAGCTTGGTGTGGCGAAGGCCCAAGTGCAGGCGCTGTCTTCTGATTGCCATATATCAGAGTTGAAGGCTGGTGGACTCCAATAGTACTTGTAGTCGTTGGACTACATGCGAGACCAGTGCGTGATTGTGGAGGAGGTGCGTGATGAGATCTAGTCCAAGGAGGTGGAACCTCAAGTAGAAGATGCCCGCGAGTTAGCCCTCAGACGTGGATTGGCGAAGGCCTTCCGATTTGTCAGTCGACGCATAGGATGTGACATCTATGGCTTTAACTTTGATGACATTTCTGAGGACGACCGCTCTGATGTCGATGCTACTAATGAGTAGCGACCTCTTGTTTCTATATTACATGTTTTTGTATTCTTCCTCCAGCTTTTTATGTTGTGTGTTATTTTTGCTTAGCAGTTGTAGTGGGCCCTCTTGTGCTCTGATCTGTATGACATCGTTATTTTTTATGTCACTTAGCTATTTTGTTTTTCCTTTATCTCCTTTGAGTGTCATTTTTGCAAGTTTGGCTTGTAGGAGAGTGTGGGCGAAATATTTTGCTTGAATTAGATTCACAATTTTATTTGCAGAGTTCCGTCCTACGACTTAGTTTGCACGATTATAGCCCGCGGCTTAGTTTGCACAATTCTATCCCACGACTTAGTTTGCATGGTTCTAGCTCGTAACTTAGTTTGCACGGTTCCAGCCCGCGGCTTACTTTGCACGATTCCAGCCCGCAGCTTAGTTTGCACAGTTCTAGCTGGCATCTTAGTTTGCACGGTTCAAGCCTGCGGCTTAGTATGCATGGTTCTAGCCCGCAGCTTAGTTTGCACGGTTCTAGCCCACGACTTTGCTGTGTGTGGGGGGGGGGGGGGGTGCAGCCCCCACATGGACTTTGCACGAGTCGGGCTCGCAGCTTAGTTCGCACGGTTCTAGCCCGTGACCTTTTTGCACAATTCTAGCCTGCAGCTTTGCCATAAGGTGGTCAGGTCCCAACCAGGAGTTTGGATGAGTCGGGCTTGCGGCTTAGTTTGTGCGGGGGCTATAATTACAACTTAATTTGCGCAATCTAGCTGGGCTATGAATTAAAGAGGCCAAGATCTCTTTTTCGGCAATCTTAACAATCTGTGAGGGGAGAGGTCGGAGTCCCTTGTTGGGATCACCGAAGACTCTATAATGGGAGAGGCCAGAGTCTCTTGTAGGGAACATCGAACACTCTGTAAGAGGAGAGGCCAGAGTCCTTTATTGGGAATACTCAACACTCTGTAATGGGAGATGCCAGAGTCCCTTGTTGGGATCACCGAACACTCTGTAATAAGAGAGGTCGGAGTCTCTTTTTTGGATCACCGAACACTCTGTAAGTGGAGTGGCCGGAGTCCCTTGTTGGGATCACCAAACTCTTTGTAAGAGGAGAGGCCAGAGTCCCTTGTTTGGAACACTGAACACTCTGTAATGCAGTCATCAATAAGATTGAAAATAACACTTGTTGTTTGTTTTACGAATGTAAAAAATAAGATACAAGCAGTGATGATGGAGCTCTGGATGTCCATTTGGTAGAAAGCAAACTCTTCTTTGAGATGTTAATCACGAGGATCGTCCCTGTGCAAGATCACTCTTGGCATGTTGATTTAGAGCCTTTTTTTAGAGAACTCTCAAGGTACCCATGTCAAACGAATCATTTGATTTCTGCCTTCAGTCTTGAACCATCTTCTGTCTTATGCCCGTGACTTTGATGGAAGTCACAATATTTATATTGGTCCACTGAATTTGGAGCAAGAGACCTTGGCCTTTGGAAGGATGGACGGTTGCATATGGCGAGCAACACTTTCGCTTGCGAAGTTTTGGGGGGGTGCGAAGGCTTGATGTTTGTGATTCCCCCTAGCACGTCGAGAGTTGACGTGACGTGAGTTGCTCTTTTTGGGAACCGACAATGGTTGTTGGAGCATGCATTGCGCATCTCTTGGTTTGAGAATAACAAATACCGTGCTGTATTTGATCTACACTTTTGTGTGTTTGTAACGTGCATGTTTTACATGTTGAATGAGGTGACAAGTCCTCAGTCATGGGAATGATCAAAGGGTGTGTACACTTAAAAGAAACAAAATGATGAGTTTTGTGTGCTAAACTTCAAACAACCATAACTTTCAATCCGGGAGGAGTTATGGAACGTGCTACCCCATTTCGGAATGAAATCGAAGTCATCTACAGTCTGGAAATAGTTCGGATGGAAAAAGTGAAAAGGAGATATCACCAGGCGATAGACAATATCGCCCGATGATAGCCACTATCACCCGGCGATAGCTCCACGATCGAATCATACCGCGGAAACCTCAGAATCATGGAACATGTGGCAGCCAGATAGGATATCGCAGATTGGTGACAGCCAGTGTCAGCAGGTGATATCGTTAATATATAAAAGTGATTCATTTTTCCGTGAAGATTAAGGATTTCAGAATTTGGAGTGTTCCTTCCCGTGCAACTAGTCTAGAGAGCTCCACCATCCAGAAAGACTCCATCCTCCCAAGACAGTTCAAGAGCGTTGAAGCGACGACACGTACATGGCATCTGAAGCAATCTTGGCAAGAATTCAACATCATATTCAGCGCTATATTTAGAGGGAGTTCTTAATTCTAAAGATTATATTTTATCATTATTTTCATTGTATTCATTATGAGAAAATCGCTGTCTTGTGTGTGGCATCTATATCCATGTGTGGCTTAGGAGGAAATCACCGCCTTGTGCGTGGTGTTTAGGTCCTTGTGTGACTTAGGAGAAAATCGCCGCCTTGTGAGTGGCGTCCAAGTCCTTGTGCGGCTTAAGGAGAAATCATTGTCTGGTGTGCAGCGTCTAGATCATGGTTAGATCTAGGGGAGGATAGTAGCAAGATCTAGAGAGTGATACGCTTTAGACTGCCGATTCTTGTAGAAGGACTAGTGGAATCAAAAGTAGACTATATTTGTCATAGTCTTAAATTCTAGCTTCATAGAGATATATTGTATTCTATTATATCACTTATGAAATAAATGATTATCATTTCTCTTCTTATTTGTTTCTAAGTGTTTAGTTTGCTATGAAAAATTAGATTTGAGTTCTTTAATTATTTCACATAGTATATTAATATTAAGAAAGAAACTATTGTCAACCCTTATTCACCCCCCCCCATCTAAGGGCGTCGTAAGATCCAACAATTGGTATCAGAGCTAGGTTATTCCAAAACGACCTCACAACTAGGAATAATGGCTCTTCATGATCTCACAACTACTAAAGGGGATGAAATTTTATTAAATGAAAAGTATTTAGCACCACCATTATTTATGGGTGAAAACTATAAGGGGTGGAAAATTCTAATGGAAAATAATCTTAAATCTTTAGATGAGAAAGTATGGAAAATTTCAATTGAAAAGACGACAATTATTTTAAATAGAAATGAAATTATTTTAGATGTTAAATCATTAAATATTTTATTTTGTGAACTAGATCAAAATATTTTCCAACTTATTTATAAATTTCATACTGCTTATGAATTTTGAAAATATCTTGAGAATTCTTATAGTCTTCTTTCCACAGATAATGAATAAGTGCAATTTCATATGGATCCCAGAGAAGAACTAGATGAGGACTCATGTTTGGAGGAAGATCTTTCAAATTCATCTAAGAAAGATGAATCCATGGAGTTCATATCAAATGGATTGGAAGAAGTGAACACATCTTACAAAAGAGAATATGAAAATTCATTTATGGAAGAGGAATACCAAGAAGATGTAAAAAGAACATTATGTACAAATATTGCCTCATCCTATAACAATGTAAGTAAATCAAAATCCTCTCCTTTCTTAACAAATTCTATTTCGACATTTCGTATGCTTGAAACTGTTAAACGTAGAATTAAAAAATTGAAAAATGCTAATTCAAAACTACGTTTAGAAAATATAATTTTAAAAACAAACACTAAAGTAAAATCTCATATTGTTGTATCGAATTTTCTTTCAAGCCCTGTAATTGAAATTTCTACACCTTGTTATGATCGCAAGGATTTTAAAGAAAAATTCAAGGAATTTGAAAAATAGTTTTTAATTTCAAAAGAGTATAATGAAAATTTGATAAAAGGAAATATTGCTAAAATGAATAAACTAGACACATTAAAAATGTTTGTAGAAAAAATTTTAAGTAATAAAAAATCATTTATTTTTAGTTTATCTTCAAAATTATATAAGACTTCTACTAGTGAGTTAAATAAAAATATGTATAAAAAGAGGACTGAAAACAAAAAACAACTAAATGAATGTTTGAAAATTAATTTCAAAACTCATTCTCCTATCTCTAAATTAATTGCTCACAAATTTCCTATTTAAAATACTTTAAAAAATCACAACAATTATAAGCATCATTTTCATGACTATGGAAATTTGAAATATGTTCAACTAAAGTATGAATGGAGACCCAAGATTAAAAATGAAACATTAACTCCACTTGAAATGATTCATTCATCACTTTCTCCCCATAAGCCAACATGCTATGTAACATCCCCCAAACAACTAGAACCCTAGGGTTTTGTTTTGTCATGACTAGGTCATGACAAAACAACCAAAATCTCAAGGACCAAGTGAACAAGGGCCAAGGTAAAAATCACCTTGGTCTGCCTATAGCTCAGCCTCAACATTTAAACCTAAGGTCTGACCTTAGGGATACACCTTGATACAAGGACCCTACCACAACACCCCAAACACCTTGGGAAGTCGATAGGGTCACTAAGGACCCACTGTGGGCAGTCAAAGTGGTTAAGTTGACCTAAGTCAACCATAACCCTAAATGGGTCAAACTAGCCTACTTAGGGTCAATTGACCTTTGATGAGTTGTAAATATACCTAATTTTATGTACATTACTTAAGTCGTTTTATTTAATTTTTGTCATTTCTACTTGTTTTTATTCAATAAAATGCTCCTATTTTTGTAAATATTATACTAACTTGCTTTATTTTATTTTTCAGGAAAAAAAGTCAAAATCTGCAAAAATGACATGTCACGCCCGTGACATGTTGGTCATGCCCGTGACCAGGGCGTGACAGCTCAAAAACCCGAAAAGAGGCCAATTTTGAAGAGGAAAGCCTGACACGCCCGTGTTCCATAATTCGACACGCCCGTGTCAATCCGACACGGGGCGTGACCAAGCCGTGTCCATCCCGCTCGACGATTTCAACTCAATGTTCGTCGACCCAAGAGGGCCACGCCCGTGTCTGATGTGCGACACGCCCGTGGCAGCCCGACACGCCCCGTGACAGACTGGTCAATGTTCCGCGCTCAACGTTCGTCGAACCCAAGAGGGACACGCCCGTGTCCGATATGCGCCACGCCCGTGTCCGCCCCGACAAACTGGCGCCGGCGAATCCCGAAGTCAACATCGCCTTAAAGCGCCGAATGACACGCCCACCGTCACGCCCGTGACCGGGGGCGTGACCGCCGCGTTTTCGGCCGGAAAGTCAAATCGCCGTCAAATCCGTCAGGTCGCCGAATCCCGCGGTAAATAGTGCTGACACGCCCCCCGACACGCCCGTGTCGGAGGGCGTGTACTTGGAAATTTTTGCCTATGAAAAAGGCAGCTGCTGTATGAGTTAAGGGTTCCCAAAATCCGAACCATTTTGATGTATTAGGGCTGCTGTTGGAGTCGCTTTAGTGCTATGTAAGGATCCCCCCTCCCTCTCCTTTTTAAGTTTGTATGTTTGAACTCTTGTAATCCCTTTCTTTTGTAATAAAAATCGCTATTATTTCATCCTACATGCTTTGAAATTTCTCCAAATAGCCTCCTTTTCATCAATCTTATATACTTCAATTTGTACTTTCATTATGCGTGTGTGTGTGTATGAGCTTAAAATTGCAAAAATTATGTTTTAAAACGCAAATGTTCATGTTTTCTTTTCAATTATAACAAAATTTATAGCCGTTATTATGGCCGTTTTCATTCTCTAACTCTTTAAATTTGGTTAGACTTAGGATTTTCATGCTTCAAAATGCTTTTTTTTGAACTTGTAAAACAATAAAAAAGGTAGTTTTCATTCCTCTTAACTTAGCTTTTACTTTGTTTTAACTATAAAACTATTGCTTCTTTTTAGCTTACTCCCTCTTTTTAAATCATTTTACAAGGCTATAGTAATGTATAAATTGTTATTTTTATTTTTCATCAACTTTCATTTTAAGTAGTTACAAAAAAATATTTTCGCTCGAACAATTTTTATTTTCACTTTTTAAGCATTTCTATCAAAATCTAACGGTAAAAATGTAAACGTTTTAATTTTTCGGGCACTTGCCCTTCTCACTTTAATTTGAAAACTTTTTGCTCAAACAATTTTTATTTTGCCTTTTTATGCATTTCTACTGCATTCCAGCGGTAGAAATGCAGTCATTTTAATTTTTCGATAACGTTGATTTTTGCAATTATTTTAGCACGAGTGTGTGCGTGTATGAGATATTTTTCAGCTCCTAAGTTAAATTATGCAAGTGTGTGTGTGTGTGTTTATTTATGTCGAGTGCGTGAGTAGTTACTTTCAAGTAGAGTGCGTGTGTTGTTTTTATTTTTCCGCCTACTCATTTGAGTTAATTGGCTGGATTTTATTCAAGAAGAGTGCGTGTGTTGTTTTTATTTTTCCGCCTACTCATTTGAGTTAATTGGCTGGATTTTATTCAAGTAGAGTGCGTGTGTTGTTTTATTTTTCCGCCTACTCACTTGAGTTAAATGGCCGGTCTGTATTTTCAGTCCTACTCGTTTGAGTAGGACTTGTAATTTTCAATCTTTATTTTTTTCCGCCTACTCACTTGAGTTAAATGGCTGGATTTGATTTTCCGCCTACTCGCTAGGAGTTAAATGGTCGGACTGTATTTTGATGTAAATATTTAAGAAAGCCCTGTAATCACATTTATTTTCTCCTACTCGTTTGAGTAGGACTCGCTTTCATTTCAGTCCTACTCGTTTGAGTAGGACTTGCAATTTTCAGCTTTAATTTTTCGCCCCCACTCGTTTGAGTGGGACTTGCAAATTTCAATTATGCACTTTTCAGCTTTTATTTCCCGCCCCCACTCGTTTGAGTGGGACCTGCAAATGTCAATTATGCAATTTTCTCTTATGTGTAAATTAGTTTTATTTCTTCCTTTTGTTATATGTTTGAATGAGTGCGGGTGTGTTTATTTGTAATAACTTTTCTAAAATTAGGTTATTTTGTTTTGTTTTCTTATTTTCTTTATAACCTTTCAGCGAATAGTTTAGGACGCTCGCATACCCAAACATACAAGCTTTCCGCATTCCGATGAGTGGCTAATTTCTTTTAGCCCTCGGTATCGAAGAGCTTTGGGATCTAAAATGTTTTAAATAACCAAATGTCTAATTTTTCAATTTAATTAAAAACTTAAGGTTTACCCCGGGTTAACGACGCGTAGACCCACATATCGATGTGTGGGCTCTATTTCCGTTATCCATACGCTAGCTAGCCGAGAGGCCGTGCATATGGACAGATCACCCCTGGGTAGATAGAGTTCCGCACTAACCCTCGAGAGAGGAGGCGCGCTAACTCAATCAAGTTTTTGGCGCCGTTGCCGGGGAATTCTCTTTGAGTTGTTATTCCGAATCCGAACTCTATTACTTTTACTTTTATTTCTAAAAACTAAAAAAAAAAAACTTAAAAAACTTTTCTTCAAAATCCGAAAAAAAAGAGAGTTAATTTTTCTACTTTTCATTCGGGTGTATGACCCGTGGACAGCCTTCGGAGTCCGACAATTTGGATTTCGATCCTGAGATCGAACGCTCTCTTGCGCGTATTCGGTCTCAACGCCGAAATCCCTCTTTGGATCCCGCAGAATCCATCGGAGAACCCTCTGCCGTTCCTATGGCCGACCCCAATCCGAACGCGGCCCTTGAGCGTACAATGTCATATTACGCCCGGCCAAATTTGGACGATACTGGGTCCAGTATTGTCCGCCCGACGGTGGCGAACAATAATTTTGAGATCAAATCGAGCGTTATCCAAATGATCCAAAATGCCGTGCAGTTCGATGGACAGCCGGATGAGGACCTGAACGTTCATTTGTCTAGTTTTTTGGAGATTTGCAATACTTTTAAGATCAATGGCGTCACTGATGACGCCATTCGTTTGCGCCTTTTTCCATTCTCCCTCAGATCCAAAGCTAAGGCGTGGTTGAATTCCCTCCCACGAGGATGTATCACCACCTGGGCCGAGCTTGCGGAGCGGTTCTTAACGAAGTATTTTCCGCCCGCCAAAACTGCAAAGTTACGGGCGGACATTTCTTCGTTCGTGCAGAACGATTCTGAGTCTCTTTTTGAGACTTGGGAGCGCTTTAAGGAATTCCTCCGCAAGTGTCCGCACCACGCGCTGCCTGCGTGGTTGCAGGTCCAAATCTTCTACAATGGGCTTAATTATCAGACGCGTCAAATGATTGACGCGGCTGCCGGGGGTACCTTGAATAATAAGACCCCCGAGGCTGCCCAAGCTCTTATTGAAGAGATGGCTATGAACGCCTACCAATGGAACGTCCCTCGGGGACGTCCCAAGCAGGCGGCCGGCCTCTTCGAAGTGGATGCCACTGCCCACTTAGCCTTCAAGTTGAAAGGCTGACAAAGCAGGTGGCGGAGATGTCTGCTGCCTCCACCACTCCTCCTTGGGCGATTCCCCCTAATGCCGGCGTAGCAAATGAATTCGTAGACTACGTGGGAAATGCTGGGCGACCTTCCTTCAACCCCAATAACAACCCTTATAGCAATAACTATAATCCGGGTTTGAGGAACCACCCGAACTTCTCATGGAGCAATCCGAATAATGCGCTGCGCCCCCCAATTCTTTCGCGCCTGGATTTCTGCCGCCTCCCCCTCTTCCAAAACCCTCCCCGATGGAGGATAATTTTTCTAAATATATAGCATCCAACGAGTCAAATATCCGGAACATCACCGGATCGCTAAAAAACTTAGAACTCCAGGTTGGACAGCTAGCGCGAATGATGTCCGAGCGCGCGCTCGGGGCACTGCCGGGAAACACGGAGCCCAATCCGCGGGAAAATATCAACGCTATAACCCTCCGTAGCGGAAAGGAGGTGATCGATCCAAAACGGACCGATCCTCAGGGTTCCTAAACTGCGCCTTTCCCACCTCCTATCAGGGAAGCTTCTACCCCCCCCCCATTTCTTTCTTTTCTTTGTATATATTCTCTTACCTGTTTTGTTCCGCATACTTACGTTACAACATTGGGGACAATGTTGGACTTAAGTATGGGGGTGTTTTCTCGCTTTCTTTTTCATATTTCTATTTTCTGCACTGTCTTTATATTTTCTGCACTTTAAACATAAAAAAATATATAAAAAAAAAACTATAAAAATAACAAAAACTTCAAAAAAATTTTGAAAATGAAAACAAAATCCCAAAAACCTAAATTATTTATTTCTGTCTTTAAAATGTTTTTGTTTTATGTCTTTTAAAGCAAAAATCCCAAAAAAAAAACACAAAAAATTATAAAACAAAAACTTCAAAAAACAAAAAAAAAAACAAAACAAAAAAAAAAAATTCATAAAACCAAAATTCCAAAAACATGTTTAGTTTCATTTTGTAAAAATCTGTGTAAATATTTTTGTAAATAATCTTCTCTCTCCCCATTCCTATTCTCTCTCATACCATCTCTTTTCTCCCACTTTCCGCAAAACCTTAAAAATCTAAAAAAGATAATAAGTTCACTAATCACAAAAAAATTATAAAAACAAAAAACTCTAAAACAACAAAAAAATATTTTGAAACAAATAAATCAAATATACCATCCTTAATTTTCTTGCTATCCAAAAATTTTGCTTTGAATTTATTTATATGTGAATTTTATTAATTCTTTGTTTGTTATTCGTTTGTTAATTATTGATTGAAAAATTTAAATATTCGGGGTTAAGTTTTAAAGAATTCATTATGCTTTGTTAAAAATAGCGAACTCGTTTTAGGCACTACTTCTAATTTTTCATTAATAGGAGCACGTGTATTATGTTAGAAAATAACGATTATAGGATTCAATTATGTTTACTTTTAGCTTTCTGAAAACTTGGAACTTACAATTTATTAAGGTTGCTCTCAAAATTGTTTTTTTAATAAAAAAATCTAGTTTTCTTTTCTCACCGTCCTTATCATGACTGACTTGGCATGATAAAATTGTTATCCTTAAAAGATCCTATGTCAATGGGAATAAGATTTCGTTCCGTAAACATAGGCACCCAATAGATTAAAAGATTATATGCTATGGAGTAAGAGGATAAAATTCATTACTCCTACACATATACATTGGGTTAACATTTATTTTGAAGTTGAAAAAAAATCGATATTAGGAAATAAGATTTCGTTTTCCTAATAATAAAAAAAAAAAACATGGAGGTTCGAGAAAAAATTACCTCGCCTCAAACATCAAAAACCTCTTCATTAACCAACATCATTGCCAATTTCATGATTCTAGATTTAATTCAAAAATCGTTTTGAGAGCATAATTTGTAAATTGCATTATTTCCAGTAAAACTCCTATAGGCTAAAAGTTCATATAATTCCAAACTATTCTTGTTAATCTAACCTTTACAATTATTGCTTTCTATATGATTATATCAAGAAGTCTTTTGGCCGAAACTTTTGCGCTATTTAAATCATCTTCATAATTTTAGGACTTAACTCTTACGCCCCGTTTATTTATTTAGATCTCTCTTATAATTGATTAAGCGGTAGCTAAACTTAGAGTTTTTTTTATTCCTTATAAGTTCATATCAAACTTTTGCTCTGGAATAGCAAAAGCTTAAGTATGGGGGTATTTGATGAGTTGTAAATATACCTAATTTTATGTACATTACTTAAGTCGTTTTATTTAATTTTTGTCATTTCTACTTGTTTTTATTCAATAAAATGCTCCTATTTTTGTAAATATTATACTAACTTGCTTTATTTTATTTTTCAGGAAAAAAAGTCAAAATCTGCAAAAATGACATGTCACGCCCGTGACATGTTGGTCACGCCCGTGACCAGGGCGTGACAGCTCAAAAACCCGAAAAGAGGCCAATTTTGAAGAGGAAAGCCTGACACGCCCGTGTTCCATAATTCGACACGCCCGTGTCAATCCGACACGGGGCGTGACCAAGCCGTGTCCATCCCGCTCGACGATTTCAACTCAATGTTCGTCGACCCAAGAGGGCCACGCCCGTGTCTGATGTGCGACACGCCCGTGGCAGCCCGACACGCCCCGTGACAGCCTGGTCAATGTTCCGCGCTCAACGTTCGTCGAACCCAAGAGGGACACGCCCGTGTCCGATATGCGCCACGCCCGTGTCCGCCCCGACAAACTGGCGCCGGCGAATCCCGAAGTCAACATCGCCTTAAAGCGCCGAATGACACGCCCACCGTCACGCCCGTGACCCGGGGGCGTGACCGCCGCGTTTTCGGCCGGAAAGTCAAATCGCCGTCAAATCCGTCAGGTCGCCGAATCCCGCGGTAAATAGTGCTGACACGCCCCCCGACACGCCCATGTCGGAGGGCGTGTACTTGGAAATTTTTGCCTATAAAAAGGCAGCTGTTGTATGAGTTAAGGGTTCCCAAAATCCGAACCATTTTGATGTATTAGGGCTGCTGTTGGAGTCGCTTTAGTGCTATGTAAGGATCCCCCCCTCCCTCTCCTTTTTAAGTTTGTATGTTTGAACTCTTGTAATCCCTTTCTTTTGTAATAAAAATCGCTATTATTTCATCCTACATGCTTTGAAATTTCTCCAAATAGCCTCCTTTTCATCAATCTTATATACTTTAATTTTTTACTTTCATTATGCGTGTGTGTGTGTATGAGCTTAAAATTGCAAAAATTATGTTTTAAAACGCAAATGTTCATGTTTTCTTTTCAATTATAACAAAATTTATAGCCGTTATTATGGCCGTTTTCATTCTCTAACTCTTTAAATTTGGTTAGACTTAGGATTTTCATGCTTCAAAATGCTTTTTTTGAACTTGTAAAACAATAAAAAAGGTAGTTTTCATTCCTCTTAACTTAGCTTTTACTTTGTTTTAACTATAAAACTATTGCTTCTTTTTAGCTTACTCCCTCTTTTTAAATCATTTTACAAGGCTATAGTAATGTATAAATTGTTATTTTTATTTTTCATCAACTTTCATTTTAAGTAGTTACAAAAAAATATTTTCGCTCGAACAATTTTTATTTTCACTTTTTAAGCATTTCTATCAAAATCTAACGGTAAAAATGTAAACGTTTTAATTTTTCGGGCACTTGCCCTTCTCACTTTAATTTGAAAACTTTTTGCTCAAACAATTTTTATTTTGCCTTTTTATGCATTTCTACTGCATTCCAGCGGTAGAAATGCAGTCATTTTAATTTTTCGATAACGTTGATTTTTGCAATTATTTTAGCACGAGTGTGTGCGTGTATGAGATATTTTTCAGCTCCTAAGTTAAATTATGCAAGTGTGTGTGTGTGTGTTTATTTATGTCGAGTGCGTGAGTAGTTACTTTCAAGTAGAGTGCGTGTGTTGTTTTTATTTTTCCGCCTACTCATTTGAGTTAATTGGCTGGATTTTATTCAAGAAGAGTGCGTGTGTTGTTTTTATTTTTCCGCCTACTCATTTGAGTTAATTGGCTGGATTTTATTCAAGTAGAGTGCGTGTGTTGTTTTATTTTTCCGCCTACTCACTTGAGTTAAATGGCCGGTCTGTATTTTCAGTCCTACTCGTTTGAGTAGGACTTGTAATTTTCAATCTTTATTTTTTTCCGCCTACTCACTTGAGTTAAATGGCTGGATTTGATTTTCCGCCTACTCGCTAGGAGTTAAATGGTCGGACTGTATTTTGATGTAAATATTTATGAAAGCCCTGTAATCGCATTTATTTTCTCCTACTCGTTTGAGTAGGACTCGCTTTCATTTCAGTCCTACTCGTTTGAGTAGGACTTGCAATTTTCAGCTTTAATTTTTCGCCCCCACTCGTTTGAGTGGGACTTGCAAATTTCAATTATGCACTTTTCAGCTTTTATTTCCCGCCCCCACTCGTTTGAGTGGGACCTGCAAATGTCAATTATGCAATTTTCTCTTATGTGTAAATTAGTTTTATTTCTTCCTTTTGTTATATGTTTGAATGAGTGCGGGTGTGTTTATTTGTAATAACTTTTCTAAAATTAGGTTATTTTGTTTTGTTTTCTTATTTTCTTTATAACCTTTCAGCGAATAGTTTAGGACGCTCGCATACCCAAACATACAAGCTTTCCCCATTCCGATGAGTGGCTAATTTCTTTTAGCCCTCGGTATCGAAGAGCTTTGGGATCTAAAATGTTTTAAATAACCAAATGTCTAATTTTTCAATTTAATTAAAAACTTAAGGTTTACCCCGGGTTAACGACGCGTAGACCCACATATCGATGTGTGGGCTCTATTTCCGTTATCCATACGCTAGCTAGCCGAGAGGCCGTGCATATGGACAGATCACCCCTGGGTAGATAGAGTTCCGCACTAACCCTCGAGAGAGGAGGCGCGCTAACTTTACCGGATCGGGTTCCCCACCCAATAGCGGGGTTCTTAGCGTACTGCGGGCATTAAGGGGAATCCTTCGTCGGACGAGAGCCCGGTCGAATAGCCTTAATGTCTAGGTGAGCGATATTCCTAGAGATAGGTGAGCTCATTATTTTGAACCTCCACGGCCAAGTTTCCGCATTAATTAAATTGAAACTTTAGATATCTAGTTATTCAAATCTACTTTTAATCCTAACGCAATTCGATACCGGGAGTTATCTCTTCATCGACTACTTTCTTAAAATCTATTTTCGTTCTTATTTTACTTAAAACCCTCAACTTCTATTTCGGTAAAATAATAGTGTTTTCGGAGGAGTAGGGGTAATCAACCCGTTCCCGGGAATAATACGACCTCGGTATTCTCCCGAATATCGAGTACTACTTGCGATAGGTGCACTTGCCTACCCTAGCAAGCCCGCGGCGATCGACTCACCGAACCAACCACAGTAAGAGTCTGTTCGCGGGCCAATCAACCTTCCTCTAGCCAAGTGGACCCCAACCATGCCCTCCTAACCCTAAAGTGACGCGAATGGGTCACCAATGACCCATTAGGGTCAACCCAAGGACCCATTGGGGTCAACCCAAGAGTCTAGGTTGACCAAAGTCAGCTCTAGCCCTAATTTGGTCAAAGTACCCTTCCTAAGGGTTGGTGACCTCCAAAGTGCCAAGACAACCCTACCTAACCCTTACTAGACATTAAGGGAGTCTAATGAGTCACTAAGGACCCATTGTGGTCAACCCAAATGGTCATGTTGACCAAGGTCAACTCTATTGTAGTATTAGGTCAAATTAGCCTAAATGGGCTAACTAAAGCTCAACCCATTTCCCCCACTTGGGCTAACCTCTTTTTTGTTATTATTATGAGTTAGTGGGCTGCCAATAGGCTGGAGGAGACACCAAAAATTTTGCCTTGATGACCAGGAGAGAGAAAACTCCATCTTCCCTTTAATGGAGGAGAGAGAAAGGAGAAGGAGAAGGTCATTCATGCATGGGGAGGCCAAGGGCCACCTTTGGTGGCTGGATTCAACTCCTTTGGAGGAGAGGAGACGTTTCCTTCCATTTCCTGGCCACCCCAAGGTAGATTCCCCCCCCCCCCCCATCACCATGGTCGAGCCTAGCCATTCATGGCCATTAATGACATTGATGTCATGACACCCCCTCCCCCATCTGATGATTTTAAAAGCTACAGTGATGAAACTTTGGTAGAGTAGTCTTAGGGTTAGTATGAGTCTCTGGAAATTATTGTAGGGTGTTTGGAAGAAATTAGCCTGTACTTGTAGTTATAATCCTTGTATTGCCCCTAAGTATGATTTTGATAAAATCATGATTAACTAACTTAAAATGTTATGAAACTTGGACAGTGAGGATTTAAGATCATACTGTAGCCTTGGTAAATTTTGTGTAATTTCTGGATAATATTTAAGGCACTTCTCTATTTATGTCTTTTTATTGTATTTTTATTGAAGTAATTAATTATGGGCTTAAATCTTGTTGAAGAGTTGAGAAATTTTGGATTTTATGTTCAATAGTCATACTAAATTTATCATAACTTTTGTGGAGCATTTACTTGTCTGGTGTTGGTACATCGTGTTCAAACTTTGGGTTTTTGGATTACCAGAATAATTAAATAAATAACCAGATAAATTAGAACAAAATATGAATTTCTGGATTTAGGCCAAACATATCATGATAGACCCCCAATAATTATTATAGGGATACTGGATGAATATTTTGAGTACCTCTTGTTTTACACGTCATATAGATTGGGTTGGTCTGCATTTAGTAAACCTGCAGAATTTAATTTGGAATATGAATTTGGGCACATGAGTTGGGGTTAGATGTTTGCTGGTTGGATAATTAATAATGATTTTACAATTGGAAGATAGGATGAGTATGGTGTTGGTTTGGCTAGTGTTAAGTGGTGCTCGGGATCGACGAAAGATCATCTTTCCCGAGGGGAGGATGTTGGATCCCTAGTTTGATTTGGGCTAGGTTCACTAACTTAGGATGATGTGACCCAATATATATAGCCAGGGTAAAATTTGTGTCCTAGTGTCTAGGCCAAATCCTAAGAGTCAACATCACATGGGCAAGCCAACATCAGACTGCCAGAGACTCAAGACTTAGAGTTTTTCCAGTGATTCAGAGATTTCTCAAGAAACTAAGTAAAATGAGTTCGACGTTCGTCGAACTCAGGTCGACAATAGTCGTTCTCAGCTCGAAGATCTTAGAGAAATATTCTCTGAGCTGAGCTCGATGAACTTCAGTCACAGGTCGACGATCCTTGGACTCCACCTTCAGCATTCTAAGTCCAGACCGTTCTCTAGACTCAGGTCGATGAACCTATTTCTCAGGATGACGAACTTCATTCTTTGCTCGACGATTTCTGGACTTCCACTTCAACTCTATTGCCAGAGGTTCATCAATTTTTTTCTCTAAGTCCAGAATCATTTTCAGCTCGATGAATTCAAGGTTCTCCAGACTTAGCTCGACGAACAATTATTCGTTGGTCGATGAATCTTTGGACTACTACAGCATTCTGTCGAGACTATGTTCTCTAGTCTCAGGTCGACGAACTCCGTTCTCTGCTCGACGAATTCTGGAACCAGAAGACTTGTGTCGACACCAGACAGAAGACTTGCGTCGACACTTAGAGCATATGTCGACACCAACTAAGTCGACACTAGAAGCACTTGTTTCGACACCCAGATCATCAGTCAACATTGTCGAAGGGCTGTGTCGACACCACACAGAAGACTTTTGTCGACACACAGAATATCAGTCAACACACAGAATATTTGACAACTCCAGAGTAATTGTAGAACTCCAGTCAACAAACACATTTACTAGCTCGACGAATAGGCAAAGTTCAAAAGAGATAGCAGTTCAATTTCCAGCTCGACGATCATGGAACTTATCTTGACGAATAGAAGCCGTCTAGTCGACGAATACAACATCTCAGCTCGACGAACTGTGGACTCAATTCGACGAATTCTGCTATCTGTTCGACGATTTCAGACTTAGTTATTTCCGGCCTTCTGTCCCCACTCTAATGCGATAATTCCTGAGTAATTAATGCTCTAACATTCTCTGAATGTATCCGTTAGAAGGAGTATTAATTATGTTCTTCTCCATGATTATTGCTTGTCATTTTTCCATGGGATAGTTAGGGAAAAAAATCAATGTCGATTATTCTCAAGGTTGTCAGCATTAATTACAGAGGCATTCAAATTTTTGAAAGAAAGAGAAGAAGAAAATAACAGACACACAGATATACAAACTAACAGAGAGAATCAAATATCATTGAGAAAGCTTTACACAGAGCACAACTTACTGAGAAGCATACAGAGACACAGAGAAAAAGATTCAGTCTTGAACAATCTGCTCTGTCAACAAGAAGCATTTTTCTGATACACAGAAGTTCTTGACCAGAAGCTCATCAGCAGCTGAAGAAGAAGAACAACAATACCTACATCTAGAGTCTTCTTTCTTCAAGTACTCCATGACACTTCAAAAGGACAACTTCAGTTCAATCTGTCAAAGAAGTTCCCCGAAGATTATTGCTGGTCAAGGATTCAGTTTGAAGACCAATCACCCTGAAGCTTAGATCCTGTTTTTCCCTGATCCATTCTACATCTCAGGGTGAACCATAAGCTATAATCAAATCCACAAGTATTCTCAATTGTATATTGAGAAAGAGAAGACAAAATCATCTCTCACCCCCACTGTATAAGGGGTTATCATCTCCCTTCAAAAGTGATTCTTTGGTTGCAAGTCTCCTTATCAAAAGACTTGGGTTGGTTTTTGAGCACCTGATCAAAAGTTCATTGGTGTCAGGCACCTGATCAAAAATCTGAGTGGATTCCTACCAACAGTGGTAGAAGAGTAGATGTACCTAGGTTGGGGAATCACTATAAAATTCTTGTGTCATTTGATTGCCTCCTTTTCTTTTGTTCTTGCTGTGCTTGTGTTTTAGGTTTATTGTTTGCTAGTTTATTAATTTCTGCACTTTTAATTTACAGTAAAAGCTGTAATAGCTATTAATAATTTTTAAGAATACTCTATTCACCTCCCCCCCTAGAGTATTTCAGATCTAACTCTCACTTTTAATCGGTATCAGAGCAGGTTCCTTTGGTTGTACAAGTTAAATCTTGAACCAAAAGATCCTTTGTTAGATCTACACATCACTTTACTCTCACTTAAATTATAAACACAGCCATGGCACAGAACAAGGATTATGCAAGCACCAGACCTTCAGTTTGAAACCTTAATAGGTTTGCCATCTGCAAGGCAAGAATTAGGTTATACATGAATTCCATTGATGAAGACATCTACAATTCAATTTTGACAGGTCCCCCACAGGCATCTACATCTACAACATCTACCAGGAATAATGCAGTCCCACCACCTGAGTGGAATGAAGCCCAGAAGAAAGCAAAAATTACAGATGCTAAAACTATGAATATCCTGGCACAAACCATGTCAGATGATATTTTCTAAAAGGTTGTTGAGTTCCCCTCAGCAAAAGCCATTTGGGATTCTCTAAACCAAATGGTGATGGATCAGCAGATGAGAGAAAGGATATGAGATCAAATCTCATATCCCTATATGAGAACTTTAAGAAGGAGGAAGCTGAGACAGTTTCTGATATGTACATTAGGTTAAGCTCAATTATCAATGAGCTAAAAACCTTGGATAAGAACATCACTCTTACTGAAGAAATGACAAGATCCTGATATGCTTCCCAAGCTCATCGGATACAAGAATCTGGCCCATCAAGGAGGCCAGATGCCTGAATGAGATTTCAACTGAATCTCTATTAGGTAAACTGAATTCATATGAACAGCTGATAAAGACCAGGGAGGCAGCTGAACAAAGAACACCTCCAGCTGCTAGAAGAGAACAAAGTATTGCTTTCAAAGCCACTGAAGAGACAGAGACTGCAACATTAAATGAATAGCTTATGAGTCTCTTTGCTAAAAGATTTTTCAAGATGGCCAGAAAGGATTTCAGGAGAAAGTCAGCAAGAAAAGATGACAAGCCAAAATATTACAAGACACCAACCAAGGAAGTTGTGTGCTATTGATGCAGAAAGTCTGGGCACTTCCTCTCTGAGTGTCCAGAGAACCTGAAGAAAGAGAAGAGAAGAGAGAAGGAAACTAGAAGATAACACACCAGCAAACCCTCTTCCAGCAAGCACAAGAAGAAGGAAAAGGGATTTGTGGCTGAGACCTGGAGTGAGACAGAAGATGAGTCAACATCTTCAAGCTCCAGTGAAGATGAGGAAGAAGAAAGAGCAAAGGAGGTTTGCCTCATGGCAATTGATGGCTCCAGAAGTCACTCAAAAGAAGAAGAATCTGAAGATGAAGGAGTGTTTGAATCAGAGGCAGATCATGTAATATCCTCTATTGACTACAGCTCTGAAACATTTAAATCTGATTTCAAGTTAATGTGCATAAATTTGATTAATTCTGAAAAAGAAATTAAAATTCTTAGGGAAAAATTAGGAAACTTAGAGGATGTTCAATCTGAAAACATTTGGTTAAAAGATGAACTAACCTTAGCAAATGAAAAAATAATCTCACTAAAAACTGAGCTTTGTGAGGCCAAACAACTTGAGGAAACTCTCAATGGGAGAAGCCTCAAGCTGATGGATATCACAAGTACTGTTAATGCCAGACTTAATGGCAAGTAAGGCTTGGGTGCTCCATCAGGTTTGCCCCCCTATTCTCAGGAAGAACATTTTATCAACTCCAATAAAATCTTGTATCTGCTAAAGGGAACGAAAAAGTAAATGACAAACAAATAGCAGAAAAAATCCCTAAGATAGTAGGACAGAAAACCAAAAACCAGAAAACACCTAGTAAAAACAAGGTTCAGCAATCTTCGTCGAACTCATATCGACGAAATGGGGCCAGTTCGTCGAACCCAGATCGACGAACTCTGAACGCAAATTATAGTTATATTTATTTGTCTAACTGCGATCGACGAACTCTGTATGGTTCGTCGAGCAGAAGTCGATGAATGTGGGGCACAGAGAATGAACATGTTCATTCTCTAGGTAGAGATCGACGATCTCAACCCAATTCGTCGAACTCTGGTCGACGAACTTACAGAAATTCGTCGAACCCAGGAAGACTTAATCAAAACTATAATTCCAACAACAACTTAAATATTTCTATGAAACCATTTAATCCACTAGCTGACTGGATCATACCACCTAGGAGATATCACCCCCTAAGATAGAAGTCCCAACCTGAATTCTATGTTATTTCCAGCTTTTCTTATCAGCCATACAAAGGACCCAATGTAACCTGGGTCAAAAACCATTAACTGTTTTCTATTGCAGGTGAAGAGTTGTCTAGGGGTAAATCAAACTTGGTGCGTGGACAGTGGCTGCTCCAAACACATGACTGGCAGCAAGGACATCTTAACCAACTACAAGTCCAAGCTGGGGCCAAAGGTTATCTTTGGTTACTCTAAATGTGGTCAGTCAGAAGGATTTGGAGAAGTAAAAATAGGAGCTGTCACATTCAAAAAGGTGACATATGTAAGTGGACTCAAGCATAACCTCATCTCCATAAGTCAGTTATGTGATGATGGTTATCATGTATACTTTAACCCATCCACCTGTTCTATTATTGATAAAAACAACCAAACAATTTTAATTGGAAGTAGACAAGGCAACATATACTTAGTAAATTTTCTTTCTGCCAAAACTGATATCTGTTTACTTAATTTAACTAGTAATCAGAATGACTTATGACACAAAAGACTAGGTCATGTAAATCTGAAAAACATTGCTAGGCTATCTAAACACAACCTTGTTAGAGGTCTACCTTCTGGTACCTACAAGAAGGAAGGTCTTTGCAGGGCTTGTCAATTAGGCAAGCAAACTAAAAGTAGTTTTAAATCAGTTAATAAGAGTGATTCACCTAGGATTTTGTACTTGCTACATTTGGATCTCTTTGGACTCATTGCTGTACAAATCCTAGGAGGGAAATCCTACACTTTGGTTATAGTGGATGACTTCTCCATGTTCAGTTGGGTATTCTTTCTAAGATCAAAGTCAGATAAGTTCTTTGGGCCCTAAGAACCACCCCCAACACGGCTACTGGAGAGACCCCCTTCAAGCTCTCCCATGGGTGCGAGGCAATGCTCCCCGTGGAATTTGAAGTCCAAACACCACGAGTCGTTGCGGCCAAAGAGGGTCGAGAGGAATGACAAGCCGAGAATAAGGAGGAGCTGAGACTCTCCCTTGACATGGTGGAGGAGCTGAGGGACCTTTCCGCAATCCGGCAGGAGGAAGTGAAGAGGAGAATGGCCAAGTACTTTGACAAGAATGTCAGGGTAAAACAGTTCGTGGAAGGGGATTTGGTGCTGAAGAAGGTAGATGCTGCAGGGAGGTCAGCATCCGTAGGAAAGCTCAACCCCAGCTGGGAGGGGCCATTCATTATAAAGGAAGCTTTGAAGTCAGGAGGCTATCGACTCCAAAATGTAGACGGCGAGACCCTGAGTCACACCTGGAGTGGTGACGACTTAAAACGTTTTTTCCCCTGAAGCATATAAGCGATACTTGTATTATAATAAATTTCAGGGTACCCCAGAAGGTAGATGCGGCAGGGAGGCACTAAAAAATACATGGGGAATACACCTAATGAGCAAACGTCGCCCGCCGAGAGCTCCGCGGACCTCGCTCTTAAGGAGATCTGCGCGTCGCAGCATCTGCATCGTGTACTTCGCGGTGCTGGCGGCGTTCTTCTGCATCAGCACCTCCAACTCGTAGTCAGAATAGTGTTCGAGCGGGCAGCGCCTGTTATCTGGCGGAGGGACAGCGGCGGCAGCCTCCCGCTCGTGCACCCGCGCCTCCAGCGCTGACTTGTCCTGACCAAGGGCGGCGATCTCAGCACCCATCCGACTAGCCGTCGCCGCATCCTGAGAGAAGGAAAGAAAATCGTAAGGCGGATTCGTGAGATGGAGCGGTGATTGGGAGTAGGCACGTACCACCCCTCCCAAGTACAGCGCGAGGGTCTCTTCGGCAGCGTCGGCCCGCTTCCTCTAGAGATCTGCGTCCTCCTGAGCAAGTTTTCATGCCTCCTCCTTCTCTTCTGCAAACTTCTGGAGAGAGGTGGCGTTTCGCTCCAGCTGGGTGCAACGCTTCCCAACCATGTGGTCCAACTCCAAGCCGCGCAGTTGGGCCCGCGCGCTCTCATGCACCAGTACTCGTGTCGCCTCCTTGTCGTAGATTGCGGCGTCCTCTCGCGAGTAGAGGCCAAACGAGAAGTTATAGGCCTCCCCGTCGATAGTGTCCTGCTCCAGCCAACTCGGCAACAGGGTCGAGACCACCGCGCGATTTGACTCCTTGTCCCATGACAGAAGCGGAACGCCGAGCTCATCAAGGTATTTCTCGCCGTAGCCGAAGTTCCGGTGCCCTCTCGGCACCGGCTTCACAGCAATTTGCGACCCGTCCGGCGACACAGAAGTGCCTGCCGCCCCGCCAGGGGTGTCGCTGGTCGAAGCGACAAAAGGGGGGAGACCCTCGGCAGGTTGATCCGCCGGGGCCTTACCTTTTATCTGGCCCCGGGCGAGTTGCTTCCCTGTA
The DNA here is from genome assembly GCA_039583875.1 of Platanthera guangdongensis. Classification (NCBI taxonomy): domain Eukaryota; kingdom Viridiplantae; phylum Streptophyta; class Magnoliopsida; order Asparagales; family Orchidaceae; genus Platanthera; species Platanthera guangdongensis. Next base: position 178,673,668 of record CM077151.1, on the reverse strand, counting down.
GTCTTCTCCATCTTGGGCGGGGGAGCGGGATGTACACCGCCCGGCCGCTTCTTAGCAGGGACCGACGGGGCATCGCGCTGAGCGGCATCTGCAGCCTGAGCCCTGGCGGGGACCCCGGGGGCAATCCGAGCACTCTCGTAGGGGGGATGAAGGGGAACGTCCCGGTCGCCTGCAAAGAAGAGATGGTGAAACCAAAGAATAAAAGAGCAAGACAGAGCAGTGGCGAGTGGCAAACCTCCCCCAGGCGGGACGGAAGCAAGGTCATCGAGGTTGCGGCGCAAGTACGCGACCTCGAAGTTCTTCCCGGCGAAGAACCCGCACAGGTCGGCCTCATGGCCCCCTAGGCTGGGCGGGCGGTAACTCGCCTCGCTGAGCTGCACCGGCGAGAAGGGGATGTTGTCGAAGTCCCCCTTGACGAACAAGAACTTCTTGAGCCAGTTGTGACTCTTATTAACGGTCTCCCGCACCTTGAGGTGGGCGCTGGAAAAATAGGCGGTCTCGTCCTGGTTCGCGCAGAAGGAGAATAGTTTGCGGAAAACCGCGAGACTGAACTCGACCCGCTCCTCCCGCAGAAAGCAGGCGAACCCTACCATAATAGCTACGGAGATCGGGGTCATCTGGCCTAGGACGACCCCGAAGTACTTCAGCACTTGATGCACCTCAGGCCACAGGGGAAGCTGAAGACCCACCTCAAAGTGAGCCAGGGGTATAGCGAGCTCGTCCCTGGACAGATCATTGATCTTCTCCCCTTCCCCGGGCTGTCTCGCCAAAACTCCAGGCGGGACGTGGTCGCCAAGGGCATCTAAGTACTCGCGCTCTGAGATGACGGCGTGGGGGAAAGTCGTGCTCCGAGAATGTCCAGGCGCATTTGCTTCGCCCATCCGCATCGCCACCGCCGCCGCCCATTCCGCCAAACTACCGCCGGTCGAGCGGGATAGATCCAGAGAGCGAACGCGGGCCGTGCTTCACAGATAGCAGGAAGTGGGAGAGTGCCTTGAAGCGGTGGGAGGATAAGAACCGGCAAGGCCTATTTATAGGGAGAAAGAAAGGGCGGGAAAATTCCCGCCAACAGGAAAGGTGCGTGTAGCAAAAGTCAGGCCTGACGGTTCGAATTCCCGACGCTCAGCCACGCTGCCAAGGCCGTTCAGGCGCGGGTCTCGCCTGATCGCATCCGTGCATGAATTGAGCGGGCGAGTCTCGGCCCGCACCCGCCCAGGATTCTGAGCGAGTCGGGGATAGTCCTGGCTGGCGAGCCCCTCGGCCCGCTCCCGACACGATCGGGATGGCGGGTTGAGCGAGTCCATCCCCTGATCTGCCCTCTCACCTAGGGGAAAGGCGAGCGGAGGACGCGGGTACACTCGAGCCCGCCCCGTGGAGAATAAAAGCAGCAACATGGTAATTTCGACATGCATCAGAAATCAAAAATCAGGCCCATAGGCGGGCAAAGAGAGTCGCAAATCATCACAGATACATAACAAGTCTTTGAAATAGTAGCAACCCAGCGATATCCCACGAACAGGGGAGGAGGAAGGGTGGATCAGTACTGGATCCACTTCCATCTGCCCCGCCGTTGCGTTCTGGTTCGAGGTGGCACGCGAGGATAGTGGTAATCGTGCACCGCCACCAGCTCCTGTTGGGCCAGGCCAACTTGTTCCGATGCACTACTTAGGCGCTCTTCGGCCCGCGTAATGTGCACGCCAGGCAAAGTGACCTCGCCACCTTCTGCTGCACGCAGGGCCCCCTCCAGGGCCGCGAGCCGAGCCTCGGTGTCGGCCTTGTCTTGGTCGACCCTCTTCACAAGCTCCTGAAGCAGCAGAGTATGTTTCTGGAACAGCCGCGTCACCTGCCTCTTCATCCCCACCGCATCAGTCGGGTCGCCTAGGTAATCTGAAACACCCTCCACGTCGGGCGGAGGCGAGTACCCTTCGCTCATCTCAGTTTCGGAGGAAATCATATTGTAGCCTACAAAAAGGCGATTCAGAAGGAACGAGGGAGAACAAAGAAAGCGCCGAGGAAGTGCTTACCAGGGGTTGGCACGTCGTCCATACCGGTGGAAGGACGAGAAGAGCCCGGCCGACCCTGAAAGGGTTCTCCCTCGAAGGCCGCAAGAGATTTCCCTAATCCGGGGGGAACTGGCGAGCGAGGGGTATTCGGGGGTGGGCGGTCCAGACCTGAGGGACTAGCAGCCCTCTTAGACGACAAGGGAGGGGGGCGATCCCCCCCCCCCCCCCCCGTCGCCCTCATCTTCACGAGGCAATGCCTGCAAGACAAAGGATCAGGAATGTAGCAATAAGAGGAGAACGAAGGTCGCATACCTCAGAAGCGACCTTAACACCAGCCGCCGAGCCGGAACCCGGGAAGTTATTCGCCGGGGACCGCCTCACAATCTTTCCCTTTACCGGCCTAAAGAGAGGGCCGATAGACCCACGAGCTAGCCAAGGGGCGGCCTCGAGGGCCTCCTTCCGAGTCCTCTGGCCCGCGGCCGCTAGGCGGGCTCGCAACTCTTCGCTGACCGGCATCAGGAAGCTGCAGTCTGCTTGAATATTGAGATGGTCTGGGGAGCCCCCCTGGGCTCAGTGGTATATTTATAGCCGAATAGTAGGGCCCCACCAGAAGATTCCCTGCCAGCTCAGCACAGTACTCGCCGAACACGCGGGTTGGATGGTTCTTTCCGAGCTTTATCAAACTCAAAAAGAGCGGGGATTGTGTACAACCCCGTGTTCGTCGAACGGGCCCCACCAGGAAGATCGAGCGGACCCAGTCCCGCGATCCACACCCAAGCAACAAGCAGACATGCAGCAAGAGGCTGGTCTGCTCACGCTCAGTTCAAGAGAGCGAGCCAGGCGAGACGACTCCCCTACCCCTCCCGCTCGCTCAGAGAATCGTCGACTGGAGCGGTGGGGGGGGGGGGGGGGCATTCGTCGAACCGGTACTCGCGAATGGGCTCGACGACCCGCGATCTGCGAGCCGTTCTGAGGGTCACAATGGCCGCCAGTCCGTCCCCTATATGCGACCTGGCCGCCTATCCGCCTCGGCAGAGGACTGGCGGGTCGCGGCGGCCCGGCTCGCGTTCGCCCAAGAAGAATAGGCGAGCCGCTAGAGCCAGGTCGCGCCCGCCTCCCGCGGAGAGGGATTGGTGGCGAGCTGACTCCCCATGGGTGCAAATAGATTCTCAGAACAGCGGAGCCAAGCTGTTGGCAGATGAGTTTGGACTGCATATAGTTGTTCAGAACAGTGGAGTTTGGCTGTTGGCAGACCCGACCAAGGGCTTTTTGGTATTTTTCAGGTCAGTTCTTTTGGTTATTGGCAGTTCAGATTCCAAAAACTATAAATAAGACCCAAGGGGTACCCCAGAAGGCACATTTTAAGTGCCTCCCTGCTCCAATTTTCAAGTGCTTTCTGAGGGTACCTTAGCTCGGCATCTGGCTAAGGAGGGAAGCGCTCTGAGATCTTCCGGGTGTGTGGTGGGACCTCCCCGCCGAGCCCTTGGGTCGTTTTCTCCTTGTCTTCTTTGTTGTTTTTCTTGCAGGAGTGAATTAGGCGCGAGACCACCCCTTCCCCAAGGGTCGAACTCCATAGGAGACCGGATTCCGGTTTCAACAACTTCAAGGTTCTTACTGATTTTCTCAGGACCATACAGATTATGTTCTCTACTCATGTTGCATTGATCAGAAGTGATCATGGCACAGAGTTTGAGTCTCTTCTTATACATGAGTTCTGTGAGAGGGAAGGTATCAGGCATTGCTTCTCAGCTCCTAGAACTCCCCAACAAAGTGGGGTAGCTGAAAGGAAAAATAGGACACACATTAAAGCTGCAGGTACATTGCTTGCAGATGCTTACATGCCTCTAACCTTTTGGGCAGAATCTGTAAGCACAGCAAATTATGTCCTGAACATGAGCTTAATTCACAAACTAAAGAACAGGACTCCCTATGAATTGCTCAAAGGGAAGAAACCTAAAATAAACTATTTTAAAGTATTTGGATGTACCTGTTATATACACAATAACAACAAGAAATACATTAGAAAGTTTGAGGCTAAGGCTGAAGAGGGAGTTTTTCTAGGATACTCCCAAGTAAGCAAGGCCTATAAGGTTTTTAATAAATCAACATTAAAAATTGAAGAGTCTATTCATGTTTCATTTGATGAGACTAACATGTATTACAAGGAGAAAGAAGTTTCTACCAATAGCAACTTGCAGGTACCCCACTTGTGTGAGACCTTGGATGGACTAAACCTCACCCAAAAGGTTCCAACTCATCCCTCTCCACAAGCCATTGAAGAAAGTGAAGAAGAAGAAGGTGAAGAAAATGAATCTCTACCAACAGCAAATACAATTCCACAAGAGGAATTAATTCCAAATACTGTTGCACAACCAACTCCACCCATTGATTTTGTCACACCTAGGGATCACCCCAGATCTCAAGTAATTGGAGACATATCAGCAGGTGTATAGATAAGACATCAACTCACCCAAGATTTGATGCATGCCTGTTTTCTCTCTCACGTTGAACCTCTATCCATTCATGATGCTGAGCAGGATCCCCACTGGTTCCTTGCAATGCAGGAGGAACTAAATCAATTTGAGAGATGTAGAGTTTGGGATTTGGTTCCAAAACCCCAAAACTACCCAGTTATTGGAACTAAATGGGTTTTCAGAAACAAGCTGGATGCCCAAGGAGTCATTGTGAGAAACAAGGCTAGGCTTTTTGCTCAAGGATATAGGCAAGAAGAAGGAATTGATTATGATCAAACCTTTGCACCTGTTGCAAGGTTGGAAGCCATAAGAATATTCCTTGCCTATGCATCATACAAGAGGTTCAAGGTCTTCCAAATGGATGTGAAGAGTGCTTTTCTAAATGGAGTGCTACAAGAAGAGGTTTATGTATAACAACCTCCAGGTTTTGTTTCTCCAACTTACCCCTCTCATGTTTTTAAATTGCATAACGCTCTTTATGGTCTAAAGCAAGCTCCAAGATCTTGGTATGAGACCTTGCTAGTTTTCTATTAGAGCATAAATTCACAAGAGGATCTGTAGATAAAACTCTTTTCACTAGACATCATAAGGACCAAATCTTATTAGTACAAATCTATGTGGATGATATTATATTTGGCTCTACAGATTCCAAATTATGCAAGAGGTTCTCTGACCTCATGCACTCCAGCTTTGAAATGAGTAGCACGGGTGAGCTTTCCTACTTCCTTGGTCTCCAAGTGAAACAGCTCCCGGATGGCATCTTCATCTCTCAAGCAAAATATGCTAAAGAACTTCTAAAGAAGTTTGGGATGTCTAATGCCTCAGCAAAGAAAACTCCCATGGCTACCAATGTTGTTGTGGACTCTGATGTACCAGGGAAAGCTGTGGATCAGAAACTTTATAGGGGCATTGTTGGGTCCCTATTATACCTCACAGCAAGTATGCTAGATATTATGTTTGCCACATATCTTTGTGCTAGGTTCCAGGTGAACCCTAAAGAATCTCATCTAATTTTACTAAAAAGGATTTTGAGATATATAAAGAGTTGTCCTACTCTAGGCCTATGGTATCCAGCTGAATCAGAATTTGAGTTAACTGGATACTCTGCTGCTGATTTTGCTGGATGCAGGGTAGATAGAAAAATTACTTCAGGAACTTGCCAGTTCCTGGGTATGAGATTAGTATCTTGGTTTTGTAAAAATCAAACATCAGTGTCAACCTCAACTGCTGAAGCAGAATATATTGCAGCAGGCAGCTGTTGTTCACAGATGCTTTAGATACAAAATTAGCTTCTAGATTATGGGTTCAAATTAAATAATTCAACCTTACTCTGTGATAATACAAGTGCTATAGTCATAGCCCAGAATCCAGTTCACCATAGTAGGACAAAACATATTGATATAAGACATCATTTCATTAGAGAGTGTGTAGACAAAAATAAAATCAAGCTTGTCTATATCTATACTGATTTACAAAGGGCTGATATATTCACCAAACCTCTGGATGGGAGAAACCATATGTTCTTTATAAATCAACTTGGAATGATCAATGGAGAAGACATTATTTAATTTCTGTCTGCACTCGACGAATTTTCCAAAGTTCGTCGAACGGAGTTCGACGAACCGTGGCAAGTTTGAGAGATATTCGTCGAACGGAGCTCGACGAACTCTCTGTGAGTGAAAACATATTCGTCGAACGGAGTTCGATGAACTTGCTTCAGAAGATATTCGTCGAATGGAGTTCGACGAACTGTCTTCAATTCTTCTGGATAATATCGACGAATTATTTCATTCAAAATTATTTCGTCGACCTCAGTTCGAAGAATCATTTTTATTTTCGTGGAACAGAGTCTGTCGATTCATATTCTTGAAAACCCTATATTTAGGTTCTCTTCGTACTCCGTCCCGTGCTTTCTGTTCCTTTGCACTTGATCTCCATTTTTGTGTCTCTCTTGCAGGTGATTCCATGGCGATTCAAGCAAGCATTCTCGCAGGCATGAAGTTCGATACCGGTTTTGATGTCGATTTTGATTAGTTTCACCATTCTGATCCCATCTTCCTTTACATTCTGGAACTCCTTGAAGAACAAGAACTCAAAACCTTGATGACTAGAACAATCAAACTACACAGCACTGAAATCAGAGAATGGGTCTACACCCTATCGCCAACAGAGGAGAATACAATGACAGGCACTATTGCGGGTAACTCCGTCTCCTTAACTCCCTCAATCTTAACTGAAATTTTCGGATTAAGGAATGGAGAAGAGCAACTAGAAATTGAAATAGATGAATCTTACGTGATGCTGAGTCTGATGGGTTATACTGGAGATAACCCTAATAAACTCTTGAAGAAACACCTCTCTGCCCCTTATAAGTTTTTGGCAGATTTGGTTGGAAAGGTTCTGCTTGGGAAACATACTGCCCATGACTACATCACCAGACACCAATTTCTGGTCATGTGTGCAATCATCAACAAGAAACTAGTGGATTGGGCACAAATTATTTTTGATTTGATATAGAAGAAAAATAATAAAAAGGAAGAATGCTTTGGAAGGATCCTAGGTATCTTTTTACAAGAAAAGGCTGCTGAATCACTGGTCTCCCAGACCATATTCATCAATGCCAGTAAAAGGATATCATGTGCCTTATTTGGCAGGTGGGAGAGGATAATAACCAAGCCAACCAAGGCTTCTACCTCTTCCACCCCAGCTTCAGAAGGAACCAGGGCTATTAAATCCACTCCCCCACCCGCTAAAGAGATTCATCCAACACCACCATCTCTTCCAGCCCCCCTTCCAGCAACACAAATCCCTCCCTCTTCCATTATCTCTTCAACACCACAATCACAACACCATACTCATGTTCCTACTCCACCTCCATCTCAACATACTTCAACAGCTGCATCTTCACCAATTGACATCACTAACATTCCATCTTCCCTTCTTCAAGACAATCAACCACCAACACCTCTTGATTCCCCCAAAGACACCTACATTCCTACACCACCACAATCTCCTCTTCCCCCACATCTCTCTTCAATACCATAATACCATCTACCAACAGACATCATCATGCAAGATGCCACCCCTCCATCCCCATCCCCATCTACCATCCCTCCAGATGTTCATATACTTGATGCTCCACTTTCTATCCCTCCCATAGTTCCCACTTCTACACCTTCTGCAACACCATCTACCACTCCATCATTGGACCACTCCACCATATCTTCTATCATTTCCATAATCACTCCCCCCTCAAATCCATTATAGTAGAGTCCATTACACCTCTTGTTACCACCATCTCATCTCTCTCTGACAAAATCTCTGCTCTTAGTGCTGCCCTATCCTCAGCCAGGGGCCTGCCCTCAGTTCCCACTAAAACAAGGCAGAGGGAGATGCCTGATGATGAAGTAGCAGCTACAGCTCCAGAGGATTCAGCTCCAGCTCCAGCAGCAGATGCTCCAGCTTCAGCAACAGCAGTAGAGTGTACAGAATACATAGATAAATATTTGATTGACTTTATTGAAACTGATATGGACTTTGATGAATCAGACTCTGAAGAGCCTAAGACTGTTGGTGATTTCATTCTTAATCCCACAGTTAATTTAGAAAATTTGTTGAGTATTTTTAATAATATACATTTGAATTACCTTCCAGCTGAGATTACTAAGCCATCCTTGGCTATTATACCATACACTTCCCCCATCTCTTCAGAAGTTACTAAGCAACTTAGGGAATATTTTGCTATTACACAGCCAGCAGTCACTCCACTTCCAGACGTAGTGGCTATTCACTTTTCTTCAATAATATCTTCAGCACCAACGTTTTTCATGGATGACTCCCCCATGCCAGATCTAGATGAACTGATCTTGGCTGATATTGCAGATGAAAATAAGGCAGCAGCTGAAAGCTCTGTCCAAATTAGTTCTGATTCTGTTGTAGCTTCTCCTCCAACTCTTGCTGAAACTCCTTCTCCTGCTCCAGAAAAGCCTGCTATTTCTGCTGAAGCTTTGAAAGCTTTGGATGATCTATATGATAACCCTCAGGGTTCTGACAATGATGATGATGAAGATGAGGATGAGGATTTAGATGAGGAGGATACAAAGAAGAAGAAGTAAGTAACAAAGATAAGAAAAGCTCCTCCTCCTCCTGCCCCTAAGCCTAATCCAAACAATGACACCCCTTACTACATTCTTCAAAAGATAACTCCATACAAAGGGATGCTAGCATGGATGTGGCTATCTAAGAATCAGCAAAAGGAAAGGAAGAAGAGTAGAAGATACTGTCCTCCACCAGTTCAAAGGTATAGGAAAGATCCACCCCCTCCTCCTCCTCCTGCAGCCGGTGCTTCTAGTTCTAGTTCTCAGAGATCTGCCCCTATTCAAACATATCAAAGACATCAAGGGAGATCCCATCATGAAAGCAGCCAGCACAGGCAACAACGTTCAGGAAAAGAACATCAGCAGCAACAGCAACATCAACAGCAACAACAATATGAGCAGCAACAACATCAACAAGCTGAAAGTCCTAAAAGACCACCCTCTCCTCTTGTTCCTTATGAAGATCCAGAAACAACCAACACAACCAAAATGGCCAGGTTTCAGGAACTAGTAGGCCTTTCTATAATCAAGAAGGCAAAGGCAGAAGGGAAGGATACTTCTGAATACACTACAATGTCATAATACAGGAGATAAGAACTGAAAAGGTTTGAAAAGGCTAAAAAAAATTTTAATGTTGATGATTATATGAAATTACATCCTGAAGTAGTGGTCCGTAGAGCTACATCTCTGAAGATTATAGGGGATGCAGACATGACAATGACTATGGAACAAGCTTTAAATCCAAACAGGGAAATAGTCTTTACCAAGCCAGGAGACAAGGGCAAGGATGTAAAGCATTAGGAGAAGAAGCAGAAGAAGTAAAATATGAACTATTTTATTTCTATTTTTCTCTCTTAAACTATTTCATATTGTTTGGACAAAGCTTCTGTGTAAATATATCTGCTGCATGTGTTAATTATCTCTGCCAGATATATCTTTTTCCTGCTTTGTTTACTGTATGTTTCTATTTTGAGTCTATTAAGGAACTCACCCAAATAGGGGGAGATTGTTGGATCCCTAGTTTGATTTGGGCTAGGTTCACTAACTTAGGATGATGTGACCCAATATGTATAGCCAGGGTCAAAGTTGTGTCCTAGAGTTTAGGCCAAGTCCTAAGAGTCAACATCACATGGACAAGCAAACATCAGACTGCCAAAGACTCAAGACTTAGAGTTTTTCCAGTAATTCAGAGATTTCTCAAGAAACTAAGTAAAATGAGTTCGACGTTCGTCGAACTCAGGTCGACGATAGTCGTTCTCAGCTCGACAATCTTAGAGAAATATTCTCTGAGCTGAGCTCGACGAACTTCAGTCATAGGTCGACGATCCTTGGACTCCACCTTCAACATTCTAAGTCCAGACCGTTCTCTAGACTCAGGTCGACGAACCTAGTTCTCAGGACGACGAACTTCATTCTTTGCTCGATGATTTCTAGACTTCCACTTCAACTCTATTGTCAGAGGTTCATCAATTTTTTCTCTAAGTTCAGAAAGATTTTCATCTCGACGAATTCAAGGTTCTCCAAACTTATCGCGACGAACAATTATTCTTTGGTCGACGAATCTTTGGACTACTACAATATTCTGTCGAGACTATGTTCTCTAGTCTCAGGTCAACGAACTCAGTTCTCTGCTCGACGAATTCTGGAACCACAAGACTTGTGTTGACACCACACAGAAGACTTGTGTCGACACTTAGAGCATATGTCGACACCAACTAAGTCGACACTAGAAGCACTTGTATCGACACCCAGATCATCACTCGACAGTGTGGAAGGGTTGTGTCGACACCACACAGAAGAGTTGTGTCGACACACAGAATATCAGTCAACACACAGAATATTTGACCACTCTAGAATAATTACTGAACTCCAGTCGACGAACACATTTACCAGCTCGACAAATAGACAAAGTTCAAAAGAGATAGCAGTTTAGTTTCCAGCTCGACGATCATGGAACTCAGCTCGACAAATAAAAGCTGTCTGGTCGACGAATACAACATCTCAGCTCGATGAACTGTGGACTCAGTTCGACGAATTCTGCTATCTGTTCGACGATTTCAGACTTAGTTATTTTTGGCCATTTGTCCCCACTCTAATGCGATAATTCTTGAGTAATTAATGCTCTAACATTCTCTGAATGTATCTGTTAGAATGAGCATTAATTATGGTCTTGTCTAGGATTATTGCTTGCCGTTTTTCCATGGGACAGTTGGGGAAATAAATCAATGCCGATTATTCTCAAGGCTGTCAGCATTAATTACAAAGGAATTCAAATTTTTGAAAGAAAGAGAAGAAGAAAATAATGGACACACAGATATACAGACTGATAGAGAGAATCAAGTATCATTGAGAAAGCTTTACACAGAGCACAACTTACTGAGAAGCATATAGAGACAAAGAAAAAGATTCAGTCTTGAATAATCTGCTCTGTCAACAAGTAGCATTTTTCTGATACACAGAAGTTCTTGACTAGAAGCACATCAGCAGCTGAAGAAGAAGAACCACAATACCTATATCTAGAGTCTTCTTTCTTCAAGTACTCTAGGAAACTTTAAAAGGACAACTTCATTTCAATCTGTCAAAGAAGTTCCTGAAGATTATTGCTAGTCAAGGATTCAGTGTGAAGACCTATCACCCTGAAGCTTAGCTCCTGTATTTCCCTGATCCATTCTATATCTCAGGGGGAGCTATAAGCTATAATCAAATCCACAAGTCTTCTCAGTTGTATATTGAGAAAGACAAGACAAAATCATCTCTCACCCCCACTGTATAAATGGTTATCATCTCCCTTCAAAAGTGATTCCTTGGTTGCAAGTCTCCTGATCAAAAGACTTGTGTTGGTTTTTGAGCACCTGATCAAAAGCTCATTGGTGTCAGGCACCTGATCAAAAATCTGAGTGGATTTCTACCAAGGGTGGTAGAAGAGTGGATGTACTCAGGTTGGGGAACCACTATAAAATTCTTGTGTCGTCTGGTTGCCTTCTTTTCTTTTGTTCTTGCTGTGCTTGTGCTTTAGGTTTATTGTTTGCTAGTTTATTAATTTCTGCACTTTTATTTTATAGTAAAAGATGTAATAGCTGTTAATAATTTTTAAGAATACTCTATTCACCCCCCCCCCCCCCTCTAGAGTATTTCAGATCTAACTCTCACTTTCAGAGGAAGTTTCAAATACTCTAGGGTTAGATCCAGTTCAACAAGTAAAGGTTTGGGAAATATGATAGCAACCAAAAATAATACGTGCCTTGCGAAAAGGATCTTTGGGCGTAATCTCATCGTAGTTCATAGTGCGTTCGAGAGCCCTTCACGGGGAATACCTTGGGCAGTCCTGGGCTAACCTAAACAGTAATGTTGGAACCCTTGTTTGGATTTGTGCTAGGTTCACTCTTAGGATGTTTTGACCCCCATATATAGCCTGGGTCCTTATCTAGTCTTAGTTAGATTCTTTTAGGTCAGGTTTATGCAGACCAGCTTTGCAGTGGACTCAGACTTAGATTCAGAAAGATGTTGTGGATTTTCAACATCAGTTCAACTATAGTCGAACTTAGCTCGACGATCGTCGATTCGACGATATCAGAGTTCTCTACTCTGACCTGAGCTCGACGATCTATGAGCTCAGGTTGACGATCTTGTGCGTCTCAGAAGTTATCTCAGATCTACGATAGTTGTTCTCAGGTCAACGATATCTTAACCCAGTTCGACGATCTCTGAACTAAGCTCTATGATTTTTTTGTTGCTGCCTCCAGTTATCAGTTCTCTCAGATCGGTCAGAAGTATTCTGGTTATGATAAATTAATTTAAGTAAAATATATTCTGATAATTAATGATGACATTCTCAAGGCTGATAGTCGTATTTCTTGAAGCATTAATTATGGCATTCACAGAATATTCTGTAAAGACAGTTAAGGAAGTGCATTTATGATTGCTAGCCATTCTAGCCGGTTGGGCTCCTAAAATATTGCAGAGAATTAAGTACTGCCTGGGGAATTTCAATTTGAGGTCGTTAGTCATTCTGTTTAAAAACAAAAAAAAGAGAAAAAAACACAAGAATTACAGAGACAGACAGTCAGAAAACAATCTTTCTGCTCTCAAGATCTCTTATTTTTGCTAAAATAAGGAAGATGAAGAATTTGTTCAACACCCAATTCTCTCTAGTCTTCTTCTTTATTCAGGCTTCAAATCTACAGAGAGCTAAAATCTACAGACAGCTCAAAACAACATCAATCTGAAGACCTACACCCTGGACAAAGCTTCCAACTTCCTAAATCTTCTCAATCTCTCAGGGGGAGCCTTGACATCATCAAAAATTCACATAGTCTTCTCATTGTGTTTGAGAAAGAGAAGACTGTCATCTACTTTTCTTTAACCTTTCTTGTACAGGGTTATTACTCCCTTCAAAAGTTAACTCCTTGGTGATAGGGCACCTGATCAAAAACCTATTGGTTTTTAGGCACCTGATCAAAAGCCTGAAGGGTTTCCAGATCTACCTGAAGTAGATCTTGTGGTGATAGGACACCTGATCAAAAACCTAAGTGGATTGCTACCAGGGTGGTTGAAGACTGGATGTACCCAAGTTTAGGGGAACCACTATAAAAGTTCTTGTGTCGTTTGGTTGCTTTGTGTTTTCTTTTTGTATTGTGATGTGATAGTTTCTTGTGTTTTTCCCAACTTCATATAAGTATCAATATTTTAATTCCGCAATAAATCTAAACAATATTTTTAATACTCTATTCACCCCGCCCCCCTCTAGACTAAATTCTATCTATCCCTCACTTTCAATTGGTATCAGAGGGTATGTTTTTAAGGTTGTACAGGCTAACACCTGAACCTAAGGTCTCTGATAGATATCTGTTTACTCTATTTTTTTCTTGTTATACCATGGCACAGTGCAAGGACTTTGCAATGACCAGACCTCCAGTTTGCAACTTGCAAAAGCTTGGAATCTGGAAGGCAAGAATCAGGCTTTATATGAATTCTATTGATGAAGACATTTTTGCTTCTATCTTAACAGGAGTACCTCCACCACCAGCTGCTCCTGCAAGTACATCCACAAACATGACTGCAGTACCTCCTCCAGACTACAATTATGCATACAAGAAAGCAAAGATTGCTGATGCAAAGGCCATGAATAAACTGGCACAAATAATGTCTGATGATATATTTCAGAAAGTAGCTGAATGTGAATCAGCTAAGGCCATCTGGGATTCCTTAAACCTGATGGTTGCAGGATCAGTAGATGAAAGAAAGGATGGGAAAGCTTATCTCATCTCCCAGTATGAAAATTTTAAAAAGGAAGAAACTGAGCAAGTTTCTGAGATGTACAATAGACTCAGTATCATTGTTAATGAGCTGAAAACTCTTGACAAAGACATCTCAGTCACAGAAATAAATGACAAGATTCTCATGTGCTTCCCCAGCTCATGGGACTCTAGAATCTGGCCTATCAGAGAGACCAGAAACACACATAAGATGACTACAGAATCAGTCTTAGGAAAGCTGAAATCCTATGAACAGCTGCTAAAGACAAGAGAAGCTGAGCAACAAAAGAGTGCAACACCAACTAGGAAGGAGCAGAATATAGCCTTCAAAGCTTCAGAAGAATCAGAAAATTCTCCATCAAATGAAGAGTTGATGAGTCTCTTTGCAAAGAGATTCTTCAAGATGGGGAGAAAAGAATTCAGAAGGAAATCATCAAGGAGTGATGATAAACCAAGGTATGACAAAACCCCTTCTAAAGAGATTATCTGTTTTGGTTGCAGGAAAACTGGATATATTCTTCCAGAATGTCCAGAAAACAAGCATAAGGAAAGGAGAAAGGAGAAAGATTCCAAGAAGCACTTCAGCAAACCATCCTCCTACAAGCACAAGAAGAAGGAGAGAGGGTTTGTTGCAGAAACATGGAGTGACACTGAAGAATCATCTTCCTCTAGCTCTAGTGAAGATGAAGAAGAAGCAAAGGCCAAAGAAATGTGCTTAATGGCCATCAATGCTTCAGGGCATGTCTCAGAAGAAGAAGAATCTGAAGGATGTTCAGATTGTGATCAGGTATTGGAAGACTTTGACTTTACCTCTAAAGATTTTAAAAATGACTTTAAATCTATGTGTAGTGATCTGATTAGATCTGAGAAGGAAATCAAACTTCTTAGAGATAAACAACTTAATTATGATAGCTTAGTTTCAGAAAACATTAAATTGAAAAATGAAATAGACATGTATAATGAACAAATCACTTTTGTGAAAGTTGAATTAAGTAAAGCAAAACAGCTAGAGGAGTCACTGAATGGAAGAAGCAAATAACTAGTAGAAATTAACAGCACACTTAATGCTAGACTAAATAGAAGTAAGTTAGGATTAGGTGCATCACCCAGTGAACCACCAATTATTCAAAAAAACCACCTTTCACAACCTATAAAGTTTATTTCAGATAAAGGCAAGAAGAATATAGAACAAATTAAAACAGTTAACAAAGTTTTAAAACAAGTTGAGATAAACAAAGAAAAACAAAAAGCTAAGTCTGAACAAAAATCGTCGAACCAAGATCGACGATCTCAACATTATGCGTCGAACGACCATCGACGATCTCAGAACCCAGAGCTTGAGCCAAAACACTCTGCAAACGGGGATCGATGATATCATTATGTATCGTCGAACAGAGATTGACGATCGTGGAACCCAGATAACATCCAATATTATTCTGAGAACCAAGATCGACGATATCAATGCTGGTCATCGAACGCAGATCGACGATCTCAACTAAAATCGTCGAACTCAAAACAGTTTCATCAAAACTATAATTTCAACAGAATTTCAATAAGAATTCTAACTCTAAACCTTTCAATCCCTTGACTAACTGGATAATCCCGCCAAGGATATTTCATCCCTTAGGTTATAAAAGTCAACCTGAATACTCTTATATTTCAAGTTTTAAGTATGAAAAGACGGCAGGACCCAAGGTTACCTGGGTCTAGAATATATAAGTGATTTTTCCTTGCAGATAAAGACTTATCCTACCATACAGGATAAGTGGTATTTTGATAGTGGGTGTTCCAAGCACATGACAGGGAACAAGGCAAATCTAAGTAACTATAAAGCAAAGCTAGGTCCAAAGGTTATATTTGGAGACTCAAGCTTTGGTCAGACAGAGGGCTATGGAGAATTTACACTTGGAGTTGTAACATTCAGGAAAGTGGCATATATAAGTGGGCTGAAACACAACCTGATATCCATAGGTCAGCTATGTGATGCAGGTTATGAGGAGAAGGAAACTTCTACTAGTGATCATTTGCAGGTACAAAGTCTATGTAAAAAGCTGGATGACTTAAATCTCACCCAGAAGGTGATATCTCATCCTTCACCACAAGAAAATGAAGACAGTGAAGAAGACTCTATGGAAGAAACTGAACTTCCTCCCATTGCAGAAGTAATTCCACAATAGGAATTCACTCCAATTGTTATTGCTGAACCAACTCCACCATCTGATTTTATCACACTTAGGGATCACCCTAGGTCCCAAGTAATTGGAGACATGTCAGCAGGTGTACAGACAAGGCATCAACTCAACCATGATGTGATGCATGCATGTTTTCTCTCTCAAATTGAGCCTCAATCCATAACTGATGCTGAGCAAGATCCCCATTGGATCATTTCAATGTAAGAGGAGCTAAATCATTTTGAAAGATGCAGAGTTTGGGACTTGGTTCCAAGGCCTAACGGCTATCCAATAATTGGAACTAAGTGGGTTTTCAGGAATAAGGTTGATGCCCAAGGTGTGATTGTGAGGAACAAGGCTAGACTTGTTGCTCAAGGATATATGCAAGAGGAAGGAATTGACTATGATCAGACATTTGCTCCAGTTGCCAGGCTAGAAGCTATAAGGATTTTTCTGGCCTATGCTGCATTCAAAAAGTTCACAGTGTATCAGATGGATGTCAAAAGTGCATTCTTAAATGGAGAACTTAAAGAAGAAGTCTATGCTGAACAACCTCCAGGTTTTGTTTCTCAAACTCAACCCTCTTTTGTTTTCAAATTGCATAAGGCTCTCTATGGTTTAAAGTATGCTCCAAGGGCTTGGTATGAGACCTTAGTAAGCTTTCTTTTAGGGCATGGTTTTTCTAGAGGCGTGGTAGATAAAACCCTTTTTACAAAATTGCATCATGATACAATTTTATTAGTACAAATATATGTAGATGATATTATATTTGGTTCTACTGATCCCAAATTATGCAAGAGATTTTCTAATCTAATGCATTCCATATTTGAGATGAGCAGCATGGGAGAGTTATCTTATTTCCTTGGTCTCCAAGTGAAATAATCTCCTGATGGTATTTTCATTTTCCAATCTAAATATGCTAATGAGCTTATTAAGAAGTTTGGGATGGCTGATGCCTACTCTATGAAGACTCCCATGGCTGCCAATGCTATTTTAGACACTGATGAACATGGAAAACCTGTTGATCAGACCAGGTATAGGGCCATTGTTGGATCCCTACTATATCTAACAGCAAGCAGACCAGATATCATGTTTGCTACATGTCTATGTGCTAGGTTCCAAGTGAACCCTAAAGAATCCCATCTTATTTTCATAAAAAGGATTTTGAGATATATAAAGGGTAGTCCTAATGTAGGACTCGGGTATCCAACAGAGTCAGCATTTGAGTTGACTGGATTTTCAGATGCTGACTATGCTGTATGTAGAGTGGACAGAAATAGCACTTCATGAACTTGCCAGTTCTTGGGTGATAGACTTGTGTCCTAGTTTTGCAAGAAGCAAACCTATATATCAACATCTACTGCTGAAGCTGAGTATATGGCTGCTGACAGATGCTGTTCACAGATTTTGTGGATACAAAACCAAATCTTAGATTATGGTTTCAATCTAAATAATTCAACCATTTTTTGTGATAATACTAGTGTTATATCTATAGCACATAATCCATTGCATCATTCTAAAACAAAGCATATAGATATAAGACATCATTTCATTAGAGAAAATGTAGACAAAAAGAAAATTAATCTAGACTTTATCCCCACTGATTTTCAAAGAGCAGATATTTTCACCAAACCCCTTGATGAAAAGAAGCACCTGTTCTTCCTGAATCATCTTGGAATGATCAATGAGAAGGATTAATTTAACTTTTTTGTCTTTAGTTTTTGGATCTGTTCCTAAATCGTCGAACGAAGATCGACGATCTTCGAACAGCTCTTGAGCTAAATCGTCGACCTGAGTTTGATGACAGCTCTGTGTGAAGACAAAATCATCGACCAGAGATCGATGACTTTGCTAAAGTAAATTAATCATCGAGCTATGCTCGACTATTAATTTCCAACTGAGATCAGAGACCAAAGATATTATTTGTTTATAAATTAATCTTTGACCTAAGATCGACGTTTTTGATTCTTATCGTTGGACAGAGATCGTCTTTTCATATTCCAAAAACCTATATGTAGGTTTCTCTTCGATCTCTGTCCCGCGCTTTCATATTCTATTTTCCCTTTGCCCTTGATCTTGTCTCTCTTGAGTCTACAAATCTTCTAAGGCGATTTCTGTGGTGGCTCTTTCAGCGATGAAGTTTGACACTGGCTTCGACGTCGACTTCGAATCGATCAGTCACTATGATCCTATTTTTCAAGAAATGTTACAGTTATGTGATGATCAGGGTCTGAAGAAGTTCATGTCTACAAGGATCAAACTATCTATTGCTGAGATCAAAGAATGGATTTACTCTTCTTCAACAAATGTTGGTTCAATGATCGGTTTCATTTCAGGATAGCAGGTGATTCTAAACCCTGCAATTCTTACAGAAATTTTTGAGTTTAAAAATGGAATAGACGAGATGGAACAAGATAGTTCTGAGTATAGCAGGATGTTAATGGAGATGAATCATGCTGAGGGCATCCCATCTAAGCTCTTAAAGAAGAATTTATCTATCGGTTTAAAGTTCCTTACTGATATTGTGGGCAAGGTACTACTGGGTAAGCATTCGGCCCATGACAACATCAATAGACAATAGTTTGCCATTATGTCCGCTCTAGTTAATAAGAAATCCATAGATTGGGCTAGTTTGTTCTTTGATTTGATTAATAAAAATAACAGTAAGAAGGAACTCTGCTTAGAACTACTGGTTTCCACAACCATAGTTATCAATGCAAGCAAGAGGTTGGACTCCTCTATGTTTGGGAACTGGGAGAGGACAATTCAAAAGCCCTCCAAGGATGGAACTTCCTCCAATATATTTGAGGACACAAGTGCTGTGACATCCACTCCTCACCCTAACGAAGAAGTTCTTCCTTCTCCACCTCCAGCATCCCCCATCATTCCCAATGTTCAAACTCCTCCCTCATCCTCAGTTAACCCTACTTCTCCACCTACTCAGTCACCATTTACTCTTCACCCTGTTGAACCTCAAAACCTCCACACCATATCCTTTCCCAAATTTGACCTACTCTCACCTCACTCATCTCCTTCTCATCCAATTGGTTCACCCATCAACATTGAAGCCTCCACACCACAATCTCCACAAAATTCTTTGAGAGACTCCCCTATTCAGGATGACATCATGACTGATTTCATTCCTCCTCCCTCTCATCATTCTGTCTCAACTCAGACTCCAACTGAGTTTCTTCATGTTTATCCCTCTTTTCTCTCTCATCTTCTGGAACTCCTCACTCCAACTCTAAAATCTTTGATAATAGAGGCTATTTCACCTCTTGCTCAATCTATCTCCTCTCCTTCTACCTCTTTATCTACTTCACTTTCTGCTTCCTCTGTCCCTTCTTCATTTAGGGGCTTGGTTCCAGTTTTCACTGAAACCAGGTAGGGGGAGATGTCCATTGAAGATGCAGCAGGTTCAGCCTCAGCAGAACTTCCAGCTCAGTCTCCTGCAGCAGTTCAGGAAGAGGAAGTTTTTCAAAAATTTTCTGTAGATATAGTTCCTTATTCAGATTTTCTTATGTCAGATGAGGACACTGATTTGTAAATCCCTAATATTTCAAGTGGTTACAGCTTTATCAATCCCTACATTGATTTACAGTTTCTTTTGCATTCTTTCTCTATGTTTAGATTAGTCTGGACTTCAGTTGAGATACACTCTTCCAAGGCCATGGTCTGTTACACCAGACCCATGAGTCCTTTAGTTGTGAAAGAACTCTTGCAGATTCAGTCAGCTCCAATTTGTATAGTTAATCAGACAGTTAGAATTTGTACAGATATTCCATACCCGATGGCTGTTGAGCCTTTGCTTGTTACAGAAGATAAGGATGAGCTTGATGCTCTCTTAATTGCTGATGCACTGGTTGATCTAGTGGCTTCAGGAAATCTGGTCTTAGCCCTAGAGACTTGTTTAATAAATCTCTGTGAGCCTTGTGCTCCTCTTGCTGAAATACATTCTATAGATATTGATCTAGTCCCAAGTCCCCTTGGACCTACCTATTCCATAGATGTTAGTCCTCTTCCCTCTCTGGATGATCTTATTGCTCTTGACATTCAAGAAGAAGCTAAAGAAAAAGCTGATAAAAATACTTATGATAAACAGCTGAAGGAATTAAATGACCTATATGACAATCCTCCTGATTCATCTGATGATGATGAGGATGATGATTCAGAGGATGAAAATTCCAAGAAAAAGAAAGTGTCAAAGAAAAGAAAAGCTGCTCCCAAGGCGCCTCCCAAGCCAGGCAATACTAATGATACTCCTTACTACATCTTGAAAGGGATTACTCCATACCCTGGCATGGAAAGCTAGATGTGGTTATCAAAAAATGAACAGCAAGCCAGGAAGAAGAGCAGGAGAAACTCACCTCTTCCTCAGAAGTTCAGAAGAGGTCCTCCTCCTCCTCCTCCTCCTCCTCTTGCTGGTGCTTCAGGAGCTGTTCCTCAAGCCACTAATGTATCTTCCAAGCCTTCCTCATTTTCTAGAATTTATCAAAGGCAGGATAGATCTTCCAGATCTAATTCCCAAGGAAGCAGTCAGCAGTATAGAAATCAAAGTTCGACAGAGCAAATAAAGGAAGTTATTTATCAGAAACTCTCCTTCTCTCCTCCTCAACAACAAGTTCTTCCCAAGGTTCAGAAGACAGCTGCTTATCAGTCCAGAAGACATGATGAATCTCATAAGCCCAAAGGAAAGTATAGTGTGGTTGCTCCTCCATGATCTCTCTATTCTCAAAGTGATGAACATCATAGCACAACAAGCTTTCAGGCTCAATCCACTCAGTTCAAAGCAGTTTCAATGTTGCCTGCTCAATATGATCAACAACCTATTGAACAGGAAGTTGATCCTAACTTTATTATGGCCAGGCTTCAAGAACTAATTGGTCTCTCTCAGATAAGAAAAGCTGTAGCAGAAGGAGAAGATCCATCTAGGTTTTCCACCATGTCATCCTGCAGAGAAAAAGAGCTGGAAAAACTCCAAGTTAGCAAGAAAGTCTTCAATCCAGCTGAATATATGGCTTTGCATCCAGAAGCAATTGTGCCAAGGACTAATGCTCAGACAACTCTCGGTGGACAAGACCTGATGACCTTTAAGAAGGATATACCAGATCCACTCAGAAAGATAATCTTTTCTAAACCCTCCTCTGGCCCTTCATCTAATAAACTATAGTTTGTATTTATTTTTTAATGCTTAACTGTTTATATACAATGAATTGCTATAACATATCTGCTGATATTATGTCATCCCTACAGATATTTATGGTCTTTGTATTTTTATTTCTTTTTAGTTTTATTTTTTGAGTGACCTCACACAAATAGGGGAAAATTGTTGGAACCCTTGTTTGGATTTGTTCTAGGTTCACTCTTAGGATGTTTTGACCCCCATGTATAGCATGGGTCCTTGTCTAGTCTTAGATAGATTCTTTTAGGTCAGGTTTGTGCAGAAAAGCTTTGCAGTGGACTCAGACTTAGATTCAGAAAGATGTTGTGGATTTTATACATCAGTTCAACTATAGTCGAACTCAGCTCGACGATCGTCGATATCCCATCGATGATCTCAGAGTTCTCTACTATGAACTGAGCTCGACGATCTAGGAGCTCAGGTCGACGATCTAGTGCTTCTCAGAAGTTATCTCAGATCTACGATAGTTGTTCTCAGGTCGACGATCTCTTAACCAAGTTCGACGATCTCTGAACTAAGCTCTACAATTTTTTTGTTGCTACCTCTAGTTATCAGTTCTCTCAGACCGGTTAGAAGTATTCTGGTTATGATAAATTAATTTAAGGCAAATATATTCTGATAATTAATGCTGACATTCTCAAGGCTGATAGCCGTATTTCTTGAAGCATTAATTATGGTATTCACAGAATATTTTGTAAAGACAGTTAAGGAAGTGCATTTATGATTGCCAGCCATTCTAGCCGTTTGAGCTCCTAAAATCTTACAGAGAATTAAGTACTGCCTGTGGAATTTCAATTTGAGGCCGTTAGTCATTCTGTTTAAAAACAAAAAAAGAGAAAAAACACAGGAATTACAGAGACAGACAGTCAGAAAAGAATCTTTTTGCTCTCAAGATCTCTTCCTTTTGCTAAAACAAGGAAGAAGAAGAACTTGTTCAACACCCAATTCTCTCTAGTCTTCTTCTTTCTTTAGGATTCAAATCTACAAAGAGCTAAAATCTACAGACAGCTCAAATAAACATCAATCTGAAGACCTACATCCTGGACAAAGCTTCCATCTTCCTGAATCTACTCAATATCTCAGGGGGAGCCTTGGCATCATCAAAAATCCACATAGTCTTCTCATTGTGTTTGAGAAAGAGAAGACTGTCATCTACTTTTCTTTAACCTTTCTTGTATAGGGTTATTACTCCCTTCAAAAGTAAACTCCTTGGTGATAGGGCACCTGATCAAAAACCTATTGGTTTTTAGGCACCTGATCAAATGCCTGAAGGGTTTCCATATCTACCTCAAGCAGATCTTATGGTGATAGGGCACCTGATCAAAAACCTAAGTGGATTCCTACCACGGTGGTAGAAGAGTGGATGTACCCAAGTTTAGGGAACCACTATAAAATTTCTTGTGTCGTCTGGTTGCTTCGTGTTTTCTTTTTGTATTGTGTTGTGATAGTTTCTTGTGTTTTTCCCTCCTTCATATAAGTATCAATATTTTAATTTCGCAATAAATCTAAACAATATTTTTAATACTCTATTCACCCCCCCCCCCCTCTAGAGTAAATTCTATCTATCCCCCACTTTCAAGTAAGAATAAAACATTTCAAGAGCAACTAGTATAACTAGGCTTACACATTCACACACCCCGGCAGCTCGGGAGGTTGATTAGGTTGTTTTGATTTCCATCCGGACGGTTCGTTCGGAAGGCCGATGCACGGATGGATAGTCCGGGGAGCCAGTGGCTCAAAAGGTTTTGGATACAAAATAAGGTGGTGGGTCTTCGGTATCGAACGGTTATTCACACCGACGTCAATACGTTGACTCGGCGGTGTGGGACACTTAGCCAAAAAAAATCTGGTGGATATTGCCAGCATTATTACACGGATACTCTAGGTTGTGTTCTTCTAGGGGCGTACGGGATGGCTAGTCCTGGTAGTGTGGATACCCGCCTAGGAGTGGGGGGCCCGATCCACTGTCTCTGTTTGCCACTACGGAGGTTCCTGGGAGTGAAGCTAGCTGCCTAAATAAGGGTGATGTAGGGATGTCGGATCGGAGATCTCCACGAAGCTAACGCTCTATCTCTGCTCTACACGTCGTAGATCTACCGCACCTACACAACACCTATCGCCCACAATATTCCTCGTTACAAGAATGCAGCACAAACAACAAAGGAGGAATGGTCGACTCGAAAACAACGATCGGAAATTTGAGTCGGAATATTCCCCAAGAAAACAAAAAGGTTGCCACTCCTTTTTTGAGAACAAGACCAAGGCTATAGGCCAAGACCCGCTCAGGCAAATAGGATCCACCCGATCCGGAAATAAAAAGCCTTGCAACGGCGATTTCGATTCAAAACTTGCAGCGATTAAATTAACGATCCGGAGAAAACGATTTGCGAAAACCACCACAAATAAAGAGAAGAAATCACACAAGGGAGGGGGAAGAGATTACCCAACCGGAAAGCTTTCACACAAGATAACTGTGGGAGAATCACTCTCTCCACGGATCCACCGACGTCACACCGAAGGGTTTGCAACATTCTTCCAAGGAGTCGCACCGAAGGAAGCCGTGCCGGAGTCGCACCGAATAGATGGAGGGAGCAAGGGGGGCGGCGGTTTCACACCACAACCAAGGGGGGGCGGCGGCTTGGAGAGTCCTCCTCTTGGCCGAATTTCTCAATGAGAGTTTAGGGTTAATTCTTGTCTAATGATCTCATAACAAAGCCTCCTTATATAGGAGTTACAAACAAGCCTTAGCCCTTCATGATGGAGATGTAATCTCATCCATCCGAATGGCTAAAGGCACACCATCATGAAAAATGTTCTAAATTAAAAATAATAAAACATGCAATGAATATAAAATTATCACTTAAACATAGGATAATTTTATATTCCAAATATAAAATAGAGTGCAAGAAAGGAAATAAATAAGGCTAATGCGTTACAGTGGCGGTAGCACGCCGCGGGCGGAGGTTGTAGCGTAGCCTTCCGTTAGCATCATCGTGCTGCCTCACATCCTTGAGTTTTATTGCCTTATCAACCGGATCATCATCAGCATAGTCAGCATCGTCTTCAAATAGTGGAGGAGGGGGCACGCCATCAATCCTCCCCCGCTCAAATGCACGCATCTCCGTTGCTTGGTCCAAGCGATAGCGGTGAAGGAGAGCGACATCCAAACTTTGCAGCTCCGTCTCGAGTACCCAAGAGTCATCCGAAGGGGGCCGATCACGCCAACGGATGAGAAAACGGTGGGTGTCACCATCAGCAGTGGTAACAGGCTCAGAATCAAGTATCATCTCTGGAGTGGAAAACGTTCGTGGAAACCTGGGGAACATATTAGCAGTAGGCAGGAAAGAAGGCAACGTACCATCCGATGATATACCTGTGGGGACCGAAAGAGAGAGATCATCCGTACTACCACTCCCCAACCCATGAGAATTTAGAGTGGGGGAAGAAGACGACAAAGAAATCAACTCTTGTGGTGGTGACACAAACATCGTTAAATCCGAAACATTAAAAATGGGGGAGATACCCCAATCAGCAGGCAAGTCCAAAACGAAAGCGTTGTCACCTAACGTCTTAATAATCTGAAAAGGGCCGGCGTGCTTTGGTGCTAACTTTTTAACGGTGTCAGTTGGCAAGCGTTCGGGAACCAAACGTACTAAAACTAGATCGCCAAATTTGAAGTCTGATACTCTCCTATGTAAATTAGCGTGCGCTTGATAAGAGTCGTATTGTGTAGTCAAGGTGGCCCGTATACGTGCATGTAAATCATGGATGTGTTGGGCGAAGGATTGTGCAAACTGACTTGCCTTGTACGTTGGGGGCAACGACACCAAGTCAAGCGACACAGGAGCCTTATACACGTGGACAATCTCATTTGGAGACAGACACGTAGACCTATTCTTGGAATTATTGTAGGCTAATTGGGCATGGGGAAGGAGAAGATCCCAATTTCTCTTGTGATCACTCACAAGGCATCGTAACAAATTTCCTAAGCTTCGATTAACCACTTCCGTCTGCCCATCGGTTTGGGGATGATAGGCTGAGGAAAACAATAATTTTGTTCCCATTAATATCCAAAGAGTCTTCCAAAAATAACTAGTGAATTTTACGTGCCTATCCGATACTATGGTCTTTGGCACTCCACGGTGACTAACGACTTCTTTAAAATAAAGTTTAGCGACGTGAGACGCATCATTTGTCCTACTACACGGGATGAAATAAGCCATCTTTGAAAACCTATCCACAACTACAAAAATTGAGTCGTGACGGCGTAGAGTAATGGTGAGGCCCAATACAAAATCCATACTAACGTCTACCCAAGGCATGGAGGGAATAGGCAAGGGTGTATATAAACCTACGTTGGTCTTACTACCCTTAGACACCTGACAAGTGCGTCAGCTACTCACTACCTGTCCCACCATAACCTTAAGTTATGGCCAATAAAATTTGTCCTCGACTAACGTAATGGTCTTATCTCTACCGACGTGGCCACTCAACCCTCCGCTATGCAACTCCCATATGATACGTAGACGTAACGATGACTGCGGGATACATAGCTTCCCGTTCCTAAACAGGTAACCGTCCTTGATGACGTATGCAGATATCGTCGTGGGGGAGCTATCCTGGGCAGATAGATAGAAGTCCTGGAAGTCAGGACACGTGGCGTACTCATCCTTAATCCGCTCAAATCCTACAACATGTACTTCCATAGAGGTGAGTAAAAGAGTAAGACGACTAAGGGCATCCGCGACTCGATTATCAGCTCCCTTAAGGTGCTTGAGATTAAACGTATAACCTTGTAAGAAAGCTACCCACTTAGCGTGTCGTGGGAAGATCTTATGCTGGCCGTTGATGAAACGTAAAGCCTCATGATCGGAGAGGATCACAAACTCCTTGGAGAGGAGATAGTGCCTCCAATGGTGTAGACATCGGACTACAGCATAAAATTCCCTATCGTAATTTGAATAGTTCAGCTTAGGGCCGGACAACTTCTCGCTAAAATAACTAACGGGATGACCCTCCTGGCTCAAGACACCTCAAATCCCTACCCCAGACGCATCGCATGTGAGCTCAAAGACTTTAGCAAAGTCAGGTAGACGTAAGACAGGTGCCTCAGTCATAAGCTCCTTTATTCGTTCAAAAGCATGGGTGGAGGACTTCGTCCACGTAAACTCTCCCTTCTTCATACAGTCTGTGATAGGCACCATAATACTACTGAAGTATCGTATGAAACGACGATAAAACGTGGCTAACCCATGGAAACTACGCACCTCACGTAGGGTGGTTGGCATGGTCCATTCCTTAATGACCTGAACCTTGCCCGGATCGACTCGAATACCCTCAGAGCCGACTATATAGCCTAAGAACTCTACCTCCGAGACATAGAAAGTGCATTTCTTAAGATTGAGAAATAAAGTTTCCTTCCGCAGGGTGGAAAGGATCACTCTCATGTGGGAGATGTGCTCGGTAGTAGAGGTGATATAAATAAGAATATCGTCAAAGTAGACGACAACGAACTTCCCCATGAATGGCTGAAAGACATGTATCATCATCCGGGAGAAGGTACTAGGGGCATTGGAGAATCCAAAGGGCATCACAAGCCATTCGTACAGACCATCCTTCGACTTAAATGCCGTCTTCCACTCATCGCCCTCTCGTATCCTAATCTGGTGATAGCCACTCCGAAGATCTAATTTGGAGAATACGGTTGCTCCGGACAAGACATCCAACAAATCATCGAGGCGGGGAACGGGGAACCTATACTTGATGGTGATTTTCTCGATAGCCCGGCTATCAACGCACATCCACCATGTACCATCCTTCTTGGGGGCAAGTAGGGCTGGTACAACACATGGACTCATACTAGTCCTAATAAAACCTTTCACTAGCAAGCCCTCTATCTGAGACTGCAACTCCAGGTGAGCTGCGGGGTGGAGTCGATAATGGGGCTGATTTGACAAGGAAGACCCCGGGATGAGATCTATCGCATGCTGGATAGTCCTAAGAGGGGGTAATGTGGGCGGCAACTCATCCGGGTACACGTCCCTATACTCCTCCAACAGTACCCGTAACTCACTAGGTAACTCATCCAAAATGCTAGAATCGGGCTTCGCACTTAAGAGGACTAGCGCATACATAATTCCATCAAAGAACGGATCTCTCTCAAACTCTTTCCTACCAACTAGATTCAACGTTTTCCGTTTTACCGGAATAGTGGTGTCCTTAGCCAAGACTACGGGCTCCTTTGGGATGGTCGGCTTCAAAGTGATGGTTTTGCCATTGAATTTGAACTCATAAGTGTTGGCTCTACCAAAATGTGTAACATCACGGTCGTATAGCCAAGGGCGGCCTAACAACACATGACAAGCGTCCATCAGAAGGACATCACACCACACCTCATCAATGTAGGATTTGATTGAGAGTGGGACCAGGCAGCGCTTGGTAACGGGTATAGAGATCTTGTTGATCCAAGCGACCTAATATGGGGTCGGGTGTGGTTCTGTGTTCAAGGACATACGTGCAACGGCGTTCTCAGACACGACATTCACGCAGCTACCACAATCAATAATCAACTTGCAAAGTTTCTCGCCACTCTTAAAAATCCGGGAAAATATGCTCGTCCTCTTCCAATCATCTAATGGACAAGGAGTGGTCAAGATACAACGCATCACCATAAGGGGGTGATCGTCCTCTAAGTCACTAAGGACTCCTTCGGGGTCACTCTCCTCTGCGGCCTCGTATACATAATCGTCAGGGTCGGTAGTTGGCTCTAACAAGGCTAGTGTTTTTGTCTTTGTTGGGCATTCGTAGGCATAGTGGCCTTGAATGCCGCATGAGTAACAAGTGGTGTTAGCCTTGCTAACCTTCCCTATAGGGACACGCTCACTCGCAGGGTTCTTGGTGTTCCTAGCGGTGATCACGATTGACTTCGACTCGATGGATTTGAACTTTCCCTTATCAGGGTATGTGGAAGAAGATGCCCCAGTGGTGGACTTGTTCTTCGCATGAGCGTAACGGGAGTGAGCCTTAGAGGCTAGGTGTTTTTCAATGTCCAAGGCGGCATTGAAAGTCGTGTTCAAGTCCGTATGCCCATATCGCAAGAGCTTCCTTTGGATATCGGGGTGAAGGCCTTTTCAAAATCTAGATAAAGTGACTTCGGGGATCTCCCTAAGGTCACATCGCACCATTCGGTCCTTAAGTTCACCCATATATTCATCTACCGAGCTTGAGCCCTGCTGCAGAGTGGCAAGCTCATCGAACATCTGTGTCCGATGGTACGCAGGAACGTACTGATCGGTCAACAGGTTCTTCATTACTGGCCAACCTATAAGGAGGGCTCTGTGTCCGGTTCCTAATCTTCGCTCCTCATTCAGCCAGAACATCTTTGCATGACCTGTTAACTTCATCCGGGCAACTTGGACCTTTTGGGGATCCGTTAGGTTGTGCCACTCAAAGTAACACTCCATATCCACAGTCCAGTTAAGGAAGATTTGGGGGTCTCCCATGCCATCATAAGTGGGGGCATTTATCTTAATGACCCTAGAAATGTCAAAGTCTCGCTCGGGGCGGTGTCCTCTGGGGGGCACCCGCGGAGAGTCCTCATTAGAATCTGAATCAGAGTTATGTTGGTGCCGGTTGGGCCGGTCAACATTAACGGGTGGCGGGGGTGGCCTAGCTTGGTTTTGTAGGATCTGTGTTAACATGTCTCTAAGTTCCGTTATTTCGTTTCTCAAACCTGCTATGGCCTCGGTGTTGGGATCCCCATGCTCGTTCGCAGCCATCCTAGACGTAGACAAAGTCGAATATTCCGATCCGAGCCTAGTGCGCATTTAGGTTTAGTAAAAGTTTGGAAAGATGATTTTTCCTATGGCTGTAGCTATGTTGAAAATAAGATATTTTTATATATTCCCAATGTGAATAACACATAGATCGTTAAAAAAAATGTTTTTGGAAATTTTGCTGAAAAATAAAGATTTCAGCCCGCTATTGGCAGACCACAAAAAATGATTTTTTTTTTATTTTCTAACGATCCGATCTTCAACAAGGAACGCAGAGGGGATGTTTGCAACGTGAAAGTTAAAACGACCGCCTCTGATACCAAATTGATGTATGGATGTCGGATCGGAGATCTCCACGAAGCTAACGCTCTATCTTCGCTCTACACGTCGTAGATCTACCGCACCTACACAGCACCTATCGCCCACAATAGTCCTCGTCACAAGAACGCATCACAAACAGCAAAGTAGGAATGGTCAACTCGAAAACAACGATCGAAATTTGAGTCGGAATATTCCCCAAGAAAACACAAAGGTTGTCACTCCTTTTATGAGAACAAGACCAATGCTATAGGCCAAGATCAGCTCAGGCAAATAGGATCCGCCCTTCATGATGGAGATGTAATCTCATCCATCCGAATGGCTAAAGGCACACCATCATGAAAAATGTTCTAAATTAAAAATACTAAAACATGCAATGAATTTAAAATTATCACTTAAACATAGGATAATTTTATATTCCAAATATAAAATAGAGTGCAAGAAAGGAAATAAATAAGGCTAATGCGTTGCAGTGGCGTTAGCACGCCGCGGGCGGAGGTTGTAGCGTAGCCTTCCGTTAACGTCATCGTGCCGCCTCACATCCTTGAGTTGTATTGCCTTATCAACTGGATCATCATCAGCATCGTCAGCATCGTCTTCAAATGGTGGAGGAGGGGGCACGCCATCAAAGGGGAACTAAAGGTCTGTGCGCATAGAGTCGTGTGCGTGGGTTGCACTTGCATGAATCATGTCATAGCATATCACTGCACTCATACTTGTATACAACCGACACCCCAATGTATAAATTGGAATGGGACTTTTTATAAGATGGGAGCCTTGCAGAAGACCCCTTAACTTATAGGTTTGTATGGGAATTCATATAAGTTAAGGTAACTTACTTCCTACCTTGTGTTTTTACATATGCTGCTTACTCTACTTGATTACTCTACTTGCTTAATCTACTTGCTTACCTTACTGCATACTATTATAGAACTGCTAGACTAGTTCCACTGTCACATGCCACTTTGTACTCTCCACCTTTGTATCTTCCCTTTCCTCCTCCCCTCTCGGTGCCTAGGAGCCATGTGGGGAGGTGTAGGGGATGATAGGGCTTAGTCTTTATGACTAATGCTTTTCGGACCACAACATTACAGGAGCTCCGGATGGGAGACAGGGACCAGCAGCTCAGGGACCAGCACCAGCGGAGTACGGTGCGCATGGAGGTGGGCGAGTCTAGTACCGGAGCACCAGCGACCAGCTCCATGAGTGATAGTCTTTTTATAGCTTCCGCGAGAGATTGTAGTGAGGATCTTATGTACCGGGCTTAAGCCCGTTTATATTTTCATTTTGTTACCTTACAGTACACTCTCTTTTCTATTTATGGACTTGATGTGATTTCATTTACATTTAATACATGAGATGTGGATATAGTTTTATCCGAAACTATAATATACTGCTCTCTCTTGTTGATTGAAAAGGCCGGCATACTCGGCGTTTTGTAGTGGCGGCCTTCCCGAGAGTCGGGGCCACCGCAAAACGGCGGTTCTGGGCATAAGACACCGGGGTTTTAAAAAGAAAAAAAGGGGTCTTACATGCTATATTTGGGTACCCAAAAGAACCATCACACTCGGTTCATTTTGGATACCTAAATCTCTTATTCATCAGTAACTCATCAAATGTGTGAAGTAAAAATCAATCTAATATGAAATACTTAAAAATCTTCTTCACTATATGCTAAAATGATAGAATAGAAATATTATTTTGTTTTTTCGTTTTGAAATTTTATTTTTGTTTTTTGATCCAATACGTATTTTGGTCACCTTATATATTTTGATATATGTCTTTAACTTATTGAGTCTAAATTCTTAAATGAATTAAATTAAATGAAATTGAATAAAAGGTCATATTATTTTCAAGTGGCTTAACTATCTTATATCTCTTGCAAACATACTTATTAAGTTCATTACCTATAATTGTCTTATAATATCATTATAAATTTAACATTGAATCTCTTAAGTGATATTATCAAGATTAATGAAATTATTTTTAAAAAATGGATTTAATTGATAAAAAAGAATTATATATATATATATTATTCACCTTACAAGCTTTCACTTAAAATTAATTAAAAAGGATGTACATGAAATTAATGTACATCACTATGAACGATTATGACTAGATGATATCCCATTCTTAAATTCATTCTATTCATAAATCAAAATTAATGATATATTAAATATGTGACATTAAAATAAACTATAATTAAAAATCAATCTTACATAAAAGTCATAGTTTATGATTTCATTCTTAGAATTAAACGCTTAGTATGTACATGATCATTCACCCATAATTATGTGTCTCACTTTAGCGAGGGCGTTTGTTTTATGAATTAGAGACGCTAATCTGTAAATCATGTTTTGCCCTTAACCGGGGAAGGCTTCCAATGGGTCCTTGTAAGGCACTAGGGGAAAGAGTGTTAGGTGTAGCAGCCTCTTTTGTATGCGTATGGAATTAACACCCCAACATACGACACGCGTGCAGCTCCTCATGCCCATCTGTTATTTAGTACGGGGCTAGAGTGTAGACATATAGCTTGGGTAGTTTAATCTAGGAAATACTAATATTATATTCATTGCATGAAAAATATTTTACACTTTATGATTATTTATATCATGCATATTGGTTTGAACATGTGTATATTATTTTATACTAGTTATTTTTAAAGATATTTCAAAAAACCAATTAAAAAAATTATAATACCATTAAAAAACAAAATATGTTTTGTTTACTTGTTGTTTATTTATGTGTTTATTATCTTGTATTGTTATAAAAAAAGTCAGAAATTATATATATAAAAAATGATTGTTATTCATTGTCATTGTCAAGGATGACTAATTATATCCATTAAAGATTAAATACAATGTTTAATTTAAATTTCAAGTGTCATACAACATTGTTGTTTATGTCATGTCTTGATTATTATCTTGTTATGTGCAATGAAATCGATTGTAGAAAACCATGTGTAGGATTGTTTTGTAAGCGTCTAAGTATGAGTTATGTTTTATGTTTGATAATGATTCATTCATTCACTTATTTTGATAACCTAAAAGTGTTATTAATCATATACTTGTATCATTGCGTAGTGTAATAACATAATAATTAAAATACATAAATAGATTACCTACACTACATTGAATTGTTTATTTCAATTCTTTGTTTTTCATTCTCTTATTCATTAGAGAAAAGAGCTTATAAAAAAATTTAAATGATATTGTTTGCAAAACAAGTGAATTCGAAGTCCTTGGTCATTTGTCCTTGGTCACAAGTATTATGAGGTTGAGCACCTTAAAAAGGATTGTAAAGTGACTTGTAACAAACAATAGTATTCATCACTTCTCTTAGTACACTGGATCACAAAAATAGAAACAAAGTAAAAAAGAATAAATGTGATCCCCCAAGCACTACTTCTCTCCCTAATAAGTCTTTATGAGCATTGTGTGTGTGAAGCACCTTGGTGATGGAGATGTTGCTGACACGGTTGCCATTGATCACTGTCTGAGAGAATTCGTCGATTGAGACGATCGCTGCCGCAAGCTCGAGGATGGGATCGACGTCCACCGCCATTATATAAAAATATAAAATTATAAATTAAATAATTATAATTATATATTTTTAATAATGTTATTATTTTAGCAATTTTATTTTAAGTATTTATTTCATTTTTAATTTTCATTTCATGTGTAATAATGGGTGCTTATAACCATCACGTGTTGTTTTAATTATTTCATTTCATGTGCTATGATGGGTGCATATAACCATCATATTTTTAATTTTGAATTTTGAATTTTGAATGAAGGGTTGATTGAGTGGTGTAAGCCTACATATAGGCCATGATATTTGTCATATTGTTGTAGAGAAGAAGAATAAGAAAATAATACCCCGAAAATCTTTTTGAGATCCTCCTTCCCCCTTGTCAAAATTCGGCCACCTCCCTCCCCCTCCTCATCTTGGCCACCGACCAACTCTCCCTCCCCTCTCAATTCCGGCCTCCACTCTCCCACATCCTCCTCTCCTTTCCTATCTAAGGAAACTCGACCTCTTCCTCTTCATAACCGACCCCCTATCTCCCTAAAACCGACCACCAACAAAGAAGACCAAGCAGCCCTCATTCTTGAAGAAATCGGCCAAGGTGCAAGGATCTTCCTTGTGAGTGTCAACTCCGGCGTGAAGCGATGAAGGCGGACAAGTTCATCTCCTTCCAGCGTGACTACAGCGGAGCTGTTGAAGAACGATCCAAGTAGATAATCCATTCCGATTGGGTAACCAAAATAGTTCTACTTTGTGCGATTTTTCCCTCTTAGATTAATTCCTGTGGTGGTTTACTTTAGTGTAATTTTGGAAGCATTTAAATTTTGTGGTTTTCTCTCGATTGATCTTTGTGTTTCATCTAATTTTCATTTATATTCGAGAGGTTTGGAGAATCTTCATTTTCTTTTGTTGGGAGAGGTCTACCGTTTCTGAATCGTTATTTTTTGTAGATCTCTGTTGGTACAGCCTTCGCTCGATCGGACCGGGTTGGTCCTTTTGCAGGAAAGAATATTGGCATATCGCCTCTATTCGATCCTAATCGGTTTGGCTACCTGTACGCTAGTATATAATTGATAGAATTAATTAAAGTGTGGCAGCGTAGAACGATTGTGCGAGTATAGGATTTGGATCGAAGAGAGGTATACATGCTAGTCTGTGGATTTATTCGTTGTCAAACGTGCAAGCCTACATCAATTTAGTATCAGAGTGAGGTTCACGTCAATTTCCTAATTGGCCCCTCCACCTTTTGCTTTGAGCACCGACACACACTTGTCTGTTTTATTGCACAACATATAAATCAATTTTAAAATTTTGGGTCTGCAAAGAGCGTCCTAAAAATTTCAGTTTTTCTCAAAACTCAAAAAAATAATATTCTGGAAATTCTCCATCATCTTCTTAGTAAGAAATCCAAAAAAAATATTTTTTTATTAAGTCATTATTTTTATTAAGTCGTTATAAAATTTAATTGTTGGTCTGCAAATAGTGGCCTATATTTTTATTATTTCAGCAAAAAAAATCAAAATTTTTTTTAATAATCTTCATATTATTTACAATAAGAAAATAAAAAAATATATCTATTACCCTAAGTTATTAGCGGGAATAATTACATCTTTGAAAATTAAAAGGGCTAAATATTCATTCATTGCTTGTACACCAGTTCCCGGTGAGTTTTCTCTCCGGTTGTCACTGAACATGGCACTTGATGTTAATGTTTCCCTTTTAAACTATTGGTATGATAAATTCATGTCTAAACACACCCCAGCCTTGCTTTCCAACCGTCCCCACATGTATTCTCACACTGAGAATGCGATACCAATGTATGCTGGTTATTGGAATTTCAGAAAAATTTAGGGACTGGCTTAAGTGGGTAGATACTAACTTTGATTGTCACGAATGGGATGACCACCAACTGGTGAACATCATCCGTGTACGATTAATAGGTCAAGCCCACGTGTTCTGGTGCAACGAAGAGCTTCGTGTTGGTAGCAAAACACATTCTTGGACGCAAATGCGTAGCCTGCTCTCGGATCGATTTGATCCCGCCTACCTTCGCCCTGCTAACACTGTCACGACCCGCATTTTCCCAACAATTTAATTTATATCAGAATAAGGGAAAAATACGCTCCGTGATGCCACGCCATATAGGGGATAACTGCAGACGTTCAGGCAAGAATCCAAACTCTACATTTTTAAAAGAAAACATAAATTATTATGAATGAAATCCAGTTTAACTTATGATAATAGTCGTATCCCTTGGCTTAGTGGATCAACTAGTCCACGATTCAAAATATAGTTATATGCTTGCGGAAGGTACTTGTTTTAAATTTACTCTAACATCCTACATGAGTATAAATGTCCCCGAGGAACAACACATGCTAAGCAGACTCTAGATTTATAATAAGTATTGGAAAAGTCTTTACGCCAGTCAGGAAGATAGTGACTTAGTTATAAAAGATATTGCATGGATGCTTTACTAATAATAGGTTTTTATAAGCTTAAAAATATCTAACATGCAGTCCTAGCAATAAATCATACTAGAGAGCAAGAAATCTAAACCAAACATGGGAAAACGACATCAGCTAGCAAGTGTCGAAAATCAACAATGCTGTGGGCGTCAATAACCTGACACGAACCCACAGTACTAATTATGTCTAAACTAGGAAAGAAAACTAAAGCAACAAACTACCTCGCTACGGCGAGGTGAAAAACCACATCCAAAGACTGCTGTTCCGAGAGTCCAAAAACCAGCATCGCTACCTGCTAAAGCTCCGAGCCTGAGGCATTCCAAAGACAGAACACCTCAGCAAGAAAGTACAAATGGTGACAGAAAAGTAAGCCAAAATAAGCAAAGGTCAAAAGGTGTACCAACCCCAAACCAAAAGTACTGAAGTAAAGTACAGTAGTGAAGTACCAAAATAGAAAGAAAAGAACTTACGTGAACCACCATGTACAACAAATCATGTCAGATACCCAAAGCAGAGGGAGAAAACATGATTAAACCATAAGAAATAATACTCCAAAACTTTATTAGTCACATGTGGTCAACTCTATCTAAACAGGCACGGTGGTCACTAAAACCTGTGACACCCCTTGCAGATGTTAAAATCCGTCAAACTGCGGGGGACACTTGTACATTCCACTATTCGCCGC
Organism: Platanthera guangdongensis; assembly: GCA_039583875.1. Taxonomy (NCBI): domain Eukaryota; kingdom Viridiplantae; phylum Streptophyta; class Magnoliopsida; order Asparagales; family Orchidaceae; genus Platanthera; species Platanthera guangdongensis. The sequence continues at coordinate 178,637,715 of CM077151.1, read as the reverse complement.
AAGATGCCCAACTACAGATAGAGTTTCACAGACCACTAATAATGGAAACAAACCTTGCGGTCTGTGGATTTGCCCACAAACACCCGCAAGAACGAAACACCGGGAAATAAATCTCAGGACTCGTCACATCGGATTCTACTCGACATTTTCTATGTTAAAGACACGGTTGATCAACCTCTAGGACTGATTTACAGTCCCCAAATAATCCCTAACACGCTCTACAACAATAACTAGGAGCGGTAAAAGCCAACAACATAACATTTCGCTAAATCGCTACACTATACAAAGCTGAGTTATCATGACAAGAACTTGCAAAATTAAATGGACTTCTAGGAAGATTAAACATGTCTACTAATTAGCATAACCAAGTGCACAAAATTAAAGAAACAAAACTTAACCGTTATCATCAAAATTAGACAAGGTTGAAAGAGGGTAAACCACCAGTTGCCTTGGTTTTACCGGAAAAGTCATCTGATTCACTACACGTCGTAGATCGTGGCAAAAGAACATGGGAGGAGTTGAAATTTAAACAAAAATGGCCGAAAACGGGGGGTTAGGGCTGAAAAACCCTAACGAGAAAACTCAAGGAATGGGGAAAAAATTTACCACGATAGCGTAGCTCTCGGCGAGAGCTTTCCGGATTTATGTTTGGTTGAAGATTTCGAGCACCGGAGCACCGTCGGCGGCCACCAGAAGATTCACGAAAAAGAAACTCTCTCTCGCTCGCTGCTCTGGTTCGGGAGAAAAATATCGGAGAAGATGAAGTTCGGTTCTAAAACCTAAGTCTAAGAATATATATATATATATATATATATATATATATATATATATATATATATATATATATATATATATATATATATATATATATATATATATATATATGTTTATAAAACATTTTGTCAAAAACGGGTTATTAAGAGAGGTTTCGCGGGAACCAAAAATAAAGGTCTAGGATTACTCCAAATCGAAAAGTGTCCAACATGAAAGTTGTAGATCTCGTCGAGACGAACAAATTTCATAATTACCATTTTTGTATGACACAATTTTGACCCTCAAAACGGTGCCCGAACTCAGACTGTACAGACTACTCGAAAGGAAATAGGTTTACTCGAGATGGAGGGGTTTACTCGAGATGGAGACTCGAGATGGAGACTTTGGGAACTCGAGATAATCGTAGGAACTCGAGATAATATGCATAGAACTCGAGTGGATCATGTCTACTCGATATAGTAGGCATAGAACTAGAGAGAATAAATCGAACGGGCTATATATGAGCAGTTTCGGGACAATCATTAATAGAGGTCTAAGATGGCTTCAAATCGAAACGTGTCCATCATGAAAGTTGTATATCGCGTCGAGGCGAACAAATTTCATGTTGACCATTTTTCCATAAGATGCCGTTTTGGCCCTGAAAATAGCGCCCGAACGCCGACTTAACAGAACAACTCGAGTGGAATAGGTCTACTCGAGATGGAGAGGTTTACTCGAGATGGAGACTTTGGGCACTCGAGACAACCAACCCAACTCGAGAAAAAAAATAAGGCAGATCTCGAGAGAAATCCGATCTCTCAAGAGCCAAGGCTGAAACTACTCGAGAAGTTGAAGGGAGGACTCGAGACTAAGCCATTCACTCGAGATAAACAGGGGCAGCACTCGAGATAACAAGGCTAAATTTTACAATTGCAGATATTGAACAAGGAAACATGAGTTCGAAATGGAGGCTCATACACACGCCGAATTAAATGAAACTCACATCGTAGGCGAAAATTGACGCTACGATTCCAATGGCGAAGCCAAAACATAAATCCGACGAGCCATTCCCGAGATATTAATTTTCAAAGTATACAATGAACATAAATTATTCAAAACTACAATCGCACTCCAAGACTCCAAAAATTCTCGGATTGCGAAGAATTTTGACGAGCAATCCCAAAATTACACAACTTAAATCTCAAATGCAAAATTTCCAATTACCACAAAAATTCAAGAATTTGGCTGAATCGACCGAACGGACGCGGAAATGCCTTAACGGCGTTGCGCTATCAACTCGACATTAAAAGTAACGCCAAGACGTCATAAGTATGACGATACCAAATCCAATAAAATAATCGTAAACAAAACAAAACAAAACAAAAATCGGTGGTGTTACAGTCACTCCCCCTAAAAAGAAGTTTCGTCCCGAAACTTTTCATAACTCCAAAACCATACTAAAAACGGGAAAAATCAAACACAACTAAAACATAGAGACATACCAGAACTAGGAGAAGATGTTCAGATGAGATTCTCTCATTGCTGATTCCAATTCCCATGTCGCGCTCTCGACGTCCTAGTTTCTCCAAAGAACCTTGACTATAGAATGGTCTTTCTCCATAACAGATGCTCTTGCGAATCCAAAATATGAACAGGTTCTTCCACATACATAAGGTTGGGCTGAATCTGGGACATCGAGTCGAGGACTTGACGACCACTATGAACACACCTCCACAACTGGCTCACATGGAACACATCATGGACACCAGGGAAGGTAGTTGTTGGGTACATTGGTCAAATGTACCTGATTTGAAGAAGCCTCACCCAACTCAATGATATACATCATAATGTATTTGATGTATGTTTGAGTTACTTGTGCAGGTTAAGAAATCACTGGACTGAAGCAAAAAGTTTCTAAGTCCATGTGTCGACACCCAGAGGGAAAGTGTCGACACTTAAGAAATCTTGTGTCGACACCCAGACAAGCAGTGTCGACACTTGGAGTCATTGTGTCGACACCTGGGATGCAGAGTCGACACCAGACAGAAAGTGTCGACACTTGGAGCTGTGTCGACACTCAGTGAAGAAAAGTGCAGACAAAAAGTGTCGACACAAGGAGGTGTGTCGACACCCAGTGAAGCTGTGTCTACACCAGAAAGTGTCGACACTTGGAGCTGTGTCGACACTCAGCAAAAGTCTGCAGAGTCTAAGTACAAGTGTCGACACTCAACACAATGTGTCGACACTATGCAGAAGAGTCAGCACTTGAAGTAAGTGTCGACACTCAACACAATGTGTCGACACTCAACAGAAGAGTCAACATTTGAAGTATGTGTCGACACCCAGAACAATGTGTCAACACACAGCTGAAGACTCAACACTTGAAGAAAGTGTCGACACAAGGAGCTGTGTCGACACTTAGCAAAGAAAAGAATTATCAACAAAATATTCTAAGTACAAGTGTCGACACTAAGGGAATGTGTTGACACTCAGCTGAAGTCTCAACAACAAGAAGGTGTGTCGACACAAGGAGCTGTGTCGACACTCAGCAAGATTCAACATAGAAGACTATGTGTCGACACCAAGAAGCAGTGTCGACACTTGACAGATTCAACACAAGAAGATGTGTCGACACAAAGGAGATGTGTCGACACATAGAAGAATTCAGCAAAAGCTAGAAGAACAAGTACTTGTGTCGACAATCAATTTCAGTGTCAACACATGCAGAAGAATCTGTGTCGAGACATACAAGGAGTTGTGTCGACACCTTGTAGACTTGTGTCGACACTTACACAACATGTGTCGACACTTGGACTATAAGTGTCGACACTTAAAGACAGAAAGTCTCGACACTTACAGACAGTTAGAGATTTTCAAGAAGTGACTGGATGATTTGACAGATGTCGTTCCAGCCGGTCTACAGCACCTGTCAGAGATATCAGAAGTCAGTTATGGAGTGGACCAGCCGGTTACCATGAAGAAAGCCTATAAATAGGCACCTACAGTTTACAGAAACTGTTGTTGTAGAAAGAGGTTCAAAGTTGTTAAAAGTAGTTCAGAGTTGTCGAAGTTGTTGATCAGATTATTGAAGTAATTATAGTGTTACAAAGAGGATCAACACAAGAAGATCTAGCAGTTCAAGTGCAGATCTAAGAAGTTGGAGAGAGAGGGCTCCATCCAAGAAATCAGCCTTTGGAACTAGGCTGAGAAGAAGGATTCAGATTCAGTCTGGATCTTAAGTGGCAGAGGTCAAGGAACAACTGCAGAGGATTCAGTCTTATTCAGTTCTACTCAAGAAGCTTTGAAGAAAGCTAAGTCAGGGTGAATCCAGCTGAGTTCTTCCAAGAACTCATCAAGAATCTCTCAACTCCCCTCCTTTATTTCTGAGTTATAGAGTTATTGTTTGTATTACATTTTTAACTTGTAGGATCCATTGGATCTGAGTGATTGTAAGCCTATATTTATAAAGGCTGAGGGTAGGGCTTGTTAGCCTGAGTGTAGGAGATAGAGATCTCTGAGTGTAGGCCTTGTTGGCTGAGTGTAGGCCTTGGTTGGCTGAGTGTAGGCCTTGATTGGCTGAGTGTAGGCTTTGGGATAAAGCTGAGTTGTAAGGCTTTGGGCCTGAGGTGTAGGAACCAATTTGGGTTCTGAGACAGTGCAGGAGTTTGGCCGAATCTAGTACACTGCTAGATAGGCGAAGGGGGAAAGTGGATGTACCCATATCTTGGGGAACCACTATAAATCACTGTGTGCTGTACTGTGCTGAAATTGTTGCTGTGTATACTGTGTTTGCTGTGATAAACTAGTTAGATTGCTGTGATATAACTGATTGCTGCCAATAAAGTTAGAAAAGGATTAGGTCACCTATTCACCCCCCCTCTAGGTGTTTAGGTACCATATCTTTCAAGTGGTATCAGAGGGAGGTTCCTCAAAACAAGGACTAACAGTCTGAGGAGATCCTGTTTGGCAGATTCAGTGTAAGGGACAACACAGATTCAAGAAATTCAAAAAAATCAAGAACCATGGGTTCTTATGAGAATCACAAGGAATTGGGTTCCATGAAATTACCCATATGCAGAAAGGAGATCTTTGGGATCTGGAAAGAAAGGGTAAGGCTATTTATGGAAGCCTCTGAACCTAGAATCTACATCACAGTTAAGGAAGGGCCTTATGTGCCAATGAAGATTTCAGTATTGGATGCAAATCAGAGAACTCCAAAGGATTTCTCTGAGATGACTAAGGATGAAATTGTCCTGGCCACCATGGACAAGAGGGCACAGAACATAATAGTGAGTGCCATTGATGATGCAACTTTTCAGAACTTAATTCACTGTAAAACAGCAAAAGAGATGTGGGATACTCTCATTGTCTATATGGAAGGTTCTGAAGAAGTTAGGCAAGATAGGAAGTCCTTGCTAAATCAGGAGTATGAAAGCTTTAGGCAAGGAAAGGGTGATAGCATCACTGAGTGCTATAAGAAATTTTACAGAATAGTTAATGAACTCATGTCTTATGGAAGAGAGTTCAGTAACTATGAACTAAATGACAAGTTCCTAAGGTCCCTAACCAAAGATTGGGACACTAAGATTTGTGCCATAAGAGAAATGGCTAAGTTGGGGGAAATTCCTCCTCCCACACTGTTTGGCAAGCTATTGTCTTATGAAATGCAGTTGACAGTAAGAAAAGAGGAGGAGAAATCAACAAGGACTGAGCATAAGGAAAGAACTGTTTCTTTCAAAACAGAAGTTCCCAGAAAGTGCAGGAATAAGTCTTCAACTCCACCTCCAGAGGTAGTTGAATCAGAGTCTGATGAGTCTGTCAGCACAAAGTCTAAGAGCAGTGAAAGTGATGAAGACTTTGCTGCTTTCACTAGACACTTTCAGAAGTTTTTGAAAAAGAAACAGTGGAGGTCAAGGCCTTCTACATCACAAGGAAAGGAAGACTCTTATCAGAAAAAGAGGTCTTCAAATAATGACAAGAAAAGGACAAAATCAAGCAAGGCAACTGGTTCAAAGATTGTTTGCTATTGCTGCAATAGACAGGGCCATGTTATTGCAGATTGTCCAGAGAAGAGAAAGGAATCTGGTGACAGGAAAAAGACTCACTTCAAAGGGAAGAAAGAAAAGTCTTTTGTTGCTAAGAAGGAGAAGACTATATCAGATATCTCTTCTTCAGAAACTGAGTCTGAGGCTGAAGCCTACATAGGGCTGTTTGCTGAAGAAGAAGAGGAAGAATTCATGCAGATCTTGGAGTCAATTTATGAACAAGAAGACAGTCATTGCCAAGGGCTAATGGCTTTGACAGAAAGTGCCAAAATCCTGGAGCAGCCAGGACCCAGTCAGGTACAAAGTTCAAGTTTAAATTCAGTTTCTTGTTCTAGTTCAGAATCAGATTCTTCTTCATCAAGTGATAAGAATGTATCTGAGTCTGAGGATGATATTCATCAACTTATAGATGAATATAGAGTGCTGTTGCAAGCTTACAAGAAAAGCAAGTCCCTTGCCAAAAGTTAGGCAAAGAAAATTGCTGATCTTAAAGCTGCTGCAACAGATTTTGAGAAGCAATTTGATCAAAAACTGAATGAGATAGCCAGGCTGAAACACATTACTGTGATTCTGATGGGAACTATCACTTTTAAGAATGATCAAATTAAGTGTCTGGAGAACAATCTTTAGAAGGAGAAGGACTTGGTTGCTAGGTTTTCTAAACCTAAGTCAGTGTTACCATAATTGATGAATTTGTTCATCACAAGGGTAAAGCTGGACTGGGCTTTATTAGACCTGCAGGGACTGAGCAGTCCAAGTATAAGTTCAAGGGCAAAGCCCCAACATTCAACAAGCCTACTGTAGTCAAGACAGCCAAGGCAGTACCTAAGCAAAGGTACAATAAATTTGAATGTTGGTGCTGTGGCAAAGTTGGCCATTTTGCAGTAGACTGTTGGCACAATGTGAGTGCCAAAGTGAGTTCCAAACTACCTGTTGGAAAGCCAGTAGGTAGGTTTGTCAAATTGCAAACTAACAATCACCTAGGACCCAAGAATACTTTGGGTTCTAAGGTTCATTAATTTGTTTTGCAGGTGAGTCCAAGTGGCCATACCCCTACATGGTACTTGGACAGTGGATGTTCCAGACATATGACTGGAACTAGGGGACTACTGAAGGACTACATTCCAATCAAAAATGGTCCTAAAGTGACCTTTGGTGGTTCTGAAAAAGGAGTCATCAATGGGTTTCGTAACATTTCTTCAAACTTAGTTACCATTACTCAAGTGGCTTATGTTAAAGGGTTGAAACACAACCTAATAAGTATAAGTCAATTAAGTGATGTAGGGTATGACATCTCATTTGTTAAAAATGGTTGTCATATCAAGAGGTCAAGTGATCAAGAGATCATTTTGACAGGTTATAGGAAGAGGAATGTCTACTGCCTAGACATTATGATTGAGAACAATGGTTCTCCAGTTTGTCTTGTAGCTGATGAGACCGTCTCGCATTGTGTCAAATGGCACAAGAGGCTAGCCCATCTTAACTACAAGACTATTAGCAAACTCTTTAGCAAAGAGTTAGTGAGGAATGGTCCTCAAGTTAAGTGTGTTAAAGATGGCATTTGCTCAGCTTGTCAAAAGGGAAAGCAGACTAAATCCACCTTTAGAAGCATAGATAACAAAGATGCTGTGAGGTGTTTGTACCTCTTGCATTTGGATCTCTTTGATCCAATGCCAGTTCACAGCTTAGGTAGGAAGGTCTATACCCTTGTAGTTGTAGATGACTACTCAAGGTTTTCCTGGGTGTTCTTCTTAAGACAAAAATCTGAAACACCTAGTGTCTTCTACAGCTTTGTCAAGCAAATTCAGAATGAACTAAATAGTACTGTGGTCAGAATTAGAAGTGACCATGGTACTGAATTTCAGTCTGAAAGCATGACAAAACTATGTGAAGACTTTGGGATATTTCAAGAATTCTCTTCACCTAGAACACCTCAGCAAAATGGCATTGCAGAGAGGAGGAATAGAACCTTGATAGAGGCTGGTAGAACCCTACTAAGTGATACATCACTGCCTGAGTATTTCTGGGCTGAAGCAGTTAACACTGCATGCCATGTTATAAATAGGGCTACCATCACTAAAGGGCTAAACAAGACCCCCTATGAAGTTGTGAAAGGCAGGAAACCAAACCTATCCTACTTCAGGATCTTTGGTTGCAAATGCTTCATACTTAACAATGGGAAGTCTTACTTAAGTAAGTTTGCTGCCAAGTCCCAAGAGGGAATTTTTGTTGGGTACAGCAATAATAGTAAGGCTTATAGAGTCTACAACTTGACTACACAAGTTATAGAAGAATCAGTGCATGTAATTTTTGATGAGACTAAACTTATTAATAATGAGTTGTCTAGCAATGTATGCAGCCCCACAGGTTTGACAAAGACAATGGACAAGCTGACTATAGAAGAAGCGCCTGCTGCAAGCCAGCAAGGAGAGGAGAGTAGCTGCTGTCCAGGGGGAGAACTACATGTGCCAGTTGCTGAAGAAATCCAAGGTATACATCATGATGCAGATGCTGAAGTGGTTCAACCTGAAGTGAGGATGCCTCCAGCCCACAGGCATCTTAGAGATCATCCAGTAGAGCTGATTATTGGAGATCCAAGACAAGAAGTTCAAACTAGGAGCAGAAATCAGGATGCTGCAATCTATTCCAGCTTTCTGTCACAAGTTGAACCTAAGAAATTTGAAGAAGCAATACAAGATCCACAATGGACTGAAGCAATGCAAGAAGGGCTTAATCAGTTCAAGAGGTGTAAGGTTTGGGAACTTGTTCCTAAACCTAAAGACCACAATGTAATAGGAGTTAAGTGGATCTACAGGAATAAGATGGATGAACAAGGAGTCATCATTAAGAATAAGGCTAGACTGGTTGCTAAAGGATATAGGCAAGAAGAAGGTATTGACTTTGATCAAACCTTTGCTCCAGTAGCCAGACTGGAAGCCATAAGAATGTTCTTAGCCTATGCAACCTATCAAGGATTCAAGGTATACCAAATGGATGTCAAGTCAGCATTCCTAAATGGTAATTTGAAAGAAGAAGTCTATGTGGAGCAGCCTTCAGGTTTTGTTGATCCAACTCTACCTCATTATGTCTATAGACTTAGGAAAGCTTTATATGGGTTAAAGCAAGCTCCTAGAGCTTGGTATGAAACCCTATCTACTTTCCTCATTGAGAACAAGTTCTCAAGGGGGAAAATAAATAAGACTCTATTCCTTAGGGAATCTAGAGGCAAAGTCATACTAGTCCAAATATATGTAGATGACATTATATTTGGGTCTACTGAAAGCAGCCTTTGCAAAAAGTTTGCAAAACTTATGCAAGGTCAGTTTGAGATGAGTAGTATGGGAGAGCTGAAGTTTTTCTTGGGTCTCCAAGTTAAACAGACTGAAAATGGTTTATCCATATGTCAGTCAAAGTTCACCCTAAAACTCATAAGGAAGTATGGTATGGATTCATCCAGTACCATGAAGACTCCTATGGGGTCAAGTATGTCTCTTAGCAAGGATGATGCAGGGAAACCTGTAGATGAAACCTTGTATAGAGGGATAGTTGGCTCCCTATTATACTTGACTGCTAGTAGACCAGACATCATGTATGCTACATGTGTTTGTGCAAGGTATCAAGCTTGCCCTAAAGAGTCTCATTTGACTGCAGTCAAAAGAATATTGAGATATCTAAAGGGCACTCCCTATCTAGGCCTCTGGTACCCTAGGAATGGAGATTTTGATCTAACAGGTTATACAGATGCAGACTTTGCAGGATGCAAAGAGGATAGAAAGAGTACTTCTGGAACCTGTCAATTCCTAGGGGGAAGACTAATTTCATGGAGCAGCAAAAAGCAAACCAGTGTGGCTATCTCCACAGCTGAGTCAGAGTATGTGGCTGCAGGAAGTTGCTGTGCTCAACTTCTGTGGATTCAATATCAGCTAGAGGACTATGGATTTCAGGTAACTAGAACTCCACTTTACTGTGATTCTACAAGTGCTATTTCAATAGCTAATAACCCTGTATCTCATAGTAGAACAAAACATATTGAGATTAAATATCACTTTCTTAGAGAACATGTAGAAAGAGAAGATATTTCACTTGAATATGTTAAAACTGACAATCAGATAGCTGACATGTTTACTAAGCCCCTAGAAGAAGCTAAGTTCAATAGATTCAAAATTGAACTAGGAATGATAAACTTAGACTAAGTTTACAGAATAGAAAATTGGCTAAGTAAAAAGGTGTCGACACATAGACAAGTCTATGTCGACACAGAATAGTGGTGTCGACACTTCAGGAGAAAGGTGTCGACACATCTAGGATGTTGGTGTCGACACTTCAGAATGTTAGTGTCGACACATGTCCAGTAGGTGTCGACACATCCTATGTGGTGTCGACACTTAAGTTTTACTCAGAATTTTTTTAAGTAAAGTCTCGACAATGTGTCGAGTTATGTTGTGTCGACACATAATCAAGTGTCGACACATAAAATCTGTTGACTAAACTTGTGTCGACACGTATGTGTCGAGACATTATAAGTCAGTGTCGACACTTATTGCCAGTGTCGACACATGTTAAGCTAGCTGTCCCGCCTGTTCATCTTCAAAATCAGAAAGGTATAAATAGGGTTCTGTCTTTGTTTGTCGACACGCTTTCAAAGTTTCGAGACCAAAACTCCTGTGTCGACACCTCTCTTTTCTAAAGACAAATTCTCCAAACCATAATGGCTCCTAAGCTTGAGGAGAATGTTAACGAGGGATATGAGCTAGTGCGAGGCGCATTCGATGAAGCTGATCAAGAAATCAAGTCGGTGGTAACCCTAGTCGCCAATTCTGGACTAGAATACTTGCTTTCAGAACCAACAAAGATTTGGAAAAAGGAAGTTCTTGAATTCCTTAATGGAGCTGCTGTAGATGACTCTGGATATAGAATCAAATCCAGAGTTCATGGATCTAAAGTCAAGATTTCACCAAAACGTCTGAGGAAGGTACTCCAGCTACCTAAAACACAAGATGAAGAAGAAGTAACTGCATCCAAGACCAGGGAAGCCCTTACCTGGTGTGGACTTAATCCAAAGATGAAGATAGGATCTGTCTTTAACAGGAAAGGCATGAACAGTCAAGGAAAATTCATGTCTGAGATTGTGGGCAAGGTTATTCTCAGTAAGCCTGGAGGGCATGACAGGGTGTCTGCCTCTATGTTTGGAATTATGACTAGAATCATATTCACTCTGAAAACAGACTGGTCAATAGTGGTTTTTGACAAGATCAAGGAGAGCTTGAAGAAGCCCAATCTGGGCAGAATTATAAGTCTCTACCTAGCTGGTACAATACCAGAGGTAATGAGCAATGCTGCTGGAAGCAAGATCAACCATATGAGGAAAATGGATCAAAGGATCTTTTCCAGATGGGACAGGGTGTTGTCCAAGGAAGTGGCAACCCCAGAGAAGCCAGTTACTAAGAAAGATTCTCCTCCAAGGAAGAAAAGGAAGACAGCTCCTGTGACACAGGAGTCCTCCAGCAGTTCAGGGAGTGAAGAACAGGTTGTTTTCACTCCTGATGACCAAGAGGAAGTGGCTGTAGAGAAGACCCCTGCTGCTCAAGATGTAGCTGAGATCCAGGGGGAGCTGCCACAGGCTAGCCTCCTCCACAGGGATCAAAGCCAGGGTGTTGGAACACCCTGTTACTAATTTGGGTCAGGATCACTATGTCTCTAGGAACCTTTGTTTGACCTTCTGTATAGCTTAATAGGTCAATTAGAATTGAGTCTAAGGGTTAGAAGTCTAGGATTGGAAGCTGCCCTGAAGACCAAGTTTTTCTGTCTGGAGACTAAGTCTGATCGTCGAGCTCATCACGACGATTCGTCGAACTCAGATCGACGATCGTCGAGCTCAACTTCGGCAGATCGTCGAGCTCCACTCGACGATCGCTGAGCTCAACTTCATAATATCTTCGAACTCCATTCGACGATCGGTGAGCTCAGTTCGACGATTTTGACTCTGCATTGGATCTTTATCTCTGAGCTCAGTTCGACGATCTTTGAGCTCAGATCGACGATTATTTTGCTGCTTGAGTTTTCCAGTTCGCTGAGCTCAGCTCGACGATAGCAGAGCTCAGTTCGACGATTTCAGTTAACTTCCAGAATTCAAATTCAAATCAGACAGGAGTTATTCTGCAATTAATTCAGAGATTTGCTAGCCGTTTTCATTTATTTCTGAACCAAGTTTCAAGGGATCTTCCAAGGAATAATTCTGTGGACTTTCCTCTAGAAGAGTTTTTGCAATTAAGGATGCAATCAATGCAGACCAACGACTATCTTTGACAGAGAATGATATTCTATTCAGGAACAGAGAATAAAAGACAGAATGTTTTTTGAATCAATATAGATGACATACAGAGATCAACAAGAAGAGAATACACAATACAGATTACAGAGACTCTTTCAAAATCTTCTGTCAAAAAGAATTCTGAAGAACACTCATTAAGAGATCAAGCTTTCAAAAATCTTCAGATCTCTTCATCTTTCAAAGTGTTCAAGGCCAACATCATTTCAAGACTCCAGACACTCAACATTTAAGCCATTGCTGAAATCATCTATTGCTGGAGTTCTACCTTTGAAGGCCTATCACCCTCAAGCAAAGCTTTTCTTCCTGAAGATTTCAAGGATTCAGGGGGAGCTTTGACATCAATCCACATAGTCTTCTCAGTTGTTTGAGAAAGAGAAGACTGCCATCACTCTCTCACCCCCACTCTGTAAAGGGTTTCTCAAACTCCCTTCAAAAGTTTGAATCTGGTTTTTGAGCACCTTGTCAAAAGCTCATTGGTGGCAAGACACCAGATCAAAAAATCTGCTTTGGTTTTTGAGCACCTTATCAAAAGCTCATTGGTGCCCAGGACACCTGATTAACTCATCCTGCAGTGGATTCCTACCTAGGGTGGTAGAAGAGTGGATGTACCCAAGTTTGGGGAACCACTATATTTCCTTGTGTCCTCTGGTTCTGCTTGTTTACTTTTTGTTTCTGGCCTTGATTTGTCTGTGCTTAGTTTTTGCATAGTTTAGTTCTGTGATTAGATTTATATTTGCTTCCATGTTCACACTTATTACAACAATTGTTGTAAAAGTTTTTAAAAGTACTAAAACACCATATACTCTATTCACCCCCCTCTAGAGTATATCAGATCTAGTTGCACTTTCAATTGGTATCAGAGCCAGGTTTGTTAAACATACCATATTTGATTGGTTGTACAGGCTAACACCTGAACCCAAAGATCCCAAACTAGATCTGTTTTCTTTTGTATTGTATTATTAGATTTTGTGTGCACAAATCATGGCCCAAAACAAAGATTATGCTAGCACCAGACCTCCAGTGTGCAATCTTTCCAAGTTTGCACTTTGGAAAGCAAGGATTAGACTTTACATGAATTCTATTGACGAAGACATTTTCAATTCTGTTTTGATAGTGTGTCCAAGACCCCCAGAGAGCACAAGCACAAATGTTGTTCCACCTCCATCAGGAACAGATGCTGACATCAAAAAATGGAAAGTAGCTGATGCCAAGGCTATGAACATCCTAGCCCAGACAATGTCAGATGACATATTCCAAAAGGTAGCTGAATGCAACTCAGCCAAGGAGATTTGGGACAAGCTCTCAGAAATTGTCTCAGGCTCAGCTGATGAGAGAAAGGACAGAAGATCCCATCTCATCTCCCAATATGAGAACTTCAAGAAGGGAGAGACTGAGTCAGTGGGAGACATGTACAACAGATTGAGTCTAATTGTCAGTGAGCTAAGGACATTGGACAAAGAGATTTCTCTGACAGAACTTAATGACAAGATCCTAATGTGCTTCCCCAGCACTTGGGATTCAAGAATCTGGCCAATTAAGGATGCCAGAAGTCTAAATGAGATCACCACTGAAGCCTTGTTGGGTAAGCTCAAATCTTATGAGCTACTCATCAAGAATAGAGAGGAAGAACAGAAGGCTGCTTCACCAGCCACAAGGAAAGAGAAAACCATAGCCTTTAAGGCAACTGAGGATCTGCCTGAAGAAAAAGCTACAGGCAATGATGAACTTCTCAGCTTGTTGGCCAAAAGATTCTACAAGATGGCCAGAAAGGACTTCAGAAGAAGATCATACAAGGAGCAGGATAAGCCAAGGTATGACAAGTCCATTGGTAATAACAAAGACATTATCTGCTTTGGTTGCAGGAAACCAGGGCACATAGTTCCTGACTGTCCAGAGAACAAGAACAAGGACAGAAGGGACAGAAAAGAAAGAAGAAAGGAGAAGGACCCCAAAAGGAATGGCAATAGCAAACCTTCTTCCAGCAAAAATAAGCATACAAGGAAAGGGTTTGTTGCTGAATCCTGGAGTGAGACAGAAGAGGAATCAGAAGCCTCATCCAGCTCCAGTGATGATGAGGATGATGCAGAAGAAAAGGAATTCTGCATGATGGCAATTAATGCCTCACAGCACAATTCAGAGGATGAAGAGTCAGAGTCAGACTCAGAAACTCAACCTGAAGAAGATCAGGTAATTAGTTCTTTTGATTTTACTTCAGAAGATTTTAAATCTGAATTTAAAACACTGTGTTTAGACCTGCTAAAGTCTGAGAAAGAGATTATCTCTCCCAGAAATCAATTATCTGAACACAATGGTTTAAAGTCAGAAAACCTCAAACTCTCTCAGGAGTTGGAGAACTGTAGGGAACAGATAGCTACACTGAAACGTGAGCTCTCTGAGGCCAAGAAGCTTGAAGAATCCCTTAATGGGAGAAGCATCAAGCTGATGGACATCACAAGCACAGTGAACTCTAGATTCAACAGTACACTGGGCTTGGGTGCTTCATCCAGCCAACCTATAGTCCTAACAACTCCCATCAAGTTTTTTTCTAGCAAGGGAAAGGGAGTTGTAGAGGTTGCTAGGAAAAATTCTGATCTGCCTCAGAAATCTAAGTCCCAGCAAAAATCGTCGAACGGAGATCGACGATCGCCGAATGAAGATCGACGATCGCCGAACGCAGCTCGACGATCTCAGGACAAATCGTCGAACGCAGATCGACGATCTCAGCCAAAGTCATCGAACGCAGGTCGACGATCTCATATACCTGACCTCAGCCATAGTCGACCGTCGAACGGAGCTCGACGATCTGACCCAAGATCGTCGAACTCAGCTCCAAGATCGTCGAACAGAGGTCAGAACTCTGGAAACTTTTTCAAAGGCAAATCAAAATTGAATCCTAAGGGTTCTTCATCCCAAACCTTCTACCCTTATACTGAATGGATTTTACCTCCAAGGAGATATCATCCTGAAGGATATAAGAGTCAGCCAGGGATGTCTTTTATTTCTGAATTTAGAGGTTATCAACCTAGGCCCAAGGTAAACTGGGTCAAAAACAAGTGAATGGTTTCATGTGCAGGTGAAGACCTATCCAACATCTAACCAGAAATGGTATTTGGATAGTGGGTGCTCTAAGCACATGACAGGGAATAAGGACAACCTCACATCCTTCAGAGCCAAGCTTGGACCCAAAGTTATCTTTGGTGATTCCAACTTTGGACAAACTAAGGGATATGGTGCAGTACAGATTGGATCAGTAACCTTCAAGAAGGTAGCATATGTGGAAGGACTGAAGCACAACCTGATCAGCATCAGTCAGCTATGTGATGAAGGCTACCAGGTGACCTTCAGCAAAACCTTATGCAAAATCAAGTCAGAGGACAACCAACTGTGTTGACAGGTATAAGGAAAGGTAACATCTACTTAGTAGATTTCCTTTCAACTGATATAGATATCTGCTTCTTTAATTCAGTCTGTAGACCAAATGTGTTATGGCATAAGAGATTAGGACACCTAAACCTTAGAACTATTGCTAGGCTATCCAAGGACAACCTTGTTAGAGGACTACCTTCTGGCCCCTACAAGAAGGAAGGACTCTGCAAGGCTTGTCAATTAGGCAAGCAAACTAAAAACAGTTTTAAGTCACTTAATAAGAGTGATTCACCTAGGATATTGTATCTGTTACACATGGATCTATTTGGACCCATCACAGTACAAAGCCTAGGAGGGAAATCCTACACTTTAGTAGTTGTAGATGACTTCTCTAGATTCACTTGGGTGTTCTTTCTAAGGAAGAAGTCTGATAACTTTAAGTGTCTGACAGAGTTTCTCAAATGTATACAGATTGAGTTCAATACTCACATTTCCCTGATCAGAAGTGATCATGGGACAGAGTTTGATTCTCTTCTTATGCAAGAGTTCTGTCAGAGTGAAGGGATCAGGCATACTTTCTCAGCTCCTAGAACTCCTCAACAAAATGGGGTAGCTGAAAGGAAAAATAGAACCCTTATTGAATCTGCCACTACATTGTTGTCAGATGCTCATCTACCTCTATCCTTTTGGGCAGAGGCAGTGAACACCTCCAACTATGTGCTGAACAGAAGTCTGATACATAAACTGAAGGGAAAGACTCCCTATGAATTACTCAAAGGGAAGAAACCTAAAGTTGACTATTTCAGAATTTTTGGTTGCATTTGCTATATTCACAATAATGACAAGAAATACTTAGCAAAATTTCAAGCCAAAGCTGATGAAGGAGTGTTTCTGGGATACTCCATGATCAGCAAGGCCTATAGGGTCTATAATAAATCATCTTTGAAAATTGAGGAATCTGTTCATATTTCTTTTGATTAAACTAACATGTCTTTCAAGGAGAAGGTCTCTTCTACCATAGAACCTTTGCAGGAACATTCTCTAGTTGAAGATATGAACAAGTTACAGGTTGCTCAAGAAGAAGAAAGCAGTGAAGATGAAGGCAATGCTCAACATATTGAAGCACCACTTGAAGAGCCAGTTGTTGTACCACAAGAGGAAACAACAACACAGGTTGGTGAACAATCAACACCCCCTGTTGATTTAGTAACATCAAGAGACCATCCAATTTCCCAAATAATTGGAGAAATCTCAGCTGGTGTACAAACCAGAAATCAGGTCAACCAAAACCTGTTGCACACCTGCTTCCTTTCTCAAATTGAACATCAGTCCATTCAAGATGCAGAGCAAGATCCACACTGGATCATTGCAATGCAAGAGGAGTTGCATCAATTTGAGAGGAACAAAGTATGGGAACTAGTGCCAAAGCCTAAGGATCATTCCATTGTTGGAACAAAATGGGTATTCAGAAATAAACTGGATGATCAAGGAGTAATTATAAGGAACAAGGCAAGGCTAGTTGCTCAGGGATATTCTCAAGAAGAAGGAATTGACTACGACCAGACTTTTGCACCTGTTGCAAGATTAGAAGCCATCAGGATATTTTTAGCTTATGCAGCTCACAAAGGTTTCAAAGTCTATCAGATGGATGTCAAAAGTGCTTTCTTGAATGGAGACATCAAAGAGGAAGTCTATGTCAGACAACCTCTAGGTTTTATCTCTCCGACTTACCCTGATTATGTTTTTAGACTAAATAAAGCATTATATGGTCTCAAGCAAGCTCCTAGAGCATGGTATGAGACCTTAGCATGCTTTCTCTTGGAAAATAGTTTTATAAGGGGTAGAGTAGACCAAACTCTTTTTATTAGAACCCATAAGTCCCATACCCTACTAGTACAAATTTATGTAGACGATATCATTTTTGGTTCTACAGACTCAAAATTGTGCAGAAGGTTTTCTAATCTAATGCATTCTAAATTTGAGATGAGTAGTATGGGTGAGCTATCCTTCTTTCTAGGATTACAAGTCAAGCAACATGCTGAAGGCATCTTTATTTCTCAAACCAAATATGCAAATGAACTGGTTAAGAAATTTGGTATGTCTGAGTCATCTTGTATGAAAACACCCATGCCTACCAATGCTGTATTGGATGCTGATGAACATGGGAAACCTGTTGATCAGACAACATATAGAGCAATGATTGGCTCTTTACTGTATCTTACAGCTAGTAGACCAGATATAATGTTTGCTACATGCATATGTGCTAGGTTCCAAGTAAGCCCTAGAGAGTCACACCTAACATTAGTAAGGAGGATTCTCAGGTATGTTAAAAGTTGTCCAAATCTAGGTCTCTGGTATCCAAAAGATTCAGCATTTGATTTAACTGGATTCTCTGATGCTGATTATGCTGGATGCAGAATTGACATGAAAAGCACCAGTGGAACTTGTCAGTTCCTTGGTGACAGACTTGTCTCTTGGTTTTGTAAGAAACAAACATCTGTGTCAACCTCAACTGCTGAAGCTGAATATATGGCTGCAGGCAGTTGTTGTTCACAAATATTATGGATTCAAAACCAACTCCTAGACTATGGTTACAACTTAGAAAAGTCAAAAATCTTTTATGACAATACAAGTGCTATTTCCATAGCTCAAAATCCAGTCCTCCATAGTAGGACAAAACACATAGAGATTAGGCATCATTTCTTAAGGGACAATGTTGAAAAGAATAAAATTGAATTGCAATATATCCCAACTGATTTACAAAGGGGAGATATTTTCACCAAGCCTTTGGATGAAAAGAAACACACCTTCTTCCTAAATCAGTTAGGAATGTTAGATGGAGGAAGTCTTAAATAATCTCCAAGATTTTGAAAGCTAAAAATTGACCAAGACTAGGCAAAAATTCTGATTTTTCTTAGTGTGTAGAATTTTTCTGATCTCTGAACTGCGCTCGACGATTTCCACACAGATCGTCGAACGGAGATCGACGATTTCCAGAATCGTCGAACTGAGTTCAGCGCCTCTCAGATAGTATGAACTATCTCTTCCGGTCAACGATCGTCGAACAGCGCTCGACGATTATGTTCACTGAACGATCGTCGAACGGAGCTCGACGCCTTGCAAGATCGTCGAACGGAGATCGACGATGTTGGAGTCTCTTCAGATTCCTTTAGAAGCCTCGATCGTCGAACTGAGTTCAACGATCATTCCAATTCTGCGTCGAACCCTAATATAAAACTCATTTTTCGCCGTCGTTCTCTCTTGCGCTTTCAATTTCCCTGTAAGAATTTTCTTCCCTCCAAACCGTTCTACGCTTGGTCGTTTTGTTTGTTGAATTTTTGCAGGTACAATGGCCGTATCAGTTGCTGTCCTCGCCGCCATGAAGTTCGATGCAGGCTTCGACATTGATATGGAATCATTCAGCACTACTGACCAAGTTTTCCAAGATATTCTGAGCTTATTCAAGGATCAGAACTTGTCTGCCCTCATGACCACCAGGATAAAGCTGGCCTCAGATGAGATAAAGGAATGGGTCTATACTGCTCATAATCTGGACAACAACACCATAGTTGGCTCCATTGCTGGAACTCAGGTACCTCTGACCCCCACCATTCTAACAGAGGTTTTTGGACTGAGAAATGGAGATGATACTGCTGAATTATCTGGAGAGGAGTTTTTTGTCATACTTGCCAGGATGGGTCATCCTGAGGGAAACCCTAGCAAGTTATTCAAAAGGAACTTGTCTGTTGAGTACAGGTTCCTAGCAGATGTTGTAGGAAAAGTGCTGTTGGCAAAGCACTCTGCACATGACACTATCTCCAGACATCAGCTCTGCCTCATGGGAGCTCTGGTAGATAAGAAAAGTTTGAACTGGGGAGAGGTCTTCTTTGAACTAATAAAGAAGAAAATAAACAAAAGCTTTGTAAATTTTGGAAGGATTCTTGGAGTCTTCCTGCAGAACAGGTGCCCTACCTTGCTGGTCTCCTCTGGAGTGCACATCAATGCCTCCAAGAGACTCACCTGTGCCCTCTTTGGCAAGTGGGACAGGCAAATCAGCAAGCCCAGTAGGCCCTCCTCTAGTGCTCCTTCAGGCACCAGGACTAACAGAGTCACTCCCCCACAGGTCTCTGCTCCTGCAAAAGACCTGGCTGCTGCTGTTGCTGCCTCTTCTCCTCCTCCAATTCCAACCCTACCTCTTCCATCAACCATTCCTGCTTCATCCCCCATTACCATCTCTAGCCCCTCTCCAACATCAATTCCATCTCCAGCAACCATTTCATCTCCTCCAGTAGACCAATTCCACCCATTGTTCTCATATCCACCACCAGATGTCACTTCTTCCCCTTCCATACCATCCTTCACCCTTCTGGATGACTCCTACATGGATGATTCCCCCTTATCTCCTCCAGAATTACCCTCCTCCTCCACCTCATTCCAAGATCTCCTCCACCATATCATTGCCCAACCAACTTTCACCCCATCCACCTCCATCCCCTTGTCCTCCATATCCACCATCCCCACACCTCAGCCATCCATCCCTCCACTCTCCAGCCCTCCACCTCCAGCATCCTCAGCTATCCCTACTCCATCTACCTCTTCTCCTATTCTTGAGCAAGTAGACCTCTCAGCCCTAGCTGACAAGTTGTACGAGCTAATTGCCCCCAGGCTCTCTCTGCTCTTAGAGACCTCTTTGGCTCCTCTACAACTGTCAGTTGCAGCTCTCTCTGCCAGGCTTTCCTCCCTCATTCCTCAGGCAGCACCTCCAGCAGTGTGCCTTGATACAGATGTTTCTGCATCTAGGCAGGGGGAGATGCCATATGAAGCAAGCCTTCATGCTGTTGCTGCTGCTGTCTGTGCTCCTGCTGTTGATGATACTGCTGCTGCTGCTGAGATTTCTGATTCTGCTGCTTCTGCTCTTGCTGCTGTGCCTCCTACTCCAGTTCTGGCAATAGACCTACAGTCTTTGCTTTCTGCCTTTGACCCTGCCTTCTTCAGCTATCTCCCAGGAGTTAATGCTGTCCAGCCCTCAGAAGACCTATCTAAGGCACTGGTGCCTTTCTCTGGCTGTGACCCCAGCATTATTTCTTCTTTTGCACACTCAGTGATTGCTGCTGCTGCTGTTGAAGAAAAGACTGAATCTGCTTCTGAAACTGTTCTTGCTGCTGCTGTAATCCCAATTGTTCCTGATGAGCCAACATCCAAGGATTTTCTGATGTCAGAGGCCACTGTTTTTGAGCCTGCTGCAGTTTTTGATGTTGCTGAAATTTCTGCTGATAGTGAGACTGTTACAATTACGGCTACTGTCACTACTCCAGCTTCTATTGCTCCTTCTGTTGCACCATCTGTTGCTCCATCTGCTGCCCCATCTGATGTTGTCCCTGCTGCTGCTACTTCTGCCTCTGCCCCATCTGCTGCTGTTCAGTTGAAGAAAGAATTGATGAAGAAAATAGATGCTATTTATGATGACCAGAGTTCTGAGTCTGATGAATTCAAAACAGACTCTGATGATTCAGCTGCCACTATTGCAAGGAAAAGGAAAGCTAGGAGCAAGGCAATGAAAAGGGTGCCTCCTGCAAAAGTCAAGGATAATAATGATATACCTTATTATATTGTGCATAACTGCCAAATTACTGAACATTGGATGCAGTATTCCAAAAACCAGTTGAAAGCAATGAAGAAGAAGAGAAAGTATGAGAAGGGCTCCTCCCAGTTCCAGCACCCTCATCCTCCTCCACCACCTCCTCCTGATGCAGGTGCAGGTGGCAGCTCTGCAAGTCAAGCCCCAGCTAGAAGCCAGGCTCCCTATCAACCCCATGCCAGATCCTATCAAAGGGAAAGCCAATCTAGGGGTTCTTATTCTAGGAGAGGAGGATACAGGGGAAGTCAAAGAGATTTTCAGGTTTATTCTAAAGGGCACTCCAGGCAGCACCCATACTCCAGGGGAGGACATGTTTCATCTGATACTACTTCTGGTCCATTCCCCTACAAGCTAAGAGAGACAGTGTCTGCTAGGCCTCCTCAAGACAATTCTTCCAACAGGTATGAGCAACCTGTACCATTTGAGGACCCTGAGAAGAATCCAGCTGCTTGGACTACTAGGATAAAGGAGTTGACTGCATTAGACCAGATAAAGAAAGCCAAAGAACAAGGGCTAGACACTTCCAATATTTCTACTATGTCAGAGCAAAGACAGAAGGAATTAGAGAGATATGATTCCAGCAAATTCTTTGATGCAGACAGATATATGGAATTGCATCCTGCTGCTGTGGTTCCCAGGACTTCAAAGCAAACTTACTTGGGTGCAGCAGATGACACCAGATCCAACAAGGAAGCCCAAACTCCAAACAGAGAAATCAAGATGGTTAAAGGCAAAGAGAAGAAGTGATTTTGTAAGGTGACAATCTTTGGATTTTCTGACTGCTATCTGGATGCCATATGCATATATATATATATATCTCTGTGATGTTTCTGCATGTCTAGCTGCTGTTGTTTTTATGCTTTTCTGATTGTATGTTGTTATTTGAATTTCCAAAGTATGTAAATAGTAATCCTAACCCAAATAGGGGGAGATTGTTGGAACACCCTATTACTAATTTGGGTCAGGATCACTATGTCTCTAGGAACCTTTGTTTGACCTTCTGTATAGCTTAATAGGTCAATTAGAATTGAGTCTAAGGGTTAGAAGTCTAGGATTGGAAGCTGCCCTGAAGACCAAGTTTTTCTGTCTGGAGACTAAGTCTGATTGTCGAGCTCAGCACGACGATTCGTCGAACTCAGATCGACGATCGTCGAGCTCAACTTCGGCAGATCGTCGAGCTCCACTCGACGATCGCTGAGCTCAACTTCATAATATCATCGAACTCCATTCAACGATCGGTGAGCTCAGTTCGACGATTTTGACTCTGCATTGGATCTTTATCTCTGAGCTCAGTTCGACGATCTTTGAGCTCAGATCGACGATTATTTTGCTGCTTGAGTTTTCCAGTTCGCTGAGCTCAGCTCGACGATAGCAGAGCTCAGTTCGACGATTTCAGTTAACTTCCAGAATTCAAATTCAAATCAGACAGGAGTTATTCTGCAATTAATTCAGAGATTTGCTAACCGTTTTCATTTATTTCTGGACCAAGTTTCAAGGGATCTTCCAAGGAATAATTCTGTGGACTTTCCTCTAGAAGAGTTTTTGCAATTAAGGATGCAATCAATGCAAACCAACGGCTATCTTTGACAGAGAATGATATTCTATTCAGGAACAGAGAATAAAAGACAGAATGTTTTTTGAATCAATATAGATGACATACAGAGATCAACAAGAAGAGAATACACAATACAGATTACAGAGACTCTTTCAAAATCTTCTGTCAAAAAGAATTCTGAAGAACACTCATCAAGAGATCAAGCTTTCAAAAATCTTCAGATCTCTTCATCTTTCAAAGTGTTCAAGGCCAACATCATTTCAAGACTCCAGACACTCAACATTTCAGCCATTGCTGAAATCATCTATTGCTGGAGTTCTACCTTTGAAGGCCTATCACCCTCAAGCAAAGCTTTTCTTCCTGAAGATTTCAAGGATTCAAGGGGAGCTTTGACATCAATCCACATAGTCTTCTCAGTTGTTTGAGAAAGAGAAGACTGCCATCACTCTCTCACCCCCACTCTGTAAAGGGTTTCTCAAACTCCCTTCAAAAGTTTGAATCTGGTTTTTGAGCACCTTGTCAAAAGCTCATTGGTGGCAAGACACCTGATCAAAAAATCTGCTTTGGTTTTTGAGCACCTTATCAAAAGCTCATTGGTGCCCAGGACACCTGATCAACTCATCCTGCAGTGGATTCCTACCTAGGGTGGTAGAAGAGTGGATGTACCCAAGTTTGGGGAACCACTATATTTCCTTGTGTCCTTTGGTTCTGCTTGTTTACTTTTTATTTCTGGCCTTGATTTGTCTGTGCTTAGTTTTTGCATAGTTTAGTTCTGTGATTAGATTTATATTTGCTTCCCTGTTCACACTTATTACAACAATTGTTGTAAAAGTTTTTAAAAGTACTAAAACACCATATACTCTATTCACCCCCCTCTAGAGTATATCAGATCTAGTTGCACTTTCATAGGGGGAGCCTCCAGTAGTAGAAGAACCCTCTACTCTGGACAGTGAGCAAGCCACTAACATCATCCAAGAGGTACTCATTGACCTAAATACATTGAATTTTTCTATAATAGATTCTAATTTGTCTGATGTACATCAGCAAACTCAGCTAGACAGTCAAGAACCAGATGTTGTTATCCAAGACACATCTGTTGTACTAGAAGTGATTCCTGATCAAGTAGTTGAAGAACCAAGAACTTCTCCAGCTTCTTCACCTCAAGAGTTTACAATGGAAGATCTATTCCTAAATCTAGATCAAGAAGATTTTGATATGGACAAGGATGTTGCTGCTGAAGATAAGAGTGCTGCTGCTGAGGGGGAGCACATGGAAGTACTGGAAGAGCCTATTAGGCAAGAAACTGAAAAGGCAACTGCTGTGCAAGCTGACAAACCTCCAAGCCCTAAGGAAAGGGTTGAAATAGCCAGCACTTCAGAATCTGAAGAAGATGAGGCTGCAAAGGCTAAAAGGAAAAGTTATATGTTTTTAAAAGAAGAAGTCAGAGTTACAAGAAAGCTCTGCAATCTGTAGCCCTACAGCCTATAATTCAACAAGCCCCAACTGTTGATTATAGTGCTTTACTGATTGCACTGCAGATCAAAATGGATGAACAAAGAAAGGCTATAGAGGCTTATGTTGATGAAGGGCAGAAGACTTTACAGTTTGACCTGGCCCAAGAAATAAAGTCTATAAGGTTTGAGATGAACCTTAATAAGAAGGAGATGAATGAATGCTTCCACAAGGGTGGAAATACTGTGGTGTATCTGGCAACACACCAAGAGAAGATAAAGGCTCAGGTAGATGATATAGCCTTAAAGCAAGGATATGTGCTGGAAAACCAAATCAGAATGAATGACAATCTGACTGCATCACACAATGCTATAGTCACTGAATTGAAGAATAAGACTGCTGAACCTTCTACATCTGCTGCTGCAGTTAAGGCTGACTTTGATAAAGTATTTCAAGCTGAGATTACTACTGTCAAGACTGCAATTCAAGCCTCTCAGAAAGCTATCTCTGAACAACTGCAAAAGCTAAAACCATTCTTTAAAGAGGGAATCAGATATTTGGACAGTCAAATAAGATTTCAAAAGGATGATGTCAGAGACCATATGGCTAGAGAAGTCATAAAGGGGGAGAGAGTATTAGTCAAAGCTAGCTCTGACCATGCCAAATGGATATCTAACTCCATCAGAGCTACACTAGGCTATCCTCCACTCTGTGATGATGATAATGTTGCTGAATCAGGGATTCAAACTGCATATCTTGGAGGTGAGCAACCAGAGGTAGCTCAAGTGATTTACCCACCTCCAGATTTTGAAATGGTTCAAGCAGATGTCCAGACAATGTATAGCCCAACTGAAGGGAAGCCTACTGTTATTCTGGGTAAAGTGGTTCAGCCTATTTCTGCAGCTATGCAAATGGCATTAGAGAAAGAAGAAGAGGAAAGGTTGTCAAAGAAGAGGTTTAGGGAACAAGTAGAACAAAGGCCAGATTTTGAACAGTGGAGCCCTACCTCTAGAAATATAATTTTAACTGCCTGGAAAGCTGCCAAGGACAATGCTCATGAAAGGAACAAGTGGTTCTCTGAAGCAGAATGGAGGAAACATGAAATAAGACAGGAGGCCATTGTTCAATATAGAAGAAAGGCAAAGATGGGAAAGCTACCTCCTACTGCAGTGGAGCCTAGCAAGTACTTCCCCAAGCCATACCACTATTTTGAAAGGCAGAAAATCAAAGCAGAAGAGCTGAAGAAGAAGGACTTAAAAGGCAAGAAGCCTGCTGATGCTGCAACTGCTGAAGCCACTGTCAAAGCTCAAGTCCAATCAGGCAAAGGCATTGTTATCAAAGAACTAGATCAGAAATATATTAGGAATTGACTTGAAGATTGTTGTAATCTTTTGAATGAAATACATTTTTGTAATCCATTGAAGATGTATTAGAAAAATGTTAGAACAATATATGATAAATATATTTCATGATTGTTCTGAGAATATGTCTATTTCTTGTTTGTTCTGCAATGTTGAATGTGTATACATGTGTGAAATATTACATGTTTATGTTTACCCTGCTGTTTATAACTGCTTTACATCATTCTGTAATTCTTAATTATGAATGGTGTATATCATTGACTAAGGGTTATGACTTCTCCAAATAGGGGGAGATTGTTGGGTACATTGGTCAAATGTACCTGATTTGAAGAAGCCTCACCCAACTCAATGATATACATCATAATGTATTTGATGTATGTTTGAGTTACTTGTGCAGGTTAAGAAATCACTGGACTGAAGCAAAAAGTTTCTAAGTCCATGTGTCGACACCCAGAGGGAAAGTGTCGACACTTAAGAAATCTTGTGTCGACACCCAGACAAGCAGTGTCGACACTTGGAGTCATTGTGTCGACACCTGGGATACAGAGTCGACACCAGACAGAAAGTGTCGACACTTGGAGCTGTGTCGACACTCAGTGAAGAAAAGTGCAGACAGAAAGTGTCGACACAAGGAGGTGTGTCGACACCAGTGAAGCTGTGTCTACACCAGAAAGTGTCGACACTTGGAGCTGTGTCGACACTCAGCAAAAGTCTGCAGAGTCTAATTACAAGTGTCGACACTCAACACAATGTGTCGACACTATGCAGAAGAGTCAGCACTTGAAGTAAATGTCGACACTCAACACAATGTGTCGACACTCAACAGAAGAGTCAACATTTGAAGTATGTGTCGACACCCAGAACAATGTGTCGACACACAGCTGAAGACTTAACACTTGAAGAAAGTGTCGACACAAGGAGCTGTGTCGACACTTAGCAAAGAAAAGAATTATCAACAAAATATTCTAAGTACAAGTGTCGACACTAAGGGAATGTGTCGACACTCAGCTGAAGTCTCAACAACAAGAAGGTGTGTCGACACAAGGAGCTGTGTCGACACTCAGCAAGATTCAACATAGAAGACTATGTGTCGACACCAAGAAGCAGTGTCGACACTTGACAGATTCAACACAAGAAGATGTGTCGACACAAAGGAGATGTGTCGACACATAGAAGAATTCAGCAAAAGCTAGAAGAACAAGTACTTGTGTCGACACTCAATTTCAGTGTCGACACATGCAGAAGAATCTGTGTCGAGACATACAAGGAGTTGTGTCGACACCTTGTAGACTTGTGTCGACACTTACACAACATGTGTCGACACTTGGACTATAAGTGTCGACACTTAAAGACAGAAAGTCTCGACACTTACAAACAGTTAGAGATTTTCAAGAAGTGACTGGATGATTTGACAGATGCTATTCCAGCCGGTCTACAGCACCTGTCAGAGATATCAGAAGTCAGTTATGGACCGGACCAGCCGGTTACCATGAAGAAAGCCTATAAATAGGCACCTACAGTTTACAGAAACTGTTGTTGTAGAAAGAGGTTCAAAGTTGTTAAAAGTAGTTCAGAGTTGTTGAAGTTGTTGATCAGATTATTGAAGTAATTATAGTGTTACAAAGAGGATCAACACAAGAAGATCTAGCAGTTCAAGTGCAGATCTAAGAAGTTGGAGAGAGAGGGCTCCATCCAAGAAATCAGCCTTTGGAACTAGGCTGAGAAGAAGGATTCAGATTCAGTCTGGATCTTAAGTGGCAGAGGTCAAGGAACAATTACAGAGGATTCAGTCTTATTCAGTTCTACTCAAGAATATTTGAAGAAAGCTAAGTCAGGGTGAATCCAGCTGAGTTCTTCCAAGAACTCATCAAGAATCTCTCAACTCCCCTCCTTTATTTCTGAGTTGTAGAGTTATTGTTTGTATTACATTTTTAACTTGTAGGATCCATTGGATCTGAGTGATTGTAAGCCTATATTTATAAAGGCTGAGGGTAGGGCTTGTTAGCCTGAGTGTAGGAGATAGAGATCTCTGAGTGTAGGCCTTGTTGGCTGAGTGTAGGCCTTGGTTGGCTGAGTGTAGGCCTTGATTGGCTGAGTGTAGGCTTTGGGATAAAGCTGAGTTGTAAGGCTTTGGGCCTGAGGTGTAGGAACCAATTTGGGTTCTGAGACAGTGCAGGAGTTTGGCCGAATCTAGTACACTGCTAGATAGGCGAAGGGGGAAAGTGGATGTACCCATATCTTGGGGAACCACTATAAATCACTGTGTGCTGTACTGTGCTGAAATTGTTGCTGTGTATACTGTGTTTGCTGTGATAAACTAGTTAGATTGCTGTGATATAACTGATTGCTGCCAATAAAGTTAGAAAAGGATTAGGTCACCTATTCACCCCCCCCCCTCTAGGTGTTTAGGTACCATATCTTTCAGTAGCAGGCAATTCCAGCCTATACGCTGAAACTCCGACGCGTTCAAGAATCTGAAAAGGTCCCACGTACCGGGGGTCTAACTTATGGTTCCTTCCAAACCTTTTAACGCCAGACATTAGAGAAACCTTCAGAAAAACCAAGTCTCCAACGACAAACTCCAAATCGACCATTCGTTGATTAGCATAATTCTCATAGCACTCTTGAGCCACTCGGAGATTTTTCCCGAATATGAGTCACAGCACAATTCATCTCCTCAAGGTCTTCCGGACCTAGCAACGGTCTCTCACCAACTTCAGCCCAAAACAAAGGAGTTCTACAATGCCTCCCATATAAGGCCTCAAACGGGGCCATCTGCAGACTCTCTTGATAACTATTATTGTATGCAAACTCCATGAGTCTGAGACGCTCATCCCAAGCACCACCATGATCCAAAATATAACATCTGATCATGTCTTCTACGATCTGATTTACCCTTTCTGTCCGACCATTCGTCTGCGGATGATAGGCGGTGGAATACCTCAAATCCTTACCCAACCCCTCCTGTAAACTCTTCCAAAAGCGAGACATAAATCTGGAGTCCCGATCTGATACAATACTAACAGGCACTCCATGTGACCTGATGACCTCTTCAAGATATAGCTCAGCTATCTTCTTCATCGAATACCCAATCTTAAACGCAACAAAGTGTGCAAACTTTGTCAATCTGTCGACTATCACCAAAACAGAGTCGTGCCCACGGGGAGATTTTGGTAGACCGGTGATGAAATCCATTGAAATACTCTCCCATTTCCAACTTGGAATATCGAGCGGTGTCAGTTTACCACCAGGCCTTCTATAATCAGCCTTAACACGCTGACACGTATAACATTCTGATACAAACTTCGCGATATCACTCTTTATCCCCAACCACCAAGCAATTTGCTTTAGAGCTTTGTATATTTTAGTGGAACCAGGGTGGTATGCTACACTTGAATCATGAGCTTCAGCACAGATCTTTGCCCGAATGTCGCCAAAGGCGGGGACAAAAAATCTACCCCGATACTTCAAGTATCCAACTCATCCAAGGAGAAACCAGGTAGCTCTCCCTTCACCATTCTATTCCGGAGGTGTAATAAATCCGGATCATCCTTCTGATGTGCTCGAGTAAGGGAAATCCAAGAGGGTTCTTATGCTTCTAGACAAGCAGGCACAGTACTACTCCAAACCTCAATATCCATCAAAAGGAATTCTTCCACCAAAAACTGTACCGATAGATTAAAAATTTAATCGGTCTTTCTACTCAAAGCATCAGCTACTACATTAGCCTTTCCTGGATGATAAAGAATTTCCACTTCATAATCAGCCACATATTCTAACCACCGACGCTGGCGCAGGTTTAGTTCCTTTGAGTGACGACGTACTTCAAACTCTTATAGTCCGTATAGATCTTGCACAGCGCGCCATACAATAAGTGTCTCCAAAGCTTCAGCGCATAAATTACTGATGTAGGGTTATCCGGAAACGGAGATCTCTGTGAAGCTAAAGCTCTCCCTACGCACAACACGTCGTAGATCTACCGCACCTACACAGCACCTATCGCCCACAATATTTCCTCGTCACAAAACGCAGCACAAACAACAAAGGAGGAATGGTCGACTCGAAAACAACGATCGGAAATTTGAGTCGGATTATTCCCCAAGAAAACACAAAGGTTGCCACTCCTTTTTGAGAGCAAGACCAAGACTATAGGCCAAGATCCGCTCAAGCAAATAGGATCCACCCGATCCGGAAATAAAAGCCTTGCAACGGTGATTTCGATTCAAAACTTGCAGCGATTAAATTAAAGATCCGGAGAAAACGATGAGCGAAATCCACCACAACTAAAGAGAAGAAATCACACAAGGGAGGGGAAAGAGATTACCCAACCGGAAAACGTTCACACGAGATAACTGTGGGAGAATCACTCTCTCCACGATCCACAGGCGTCGCACTGAATGGTTTGCAACCTTCTACCAAGGAGTCGCACCGAAGGAAGCCACGCCGGAGTCGCACCGAACGGGGATGGAGGAGGCAAGGCTTGGCTTCAACCCAAAGGGGAGGGGGCGGCTATGGACTTCTCCATGGTGGCCGAAATTTCCACAAGGGGGTTTTTTTAGGTTTCTTTTCCAATTGCTTTAACTCTTCATGATAGCCTCCTTTAAATAGGAGTTACAAATAAGCCTTAGCCCTTCATGATGGAGATTTAATCTCATCCATCCGAATGGCTAATAGGAGTTACAAATAATCCTTAGCCCTTCATGATGGAGATTTAATCTCATCCATCCGAATGGCTAATTGCACACCAAAACTAAAATAGTTCAAATTGAAAATACAACAACACATGCAATGAATATAAAATTATCACATAAACATGTGATAATTTTATATTCCAATTATAAAATAAAGTGCATGAAAAGGAAAAAAATAAAACTAAGGCGTTGCCGTGGCGGTAGCACGGCGCGGGCGGAGGTTGTAGCGTAGCCGTCCGTTAGCATCATCGTGCCGCCTCACGTCCTTGAGTCGTATGGCCTTAGCAACCGGATCATCAACAGCATCATCAGCATCGTCTTCAACCGGTGGAGGAGGGGCCGCGCCATCAATCCTCCCCCGCTCAAATGCACGCATCTCCGTTGCGTGGTCCAAGCGATAGCGGTGAAGGAGAGCGGCATCCAAACTCTGCAGCTCCGTCTCGAGTACCCAAGAGTCATCCGAAGGGGGCCGATCACGCCAACGGATGAGAAAGCGGTGGGTGTCGCCATCAGCAGTGGTAACAGGCTCAGCATCAAGTATCATCTCTGGAGTGGAGAATGTCCGTAGAAACCTGGGGAACATATTAGCAGTAGGCAGGAAAGAAGGCAACTTACCATCAGATGATATACCTGTGGGGACCGAAACAGAGAGATCATCCGTACTACCACTCCCCAACCCATGAGAATTTTTAGTGGGAGAAGAAGACGACAAAGAAATCAACTCTTGTGGTGGTGACACAAACATCGTTAAATCCAAAATATTAAAAATGGTGGAGATACCCCAATCAGCAGGCAAGTCCAAAACGAAAGCGTTGTCACCTAGCTTTTTAATAATCCGAAAAGGGCCGACGCGCTTTGGTGCTAACTTTTTAACGGTGCCAGTTGGCAAGCGTTCAGGAACCAAACGGACTAAAACTAGATCGCCAATTTTGAAGTCTGATACTCTCCTATGTAAATTAGCGAGCGCTTGATAATAGTCGTATTGCGTAGTCAAGGTGTCTCGTATACGTGCGTGTAAATCATGGATGTGCTGGGCGAAGGATTGTGCAAACTGACTTGCCTTGTACGTTGGGGGCAACGACACCAAGTCAAGCGGCACAGGAGCCATATACCCGTGGACAATCTCATTTGGAGACAGACCCGTAGACCGATTCTTGGAATTATTGTAGGCTAATTGGGCATGGGGAAGGAGAAGATCCCAAGTGCTCTTGTGATCACTCACGAGGCATCGTAACAAATTTCCTAAGCTCCGATTAACCACTTCCGTCTGCCCATCAGTTTGGGGATGATAGGCAGAGGAAAATAATAATTTCGTTCCCATTAATACCCAAAGAGTCTTCCAAAAATAACTTGTGAATTTTACGTCCCTATCCGACACTATGGTCTGGGGCACTCCACGGTGACTAACGACTTCTTTAAAATAAAGCTTAGCGACGTGAGACGCATCATTTGTCCTACTGCACGGAATGAAATAAGACATCTTTGAAAACCTATCCACAACTACAAAAATTGAGTCGTGACGGCGTAGGGTAACGAGAAGGCCTAATACAAAATCCATACTAACGTCGACCCAAGGCATGGAAGGAATAGGCAAGGGTGTATATAATCCTACGTTGGTTTTACTACCCTTAGACACCTGGCACGTGCGGCAGCTACTCACTACCTGTCCCACCATAACCTTAAGTTTTGGCCAATAGAATTTGTCCTCTACTAACGTAATGGTCTTATCTCTACTGAAGTGGCCACTCAACCCTCCGCTATGCAACTCCCATATAATATGTAGTCGTAACGATGACTGCGGAATACATAGCTTCCCGTTCCTAAACAGGTAACCATCCTTGATGACGTATGCAGATATCGTCGTGGGGGAGCTATCCTGGGCAGATAAATAGAAGTCCTGGAAGTCAGGACACGTGGCGTACTCATCCTTAATCCGCTCAAAGCCTATAACATGTACTTCCATAGAGGTGAGTAAAAGCGTAAGATGACTTAAGGGCGTCCGCGACTCGGTTATCGGCTCCCTTAAGGTGCTTGAGATTAAACGTGTAGCCTTGTAAGAAAGATACCCACTTAGCGTGTCGTGGGCTGATCTTATGCTGGCCGTTGATGAAACGTAGAGCCTCATGATCGGAGAGGATCACAAACTCCTTGGAGAGGAGATAGTGCCTCCAATGGTGTAGACATCGGACTACAGCATAAAATTCCCTATCGTAATTGGAATAGTTCAGTTTAGGGCCGGACAACTTCTCGCTAAAATAACTAACGGGATGGCCCTCCTGGCTCAAGACACCTCCAATCCCCACCCCAGACGCATCGCATGTGAGCTCAAAGACTTTAGCAAAGTCAGGTAGACGTAAGACAGGTGCCTCAGTCATAAGCTCCTTGATTCGCTCAAAAGCATGGGTGGCGGACTTCGTCCACGTAAACTCTCCCTTCTTCATACAGTCCGTGATAGGCGCCATAATACTACTGAAGTCTCGTATGAAACGACGATAAAACATGGCTAACCCATGGAAACTACGCACCTCACGTAGGGTGGTTGGCACGGGCCAGTCCTTAATGACCTGAACCTTGCCCGGATCAACTCGAATACCCTCAGAGCCGACTATATAGCCTAGGAACTCTACCTCCGAGACATAGAAAGTGCATTTCTTAAGGTTAAGAAATAACGTCTCCTTCTGCAGGGTGGAAAGGATCACTCTCATGTGGGAGATGTGCTCGGTAGTAGAGGTACTATAAATCAGAATATCATCAAAGTAGACGACAACGAACTTTCCCATAAATGGCTGAAAGACGTGTGTCATCATCCGGGAGAAGGTACTAGGGGCATTGGACAACCCAAAGGGCATCACAAGCCATTCGTACAGACCATCCTTCGACTTAAACGCTGTCTTCCACTCATCGCCCTCTCGTATCCTAATCTGGTGATAGCCACTCCGAAGATCTAATTTGGAGAATATGGTGGCTCCAGACAAGACATCCAACAAATCATCTAGGCGGGGAATGGGGAACCTATACTTGATGGTGATTTTGTTGATAGCCCGACTATCAACGCACATCCTCCATGTACCATCCTTCTTGGGGGCAAGTAGGGCTGGTACATCACATGGACTCATACTAGTCCTAATAAAACCCTTCGTTAGCAAGCCCTCGATCTGAGACTGCAACTCTAGGTGAGCCGCGGGGTGGAGTCGATAATGGGGCTGATTTGGCAAGGAAGACCCCGGGATGAGATCTATCGCATGCTGGATATTCCTAAGCGGGGGTAACGTGGACGGCAACTCATCCGGGTACACGTCCCTATACTCCTCCAACAGTACCCGTAACTCACTAGGTAGCTCATCCAAAATGCTAGAATCGGGCTTCGCACTCAAGAGGACTAGCGCATACATAATTCCATCAAAGAACGGATCTCTCTCAAACTCTTTCCTACCAACGAGATTCAACGTTTTCCGTTCTACCGGGATAGTGGTGTCCTTAGCCAAGACTACGGGCTCCTTCGGGACGGTCGGCTTCAAAGTGATGGTTTTGCCATTGAATTTGAACTCATAAGTGTTGGCTCTACCAAAATGGGTAACATCACGGTCGTATAGCCAAGGGCGGCCTAACAACACATGACAAGCGTCCATCGGAAGGACATCACACCACACCTCATCAATGTAGGATTTGAATGAGAGTGGGACCAGGCATCGCTTGGTAA
Organism: Platanthera guangdongensis; assembly: GCA_039583875.1. NCBI lineage: Eukaryota > Viridiplantae > Streptophyta > Magnoliopsida > Asparagales > Orchidaceae > Platanthera > Platanthera guangdongensis. Next base: position 178,603,823 of record CM077151.1, on the reverse strand, counting down.
CGGGTACAGAGAGCTTGTTGATCCAAGCGACCTGGTATGGGGTCGGGTGTGGTTCCGTGATCAAGGACATACGTGCAACGGCGTTCTCAGATACGACATTCACGCAGCTACCACTATCAATAATCAACTTGCAAAGCTTCTCGCCACTCTTAAAAATCAGAGAAAATATGCTCGTCCTCTTCCAATCATCTAATGGACGAGGAGTGGTCAAAATACAACGCATCACCATAAGGGGGTGATCGTCCTCTAAGTCACTAGGGACTCCTTCGGGGTCACTCTCCTCTGCGGCCTCGTATACGTAATCGTCATGGTCGGTAGTTGGCTCTAATAAGGCTAGTGTTTTTGTCTTTGTTGGGCATTCGTAGGCATAGTGGCCTTGAATGCCGCAAGAGTAACAAGTGGTGTTAGCCTTGCTAACCTTCCAGATAGGGACACGCTCACTCGCAGGGTTCTTGGAGTTCCTAGCGGTGATCACGATTGACTTCGACTCGGTAGATTTAAACTTTCCCTTATCAGGATATGTGGAAGAAGATGCCCCAGTGGTGGACTTGTGCTTCGCATGAGCGTAACGGGAGTGAGCCTTAGAGGTTAGGTGTTTTTCAATGTCCAAGGCGGCATTGAAAGTCGTGTTCAAGTCCGTATGCCCATATCGCAAGAGCTTCCTTTGGATATCGGGGTTAAGGCCCTTTCGAAATCTAGATAAAGTGACTTTGGGAATCTCCCTAAGGTCACATCGCACCATTCGGTCCTTAAGTTCACCCATATATTCAGCTACCGAGCTTGAGCCCTGCCGCAGAGTGGAAATCTCATCGAACATCTGTGTCCGATGGTACGCGGGAACGTACTGATCGGTTAATAGGTTCTTCATTACTGGCCAACCTATAAGGGGGGCTCCGTGTCCGGTTCCTAATCTTCGCTCCTCATTCAGCCAGAACGTCTTAGCACGACCTGTTAACTTCATCCGGGCAACTTGGACCTTTTGGGGATTCGTTAGGTTGTGCCACGCGAAGTAACACTCCATGTCCACAGTCCAGTTCAGGAAGATTTGGGGGTCTCCCATGCCATCGTAAGTGGGGGCATTTATCTTAATGGCCCTAGTAATGTCAAAGTCTCGCTCGGGGCGGTGTCCTCTAGGAGGCACCCGCGGAGAGTCCCCATCAGAATCCGAATCAGAGTTATATTGGTGCCAGTTGGGCCGGTCAACATTAATGGGTGGCGGGGGTGGCCTAGCTTGGTTTTGTAGGATCTGGGCTAAGACGTTCCTAAGCTCAGCCATTTCGGCACGAAGACCCGCTATAGCCGCGGTGTTGGGATCACCATGCTCGTTCGCAGCCATACTAGACGTAGACGGGGTTGCGTACTCCGTTCCTAGCCTAGTGGGCATTCAGGTTTGGGAGGCCCCGGGCAAGATGAATTTTCCTAGGGCTGTAGCTATATTGAAAATAAGATATTTTTATATATTCCCAAAGTGAATAACACGTAGATCGTTAAAAAATTTTTTTTAAAACATTTTGCTGAAAAATAAAGATTTCAGCCCGCTATTGGCAGACCACAGAAATAATTTTTTTGATTTTTTTTTAGATCCGATCGACCAACAAGGAATGCAGAGAGGATGTTTTCAACGTGGGAGTTGAAACGACCGCCTCTGATACCAAATTGATGTAGGGTTATCCGGAAACGGAGATCTCCGCGAAGCTAACGCTCTCCCTACGCACAACACGTCGTAGATCTACCGCACCTACACAGCACCTATCGCCCCCAATATTTCCTCGTCACAAAACGCAGCACAAACAACAAAGGAGGAATGGTCGACTCGAAAACAACGATCAGAAATTTGAGTCGGATTATTCCCCAAGAAAACACAAAGGTTGCCACTCCTTTTTGAGAGCAAGACCAAGACTATAGGCCAAGATCCGCTCAAGCAAATAGGATCCACCCGATCCGGAAATAAAAGCCTTGCAATGGAGATTTCGATTCAAAACTTGCAGCGATTAAATTAAAGATCCGGAGAAAATGATGAGCAAAATCCACCACAACTAAAGAGAAGAAATCACACAAGGGAGGGGAAAGAGATTACCCAACCGGAAAACGTTCACACGAGATAACTGTGGGAGAATCACTCTCTCCACGGATCCACCGGCGTCGCACCGAATGGTTTGCAACCTTCTTCCAAGGAGTCACACCGAAGGAAGCCACGCCGGAGTCGCACCGAACGGGGATGGAGGAGGCAAGGCTTGGCTTCACACCAAAGGGGAGGGGGCGGCTATGGACTTCTCCATGGTGGCCGAAATTTCCACAAGGGGGTTTTTTTAGGTTTCTTTTCCAATTGCTTTAACTCTTCATGATAGCCTCCTTTAAATAGGAGTTATAAATAAGCCTTAGCCCTTCATGATGGAGATTTAATCTCATCCATCCGAATGGCTAATAGGAGTTACAAATAAGCCTTAGCCCTTCATGATGGAGATTTAATCTCATCCATCTGAATGGCTAATTGCACACCAAAACTAAAATAGTTCAAATTGAAAATACAACAACACATGCAATGAATATAAAATTATCACATAAGCATAGGATAATTTTATATTCCAATTATAAAATAAAGTGCACGAAAAGGAAATAAATAAAACTAAGGCGTTGCCGTGGCGGTTGCACGGCGCGGGCGGAGGTTGTAACGTAGCCGTCCGTTAGCGTCATCGTGCCGCCTCACGTCCTTGAGTCGTATGGCCTTAGCAACCGGATCATCAACAGCATCATCAGCATCGTCTTCAACCGGTGGAGGAGGGGCCGCGCCATCAATTACAGCAGCAAACTCCAAATTATGCATAGGATAGTTTCTCTAGTGAATCTTTAGTTGCCTCGATCCATACGCGATCACCTTATCACCTTACATTAAAACAAAACCAAGTCCAATGTATGATGCATCAAAATACACAACATACTCAACTCCGTTAGTAGGTAAGTTTAAAATTGGAGCAGTACATAATCTCTTCTTCAGCTCTTGGAAATCCTCTTCACACTAATCACTCCAAATGAATACAGTATTCTTCTGAGTAAGTCTAGTTAGAGGAGCAGACAACACCGAAAACCCTTCCACGAATCTTTTATAATATCCAGCTAGGCCTAAGATGCTCCTAATATCCTTAGGTGTAGAAGGTCTCTCCCATTCCATTACAATGAAAATCTTGGTCGGATCTACAGAAATTCCATCCTTGCATATAACATGACCCAGAAAGGATACCTGGGGTAGCCAGAACTCACACTTACTCAACTTTGCATATAACTTATGCTCCCTCAGGGTCGACAAAACCAAATGCAAATGCTGAGTATGCTCCTCAACATTGCGGGAAAACACCAAGACATCATCTATAAACACAATAACAAATCAGTCCAAGAAATCCTTAAGCACCCTATTCATCAAATCCATAAAAGCAGAGGGTACATTGGTTAAACCGAAAGACATCACCAAAACCTCATAGTGTCCATACCGCGAACGGAAAGCGGTTTGTGGAATGTCTGCTCACGAATTCTCAACTGGTGGTAGCCTGAGCGAAGATCGATCTTTGTAAATACCGAGCTACCATGCAACTGATCGAACAGATCATCAATCCTTGGCAGGGGATATCTATTCTTAATGGTTACCTTGTTCAACTCCCTATCATCGATACAAAGCCTCATATATCCATGTTTCTTCTTGACGAACAAAATACGAGAACCCCACAGAGAAGAACTTGGTCTAATAAAACCACACGTCAACAACTCATCGAGCTGATTACGCAACACATCCAACTCATGTGGAGACATACGGTATGGTGCCTTAGCAATCGGGCGAGTACCTGGCTCGAGGTCTATCACAAACTCCACCTCTCTCTCAGGAGGAAGTCTTGGAAGACTATCAGGAAAGACATCTGGAAACTCTCGCACCACCGTGACATCCTCAAGACGTGGCGTAACAAAAGTTTTCTCTAGAGCAGAAATAGAAACTAAAAATGCCTCACAACCAGACTCTATCGCACGACAAGCACATTCCGCGGAAATAACAGGGGAAACCCTGTCCTGAAATCCATAGACGCTCATAGGTTGGTCGTTGTCCATCCTAAAATCTAGTCGCTTAGCCTTACACTGGATGACCGCATCATACCTGGACAGCTAGTCCATGCCCAAAATCACATCAAAATCAGTCAGATCCAAAATCATCAGATCCGCAAAGGCCAAAAAATTACGAAGATAAATAGAGCATCTCAGAACTCCTTGATTAGATATCACCGAACACCGGAGGGAAGCTTGACATTGAAGGAGTCTCCTAATTGATCCACATTCAGGCGATGTTTATCAACAAACCTCTGGGCCACAAAGGAATGGGTGGTACCCGAATCAAAAAGAACGCGCGCCCACCTATTCCGCACCTTAAACTTGTAACGTCCTGAATCGCACTAGGCCCCTCGTGCGTGTTTTGAGTCAGGAGAGCTGACTGGGGTTCATGGAGAGTGCTGACAACAGGGCAGCACATGTGAAAATGAGGAGAAATTAGACAAGCATGAGACACGGGTAGAGACACGGGCGTGTCCCTACCCGTGTGCGTGTGCGTCGAGTTGAACTCGACGAGGCATGTCGAGATCGGCGAGCTATGTCGACATCATGTGACACGGGTAGCAACACGGGCGTGTCCCTGCCCGTGTGTGTCGAGTTACACTCGACAGGGCGTGTCGAGACTGACGAGCTGTGTCGACACCATGTGACACGGGTAGCCACACGGGCGTGTACCTACCCATATGTGTCGAGTTACACTCGATGAGAGGTGTCAAGATCGACGAACTGTGCATCGAATTTGACGAATTAACATGACACGGTTAAAGACATGTGCGTGTCCCTACCAGTGTGCTCTAGTCGACGATTTTGATCGAGATCGACGAACTGTTGAGATCGTCGAAATGTATCCCAAGAAGGACACAACCAGGGAACACAGCCGTGTCATGTGGACACGGGTCGGGACAGGGGTCGGGACACGAGCGTGTCCCGACCCGTGTCAATTATTGAACCGACATGGAAACTGTCGTTGTCGCTTCGCCAGGCAGGACACGGGTAAGGACACGGTCGTGTTCCTACCCATGTCACTTTTCATATATAAGGGAAGAGAAAACCCTCGCCGTTTTCATGCTCATTTCATTCCCTATTTCCTGTGAGAACTCCTAGTGAGGGAGAAAATTGCTGGAGCAAGTTCTACAGGAGAAAATCCGCCATCACCGTGAAGGAGAAGATGCCACCAAGGAGAATTACGAGATCCATGGCCGGAAATGGAGGAACTGCTTGAATTGATGTGAGTTTCCTACCCTCTCCCTTGAAGCTAGATCTATAGTTATTTTCCTAGGAGAGACATCGGCTTAAGAGAGTCTTGATGGAGAGAAGAAGTCTTCTAGGTTTGGCCATGCTAGGACTTGTGTTCTAGGTTTTAGATCACTTCAACAACTCTCTTCTTCTATGTGATGATGGGTGATGTTTTCGTGAAGAGTGTTGTCCTCATGCGGTTGAATAAGGGTGGAGGAAATTCGGTAATGATTTGGGAAGATTGCCTTGAGGAGAAAGATGAACCGATGTCGTTCATTCCTCCTTAAGATGCGTGCAGAATCTGTATTCTGCGCGCAGTAAACTTCGTGGCCATTTTTAGGTGTGATATTCCCAGATCTGGGCTTTCGGCTAAACACGAAAGTTGAAGCCCTTGAAAATACCTTTCCAACAAATGATTGCACGACTTTAGGAGAAGTCTGTAGCCACTGGAAAATCTAACGAAATTGGTGTTCAACAAATCCTGCATGCAGAAATTATGTTCTGTACGCAGCGGACTTCAAGTCCGATTTCAAATAGGATAATTTAAAAACTAGGTTGAGGTCTGAATATGAAAGTTGTGGACCACGGAAAGAACTTTCCATCGTGGGGTTACACGTCTTTACCGGATTCCTGTAGCTTCGGTAACCTCCGGTCGAAACTGCTGTCCAGATTCAATCAGCACCTAAACTTTGGGCTTTTTATAAGATGGGTTTAGATTCGGTGGAAGTTTTATTGCAAGTTACTTGGCTTGGATGAACCTTTATGATTAATCATTTGTTGCATGATTGACGAAGCTTATTAATTAGATTTCATATAATCAAATTGTGAAGCAATCTTATTTAAACGAATTGACTTGATAAGAATTTAAAGATTGTTATTTGTGCGCATCATATATAATATGTCGTTAACATATGGAAAGTGTGATGGATCTTTACATGCGCATCATGTTCATAATAGGTTAGTACTTTTGGAAAGATTTGTAAATCTTTATATGCGTAACATGTTATATTATGTTGTCATCATTTGGGAGTCATATAGAAGAATAAATCATGGCCATAAGTATGTTTTATTAATGAATTGAGTTTAGTAGTCCAATACTTAGAGCGTCGTCTCCCTACGGGTAGTATTGTGAAGGGATGTGGGTGCGGTGTTGACCGTCACTTGTTTGGTTGAGTCGTGATGAGGTATGGATGGACGGTTGGGCTGTGTCCTCGTGCTTACTTATGAGGCCCCTTCCTTGTTATGTTGATGTGGCATTTGCATGTGGTGTGAGTCGACACGCGGTGTCGCAATCCTAGGTTAAGGATAGTGTGGCAGGTCTACGGGCTCTCCAGTCGTCACACCGACGGGAGTCGACATTTAGACTTTGGGCGGTTGGGCTGTGTCCTCGGTGTTCACGTCCCAGGGCCCCTTCCGTGCCAAGTGAACTGTTGGGCTGTGTCCTCGTGCTTACTTCCGAGGCCCCTTCCGGGTCACACAAGGCCAGTTCGGGCTGTGTTCTTGGTGCACACCTACCCAAGACCCCGCTGGGCCATAGTACGCATGGGCTCCGCAGTTGTGTTCTTAGCATTGAGGCGTACGGAGGACTAGGTGAAGTAGTGTGGATACCCGCCTAGTAGTAGAATTGCCCGTTCTACTGTCACCGCCTGGCCACGGCGGCTGATGCCTAAGAGGTTAGCTACCTGCTCGAAAAGTGGGAACTATAGTCTGTGTCGACATAGCAATTACATGGGTGTGAGCATGGGTGAGTCATTGCATAGCATTCATAGAATTTCATATCATTGCACAACAAGATCCTCATCATATAAGTTTGTATGGGCACTCTTATACGATGAGTTACTTTTATGTAACCCGATCCTTAACTTATAAGTTTGTATGAGCATTCTTATAAGTTAAGTTACTTTCTTGCTGTTACTTATACTTGTAGTTTAGTATAGCTCTTAAATAACTATTGATTATGATACTGTTACTCTTACTCTATTGCCACCTGCTTGTACCTCTTTTACTTGCAGATATATATATATATTACCCTTGTTCCTTTTCTCCGCCGGGTGCCGAGGAGTCGTCGGGGGAGCAGATGTGAAACCACTTAGTCGTTTCGACTAACGGTTGCTACGTCTTCCTTTTTAGGAGGTCACGCTGTAGGTAGAGCAGCCGCAGACTACCCAGCAGGACAGCCAGGCCAGGACGATAGGGCCTGAAGTGACGGTGCCGTCGATACCGTCGGTTATAGATGTTAGTATTTTGATACTCTGTTGTAGCCCATTTGGGCAATGTTTAGTTGTACTCTGATATATTGTAGAAGCATGTTTTAGCTTCTCCTTTATTGATGTATTTGGACTTTATTACTTAGTGTGGATTTTGACTTCTCTTGCTTATTATATTTGGTTGGGTTGGCATGTTCTATTGATATTGTTGTAGCCGGCGGAATAGGCATCTTGTGGTACAAGTTAGCCCGTGTGCTAATGCTACCGCAAGGCGGCTGTTCCGGGCATAAGACTCCCCTTCGTGCCGTGTTTTGGGATCCGGGAGGGGCGGGGGTCTTACAAATGGTATCAGTTTGCCACGATCCTCAACTAAAGAAGTCATTCAACAATGGTGCCACCCCCGTTTGATTAGTCAGTTTGGGGACAAACTGACTTAGCAGAAGCAGTGGTGTTCCTATATGTAATTCACGCTAAGTATGTCCAACTTTGACCTTAAGATTAGCCAACCTGACCATACGTTTGTGTTTTATGTGTAGATTCCAGCGCTCGTTGAGTAGGTGAGAGGCACTCATATGCCCTCCATACCCACTCCCACTCAGTTCCAACAATCTGAGTTGGGGCTGACGCTCACTGCCATCCTCGATGCTTTTAGGGCGCAGCAGCCCCCGGTGCAACAACAGGACCCGAGCTCCAACTGGCTGAGCACCTTCCGTGCTCTCTCCCCTCCCGCGTACCTTGGGACAGAGTCAGCCGTACGTACAGAGGAATGGCTAGACACGGATCAGGAGTTGTTGGCTGGTATCCGTTGCCCGGCCAACATGGCAGTGACATTAGCTGTGTCCGTCTTGGACTTACATGCTAAGAGGTGGTGGAAGTCCCTCATGGGCTCTACCTTCCAAGGTCTGGTCTATACAGAGATAAGTTGGAGTGAATTCTCGGGTGTTTTCTTGGAGAACTTTATCCCTACATCGGCCCGAGATGAGCTTGAGCAGAGGTTTCTTCTACTAAAGCAGGGATCAAAGTCGGTTACGGAATACCAGCGGGAATTCCAGCATCTCGCAAGGTTTGCGGATTCTTACGAGTTGGATGACAGACGTTGTGCCAAGCGCTTCTACAAAGGGCTGCGAGATCCGCTAAGGCAGTCCCTTTTGTTTATAGCGGATGGTATCTTGGCGGAGATCATTGATATGGCGAAAAGATTGGAGGCGGACCACCTGGGATGTAGTAAGAGGCCTGCGGAGGACGTGATGGAAGCTGGCCCAAGCAATAGAAGGAGGCGGGACTTCAAAGGAGGAAGAGGATATCAAAGTGGTGGACGGCGTGTCCACCGGAACTATAGAGTGGAGCATCCGGTTCCGCAGCTGCCTGTGTTGCCTCCAACACCACAGCCTCAGCAATTTCAACAAACTGAAGGGCGTCGTGGGCTGGTGTGCTTCGAATGCAACTAGCGGGCCACATCCGACATTTCTGCCCGCAGCTATATGGGAACGCCCCTCCTGCTCTCCCTCCAGCAGTCCTACGAGGATGGGGATATATGTGTGGTCGAGGACGAGGACTGCGAGGAGGTAACCCCGACCCTGCTAGGGATCAGGTGTACGCGCTTGACATGGCGCAGGAACGGAACCCACAAGATGTGATTGCAGGTATGATTTAATTAATTAACATATTTTCATGGTCTAACTTGAATTGTTTAAGACTTACTAGACACTTAGCAATAAGTTTTGGTTGTTGGTACTTAGGCATCGTGATTATTGGCGGGAAGACGGCTTATGCGTTATTCGATACCGGTGCCTCACACTCCTTTGTGTCCGAGGATTTCATAAAAGACATGGAGGGTGTACAGTACTTCACTGGCATAGCCCGACGTGTACACCTTCCAGATGGGTCGGAGATGATCGCAACCGCCAAGTGCGAGTTGGAGTTATTTATTGATGGGAAGGCCTTTGATACGCCGGCCACGGTTCTGAGAATGTCGGAGTTTGACATCATTTTTGGCATGGAATGGCTGGACTGGCACTTCGCGAGGATCGACTGCGCAGAGAAGCGGATCTATTTGAGATATGGAGACTCTGACGTCATCTTCCAAGGTATTGGCTTCGCGCCTCGCATGATGTTATCTTCCGTCCAGGTTGTAAAAGCTCATATGAAGGGGGACGAGGCCTTCATGATCTGGTTTGAGTTGAAGGAAGAAGCATTGGAATTAAAGGATGTACGGATTGTGCGAGATTTTCCCGAGGTATTTCTGAGAAGCTACCAGGATTACCTCCGCATAGAGAGATTGACTTCCAGATTAATCTAGTACCAGGTGCCAAGCCTGTATCCAAGGCTCCGTACTGAATGGCCCCGAAAGAACTCGTGGAGTTTAGAGTTCAATTGCAAGAACTGGTGGAGTCAGGGTTCGTTCGCCCCAGTTCATCACCCTGAGGAGCTCCTGTACTGTTCGTGAAGAAGAAGGATGGAACCCTGCGGTTGTGCATAGATTATCGGGAACTCAATCGGTTGATGGTGCAGAACACCTATCCACTACCTCGGATCGACGAGTTGTTCGATCAGCTAGTGGGAGCATATTGGTTTTCCAAACTGGATTTGAGCTCTGGATACTATCAGTTGAGGATTTGAGAAGGGAACATCGAGAAAACGGCCTTCAGTTTGAGATATGGTTTGTATGAGTTCACAGTAATGTCATTTGGGCTCACAAATGCCCCTTCGGCCTTCATGAGCCTGATGAACAAGGTGTTTGAACCGTATTTGGACATCTTCATCATTGTTTTTATCGACGACATCTTGGTCTACTCAAAGACGGAGGAGGAGCATGTCGAGCATCTAGCCTTGGTGTTGAAGAAATTGAAGGAACACTCCTTGTACGCCAAGTTTAGCAAGTGTGAATTCTGGCTTAAGGAGGTTGCTTTCTTGGGGCATGTGATCAGTGGGGCAGGATTAGCAGTGGATCCAGCAAAGGTGCGAGCCATGAAGGAGTGGTCGCCCTTGAAGTCGGTGGCTGATGTACGAAGCTTTCTTGGACTTGCTGGTTACTACCGCAAGTTCGTGAAAGGATTCTCCAAGATTTCCCTTCCTCTTACTTCGTTGATGAAGAAAGGTGTGACATTTGAGTGGACTCCCCAATGTGAAGCGGCATTCCAAGGGCTGAAGGATAGGCTTACCTCCGCCCCCATCCTTGCACTTCCATCTGGGAAGGAAGTATTTCAGGTTTACACTGACGCGTCATATCAACGGATGGGAGCGGTATTGATGCAGCACGGGCACGTAATCGCTTATGCTTCAAGGCAGTTAAAGAAACATTAAATTAATTACCCGGTACATGATTTGGAGTTGGGAGCAGTGGTGTTCGCTTTGAAGGTCTGGAGGCATTATCTATATGGCATCCATTGCGAGATCTTTTCTGATCACAAAAACTTGAAGTATGTCCACACTCAGAAGGAGTTGAACCTGAGACAACGACGGTGGTTGGAATTTCTATGCGACTATGAGTTCACCATGAACTACCACCCCGGGAAAGCGAACTCGGTAGCCGATGCATTAAGTAGAAAAGTGCTAGGCTCTAGCCCAGAGTCTCGGTTGATGAGTATGGAGTTAGCTCGGATGATTGAGGAGATGGATATTACTCTGGTATTCAAGGATCCTTCGGCAGAGTATGCAGAGTTTTTGGCAAGCATGAGCATAGTGTGTGATATCCGGGACCAGATTCGGGTGGAGCAAGGCATGGATGCGGCCTTGGCCCCAACAATCAAGGCAATTGAAGATGGGACCACCGATGAGTACACACTAAAAGATGGCCTCGTTTATTTTCGTGGCCGACTCAATATTCCCAAGGGCGGCAAAATCCAGGAGGATATCTTGAGAGAGGCACATTCCTCTCAATATTCTGTACACCCGGGTATTGCCAAGATGTACGCCGGCTTACGGAAGGCCATGTGCTGGCCAGGAATGAAGAAGTATGTTCGTTATTATGTTACACATTGCGAAGCTTGTCAAAGAGTGAAGGTTGAATGCATGAGTCCCGGTGGTTTGTTGCAGTCGTTGCCCATCCCCGAATGGAAGTTCGAGGATATCTCCATGGACTTTGTCCATGGGCTACCTCGTTCCCGCTCCGGGAATGATTTAGTGTGGGTTATTGTTGATCGACTGACAAAGGTGGCCCGGTTCATTCCAATGAAGAAGGAAGCACACGTGGATGTTTTGGTACGCTTATTTGTGGAGCAGTTTATGCGGTTTCATGGCGTGCCCAAGATAGTTATTTCGGATTGGGATGGTCGGTTTACTTCCAAGGAATGGAAGGCGGTGTAGGCGTATTTGGGCTCGCCCCTAACCTTTAGTACTACATTGCACCCTCAGTCGAACGGGCAGTTTGAGCGGACCATCAGAACATTGGAGGATCTGCTGAGATTATGTGTGCTGGACAGAGGAGAGCCGTGGGAAAGGCTCTTGCCCCTGGTGGAATGTTCCTACAATAGTAGCCATCAGGCGAGCATCAGTATGGCGCCCCATGAAGCCCTTTATAGAAGAAAGTGCATGACCCCCTTGTCTTGGTGCAGGATGAAGATCCGAAGGCATTGGGAAATGAATATATAAATGATACTGATGCGGCGGTCAGATTGATACAGGATCGCATGTTGGAGGCTCGAAGTCGGCAGGCGAAATATTATAATAAAAAGCACTGAGTGGTGGAGTTCCATGTGGGCGATAAAGTATTCCTCAAGATTCGGCCGATGCATGGAGTGTCGCAGGTACGTGGGGTGAAAAAGCTCAGCCCAAGGTATGTTGGGCCTTATACTATACTAGAAAGGATTGGCCCGTCGGCCTATCGGTTGGAGTTACCACCAGAACTAGAGAATCTCCACGACGTGTTTCATGTGTCGTCTCTTCGAAAAGCACTGTTGCGGCCCGACCAATATATTCCCACCACTGATGGTGCAGTGGCGTCAGATAGGTCTGTGCGACTAGATCCAGTGCGGATTGTTGACAGCGAGACAAGAACTTTGCGCCGCAAAAGTGTACCCTTGGTGAAGGTGCTATGGTTCAACCACGGGAAGGAGGAGTACACATGGGAGCCATTGGATTTGATGCAGCAACGCTACCCGAAGTTGTTTGCTCAAGGTAATTTTATTTAAAAGCATATGTTAAATTTTCTGTTATGCTTTTCTCCCCACAGCCTAAGCCTGATTTCGGGGACGAAATATTTAATTTTGTTTATAGGATTTGTAACGTCCCGAATCGCACTAGGCCCCTCGTGCATGTTTTGAGTCAGGAGAGCTGACTAGGGTTCATGGAGAGTGCTGACAACAGGGCAGCACATGTGAAAAGGAGGAGAAATTAGACAAGCATGAGACACGGGTAGAGACACCGGCGTGTCCCTACCCATGTGCGTGTGCGTCGAGTTGAACTCGACGAGGCATGTCGAGATCGGCGAGCTGTGTCGACATCATGTTACACGGGTAGCGACACTGGCGTGTCCCTACCCGTGTGTGTCGAGTTACACTCGACAGGGCGTGTCGAGACTAACGAGCTGTGTCGACACCATGTGACACGGTTAGCGACACGAGCATGTCCCTACCCGTGTGTGTCGAGTTACACTCGACGAGAGGTATCGAGATCGACGAACTGCACGTCGACTTCGACGAATTAACTTGACACAGGTAGAGACACGGGCGTATCCCTACCCGTGTGCACAAGTCGACGATTTTGATCGAGATCGACGAACTGTTGAGATCGTCGAAATGTATCCCGAGAAGGACACGGCCAGGGAACACGGCCGTGTCATGTGGACACGGGCGTGTCCCGACCCGTGTCAAGTATTGAACCGACATAGAAACTGTCGTTGCCGCTTCGCCATGCAGGACATGGGTAAGGACACGGCCGTGTCCCTACCCGTGTCACTTTTCATATATAAGGGAAGAGAAAACCCTAGCCATTTTCATGCTCATTTCATTGCCTATTTCCTGTGAGAACTCATGATGAGAGAGAAAACTGCTGGAGCAAGTTCTACAGGAGAAAATCCGCCATCACCGTGAAGGATAAGATGCCACCAAGGAGAATTACGAGATCCATGGCCGAAAATGGAGGAACCGCTGGAATCGATGTGAGTTTCCTACCCTCTCCCTTGGTTCTAGATCTATAGTTATTTTCCTAGGAGAGACATCGGCTCAAGAGAGTCTTGATGGAGAGAAGAAGTCTTCTAGGTTTGGCCATGCTAGAACTTGTGTTCTAGGTTTTATATCTCTTCAACCACTCTCTTCTTCTATGTGATGATGGGTGATGGTTTCGTGAAGAGTGTTGGCCTCATGAGGTTGAATAAGGGTGGAGGAAATTCTGGAATGATTTGGGAAGATCGCCTTGAGGAGAAAGATGAACCGATGCCATTCATTCCGCCTTAAGATGCGTGCAGAATCTGTATTCTTCGCGCAGCAAACTTCGTGGCAATTTTTAGGTGTGATATGGTCAGATCTGGGCTTTCGGCTAAACACGAAAGTTGAAGACCTTGAAAATACCTTTCCAACGAATAGTTGCACGACTTCAGGCGAAGTGTGTAGCCAAGGTAAAATCTAACGAAAATGGTGTTCAACAAATTCTGCATGCAGAAATTGTGTTCTGTACGCAGCGGACTTCAAGTCCGATTTCAAATAGGATAATGTCAAAACTGGGTTGAGGTCTGAATAAGAAGGATGTGGACCACGTAAAGAACTTTCAATCGTGGGGTTACACGTCTTCATCGGATTATTGTAGCTTCAGGAATCTCCGGTCGAAGCTGCTATCCAGATTCAATCTGCACCTAAACTCTGGGCTTTTTATAAGATGGGTTTAGATTCGGTGGAAGTTTTATTGCAAGTTACTTGGCTTGGATGAACCTTTATGATTAATCATTTGTTGCATGATTGACGAAGCTTATTAATTAGATTTCATATAATCAAATTGTGAAGCAATCTTATTTAAATGAATTGACTTGATAAGAATTGAAAGATTGTTATTTGTGCGCATCATATATAATATGTCGTTAATATATGGAAAGTGTGATGGATCTTTACATGTGCATCATGTTTATAATAGGTTAGTACTTTTGGAAAGATTTGTAAATCTTTATATGCGTAACATGTTATATTATGTTGTCATCATTTGGGAGTCATATAGAAGAATAAATCATGGCCATGAGTATGTTTGATTAACGAATTAAGTTTAGTAGTCCAATACTTAGAGCGTCGTCTCCCTACGGGTAGTATTGTGAAGGGATGTGGGTGAGGTGTTGACCGTCACTTGTTTGGTTGAGTCGTGATGAGGTATGGATGGACGGTTGGGCTGTGTCCTCGTGCTTACTTCCGAGGCCCTTCCTTGTTATGTTGATGTGGCATTTGCATGTGCTGTGAGTCGACACTCGGTGTCGTATTACTGGGTTAAGGATAGTGTGGCAGGTCTACGGGCTCGCCAGTCGTCACACCGACGGGAGTCGATAGTTAGACTTTGGGCGGTTGGGATGTGTCCTCGGTGTTCATGTCCCGGGGCCCCTTCCATGCCAAGTGAACGGTTGGGCTGTGTCCTCGTGCTTAATTTCGAGGCCCCTTCCGGGTCACACAAGGCCAGTTCTGGCTGTGTTCTTGGTGCACACCTACCCAAGACCCCGCTGGGCCATAGTACGCATGGGCTCCGCTGTTGTGTTCTTAGCATTGAGGCATACGGAGGCCTAGGTGAAGTATTGTGGATACCCGCCTAGTAGTAGAAGTGCCCGTTCTACTGTCACTGCCTGGCCACGGCGGCTGATGCCTGAGAGGTTAGCTACCTGCTCGAAAAGTAGGAACTACAGTCTGTGTCGACATAGCAATTGCATGGGTGTGATCATGGGTGAGTCATTGCATATCATTCATAGCATTTCATATCATTGCACAACAAGATCCTCATCGTATAAGTTTGTATGGGCACTCTTATATGATGAGTTACTTTTATGTAACCCGATCCTTAACTTATAAGTTTTTATGGGCATTTTTATAAGTTAGGTTACTTTCCTGCTGTTACTTATACTTGTAGTTTAGTATAGCTCTTAAATAACTGCTGATTATGATACTGTTACTCTTACTCTATTGCCACCTGCTTGTACCTCTTTTACTTGCATATATATATATATATATATATATATATATATATATATATATATATATATATATATATATATATATATATATCCTTGTTCCTTTTCTCCGCCCGGTGCCGAGGAGTCGCCGGGGGAGCGGATGTGAAACCACTTAGTCGTTTCGACTAACGGTTGCTACGTCTTCCTTTTTAGGAGGTCACGCCGCAGGTAGAGCAGCCGCAGGTAGAGCAGCTGCAGACTACGCAGCAGGACAGCCAGGCCAGGACGATAGGGCTTGAAGTGACAGTGCCGTCGATACCATCGGTTACGGATGTTAGTATTTTGATACTCTATTGTAGCCCTTTTGGGCAATGTTTAGTTGTACTCTGATATATTGTAGAAGCATGTTTTAGCTTCTCCTTTATTGATGTATTTGGACTTTATTACTTAGTGTAGATTTTGACTCCTCTTGCTTATTATATTTGGTTGAGTTGGCATGTTCTATTGATATTGTTGTAGCCGGCGGAATAGGCGTCTTGTGGTACAGGTTAGCCCGTGTGCTAATACTACCGCAAGGCGGCTGTTCCGGGCATAAGACTCCCCTTCATGCCGTGTTTTGGGATCCGGGAGGGGGGGGGGTCTTACAAAACTCCCCTAAAACCGTAGCATTCATAACTAAACGAAGAATAACTATGGAAAAAATGATAAATAATAAAGATAAATGAAACTCAGGCTAACCTGATATCACTTGCGTAGAGTTTTGAGCTTCCTCGCTGGTCAACACGTTCAACTTTCCTTTTCCCTTATCCTGGGTTTGTGGCGGCGGCAAAGCTCGAAGTGGGGCAGGCTGAAGTGGGGGCTGAGCCTGGGGGCATGTAGACTTCTGGTGCCCCTTCTGCCGGCACTGGAAGCATGTCCTTTATTTTATCCAGCAATGACTCACTTCATGTCCCTTCTTTGAATAGAATGAGCACACTAACTCTCCCTTAGGTACGCCTTGGCTGGCGAGCACCTATTGCTGCTTCAAGGTAGCAGTCCTCTTGAAACACCTTTCGTAAGGGTGGCCGGATCGACCACAGAAGCTACAAATCTCTCCGTGTTTTTTTTCAAAGAAGGGCCTGATGCCCTGGAGCTCCCATCCTCAACACATTTCCTCTTATCTTTCCTCACCGCATCACCTCGATTCTTGGCGTTTTCAATCGCCTCAACTTTCAGTGCGGCTTCCACTGCCTCAGTAAAGTTCTCCGCTCTATAAGCACATGCCAACTGCTGGACATCGCTTCTTAGTCCTCCAAAGAATCGATTCACTCTACCCTCCTCCGAAGCTACCAAATCGGGGGAAAATCTTCTCAACTTGCTAAACTCAATCTCGTACTCGCTCACGGTGAGCTGTCTCTGCTTTAGATGCAGGAATTTATTCATTAGGCAGTCCTGCTCGACCGAGGGTAGAAACTTCTTCAGCAGCATCTTCTTAAAAGATTCCCAAGAACAACCTTCCTTCAGACTCTCTCTTTCCCGAATCCACCAACTCTTTGTCAGGCCTTTTAAATGATATGATGAAATCATCACCTTCTGGGCTTCTAGAATTCCAGAATACAAAAACATCTCCTCGATGGAGATGATCCAATCATCTAAAATCAAAAAGTCTGCACTCCCATCGTAGGTGGGAGGTCCCAACTGCTGGAAGTGCGATATGAAATTCATTTCTGGTGGTATCGCCATCGTGGGAACCAGAGGAGTAGGGGGATCGGTCACGGCTTGGCCCAAGGCAGGCTCTTGCACTAAAGATTGTTGCGCGGGAGCGGAAGACAACAAAGATTGAATTTGCAATTGCATTGCAACTAATTTCCTTGATAGAGCCTCGTTGCTCTGACGCAGACTCTCGATAATCGAATCACTTTTCACACCCGATGACTCACCCTCCGACTGAGGAGTCGACCTCGTCGCGGTATGCTTTGGCGACATTTCTAAAAAAACAACTGACAACTCATGAAAATCCTAGCTTACAACCAAGCCACATGACTAGTTCAGACCATTCTTAATAGACACTTGCTTACGCTGCAACTTGCTCTGGGCTTTTATAATGATGATATATCCTACTTAGGATGATATCCTCTCATTCTATTAACTCTTGTGCCTATGACATGAATGCATGGGTTCTTTATTCTTATTTAAAATCATGTGTGTACATGTGTCATCATGTAAACCTTAACTTAGCATGCATGCTTATGCTATGATATGCAATGTATACAGTGTTATGCATTCTAGAAAGGCCTTAATGCATGCATGAGCGGCGTACACAAGAAATGTTATGGATCACATACTACATAACATTGCATGCAACTGGAAAGGAAAATGTGCTAATGGGCACCCATGTGATGGTGGTTATGCATCCCATACTACATAACAGTCACATGTTGCATCCTATGGTGGATCCATATACAAACACATATTATGCATCGCATACTACATAATATGCCACGTATACTTCTTATCATGCTATGAATGTAGTGACTATGCTTCGGTTAAGACGTACTGATGACACATCGGTGTGTGTATGAAATATCACTAAACAACTAACACTAACAAGGGAAGGTTGTCAGACCAGTTGTCAAGCAACCTAGCTCTGATACCATCTCTCACGACCCGCATTTTCCCGACAATTAAATTTATATCAGAGTAAGGGAAAAATACACGCTGTGATGCCATGCCGTGCAGGGGA
Organism: Platanthera guangdongensis; assembly: GCA_039583875.1. Taxonomy (NCBI): domain Eukaryota; kingdom Viridiplantae; phylum Streptophyta; class Magnoliopsida; order Asparagales; family Orchidaceae; genus Platanthera; species Platanthera guangdongensis. Next base: position 178,585,498 of record CM077151.1, on the reverse strand, counting down.
TAACTGCAGATGTTCAGGAAAGACTCCAAACTCTACAGTTTTAAAAGAAAACATAAATTATTATGAATGAAATCCAGTTGAAGTTATGATAATAGACACATCCCTCGGCTTAGTGGATCAACTAGTTCACGATTCAAAATATAGTTATACGCTTGCGGAAGGTACTTGTTTTAAATTGACTCTAACATCCTACATGAGTATAAATGTCCCCGAGGAACAACTCATGCTAAGCAGACTCTAGATTTATAATAAGTATAGGAAAAGTCTTTACGCCAATCAGGAAGATAGTGACTTAGTTATAAAAGAGATTGCATGGATGCTTTACTAATAATAGGTTTTTATAAGCTTAAAAATATCTAACATGCAGTCCTAGCAATAAATCATCCGAGAGAGAAAGTAATCTAAACCAAACATGAGAAAATGACATCAGCTAGCAAGTGTCAAAAATCAACAATCCTGTGAGCGTCAACAACCTGACACGAACCCACAGTACTAAGTATGTCTGAACTAGGAAAGAAAACTAAAGCAACAAACTACCTCGCTACGGCGAGGTGAAAAACCACAACCAAAGACTGCTGTTCCGAGAGTCCAAAAACCAGCACCGCTACCTGCTAAAGCTCCGAACCTGAGGCATTCCAAAGACAGAACACCTCAGCAAGAAGGTACAAATTGTGGCAGAAGCAAAGGTCAAAAGGGGTACCAACCTCAGACCAAAAGTACTGAAGTAAAGTACAGTAGTAAAGTACCAAAATAGAAAGAAAAGAACTTACGTGAACCGCCATGTACAACAAATCATGCCAGATACCCAAGGCAGAGGGAGAAAACATGTTTAAACCATAAGAAAGAATACTCCAAAACTTTATTAGTCACATGTGGTCATCTCTATCTAAACGGGCACGGTGGTCACTAAAACCAGTCACACCCCTCACAGATGTTAAAATCCGTCTAACTGCGGGGGAGACTTGTACACTCCACTAATCGCCGCAAGATACCGATAGAGTTTCACAGACCACTAATAAAGGAAACAAACCTTGCGGTCTCTGGATTTGCCCACAAACACCCGCAAGAACGAAACACCAGGAAATAAATCTCGGGACTTGGCACATCGGATTCTACTAGACATTTTCTAGGTTAAAGACACTGTTGATCAACCTCTAGGAATGATTTGCAGTCCCAAATAATCCCTAACATGCTCTACAATAATAACTAGGAGCGGTAAAAGCCAACAACATAACATTTCGCTAAATTGCTACACGCTACAAGGTTGAGTTACCATGACAAGAACTTGCAAAATTAAATGGACTTTTAGGAAGATTAAACATGTCTACTAATTAGCATAACCAAGTGCACAAAATTAAAGAAACAAAACTTAATCATTACCATCAAAATCGGACAAGGAGGAAAGAGGGTAAACCACCACTTGCCTTGGTTTTACCGGAAAAGTCCTCTGATTCACTCCTCGTCGTAGATCGGGGCAGAAGAACACGGGAGGAGTTGAAATCTAATTAAAAATGGCCGAAAGTGGGGGGGGGTGATTAGGGCCGAAAAACCCTAACGAGAAAACTCAAGGAATGGGGAAACAATTTACCACGATAGCGTAGCTCTCGGCGAGAGCTTTCCGGATCTATGTTCGGTTGAAGATTTCGAGCACCGGAGCACCGTCGGCGGCCACCGAAAGATTCACGAAAAAAAACTCTCACTCTCGCTCGCTGCTCTGGTTTGGGAGAAAAATATCGGAGAAGATGAAGTTCGTTTCTAAAACCTAAGTCTAAGAATATATATATATATATATGTTTATAAAATTTTTTGTCAAAAACGGGTTATTACGAGCGGTTTCGCGGGAATCAAAAATAGAGTTCTAGAAAGACTCCAAATGGAAATGTGTCCAGCATGAAAGTTGTAGATCGCGTCAAGACGAACAAATTTCATGTTGACCATTGTTTTGTATGACACCGTTTTGACCATCAAAGTGATGCCCGAACTCAGACTTTACAGACTACCCGAGAGGAAATAGGTTTACACGAGATGGAGACTCGAGATGGAGACTTTGGGAACTCGAGATAATCATAGGAACTCGAGAAAATAGGCATAGAACTCGAGTGGATCTGGTCTACTCGAGATAGTAGGCATAGAACTCGAGAGAATCAATCGAACGGCTATATATGAGCAGTTTCGGGAAAATCAATAATAGAGGTCTAAGATGGCTTCAAATCGAAAAGTGTCCAACATGAAAGTTGTAGACCTCGGCGATTCAAACATACTTGATGTTGGCCTTTTTTCCATATGACGTAGTTTTGACCCTAAACATAGCGCCCGAACGACGACTGAATAAAATAACTCGAGATGGAGAGGTTTACTCGAGATGGAGACTTTGGGCACTCGAGACAACCAACCCAACTTGAGAAAAAAATAAGGCAGATCTCGAGAGAAATCTGATCTCTTGAGTGCCAAGGCTGAAACTACTCGAGAAGTTGAAGGGAGGACTCGAGACTAATCCATTCACTCGAGATAAACAGGGGCAGCACTCGAGATAACAAGGCAAAATTTTACAATTGCAGATATTGAACAAGGAAACACGAGTTCGAAACGGAAGCTCACACGCGCGCCAAATTAAATGAAACTCACACCGTAGTCGAACACTGTCGCTACGATTCCAATGGCGAAGCCAAAACCTAAATCTGACGAGCCATTCCCGAGATATTAATTTTCAAAGTATACAATGAACATAAATTATTCAAAACTACAATCGCGCGCCGAGACTCCAAAAATTCTCGGATTGCGAAGAATTTTGACGAGCAAGCCCAAAATTACACAACTTAAATCTCAAATGCAAAATTTCCAATTACCACAAAAATTCAAGAATTTGGCCGACTTGACCGAACGGATGCGGAAATGCCTTAACAGTGTTGCGTCGTCAACTCGACGTTAAATGTAACGTCCAGACATCAAAAGTATGACGATACCAAATCCAATAAAATCATCGGAAACAAAACAAAAAAATCGGGGGCATTACAAACACCAAGCCTATGAGTGAGTATAGTTTTGGCACTAGATCCATACCTGCCTTTAGGAAAGATTATAAATCAAACGCTCAGACCAAGCGACAGATAACCGATGATTTCACTAACCTTAAACAAGGGAACAAGTCAGTCTCGGATTATATGCGTCATTTTAAGGATATGATGGTTAGAAGTGGTGTGAAGGAGTTTTCAGAGATCACCCTCTCTAGTTTTCGTAAGGGGTTAAACCCCTACATCCAGGGTAAATTACTGCATTATTGTCCCACCGATCTAGACACCACTTTTAATACGACATTAGAAATTGAGAAGCACCACCTTCCTAGGAATAAAGCTCACTCTTGTCAGACCGGAAAGGTCGTATTAGGACCACCACCCATCTTATAGAAACATGTCCTAATAGGTCTTGTGTTGTGGACTCGATAGATGTTACCACTTTGGTTATGCCTCTGTTACCCTCGACATCTAAGGACCTAGAGATAGTGACTGATACCCCTAAGGATGCTGATGTTGATATACTATCTCTGGATTTTGAGGATGACCCCATAGGTGAGAGTATTCTGACATGTTTGTTAGTGCCCGACAATTCTGATACGTCTGAGTCTGAGGGAATCCCGAGTGATCTAGAAGACGATGTTTGGGATGATGATGAACATCCATGCTGTGAGAGTATCTTTTTGCTTGTTACGAGCCCTACTAGTGTTGTGTCTGTGTGCCCAAGTATTGAGTGCCCTCTCCCGGATATGATCCCCATCGCATTAGAGCCTACAATTATACCCATTTAGACTTTATCTGAGAAGCCTTTGAGTGAGGATTTTTCCATTATCATTGACAACCCTGACTTAGTGGATGTTCCAACTAATTGGGAAGACTAACCTTATGTGAGACAGTTATGTTTGGATGATTTTAGAGCTGTGAACCCGAACGATAGTTATTTGATGATATCACCATTGTCTGAAGTTCCATCTGAATTAATTTTTCCGTCGGGTTCGATTTTGCCCATTTCTGAGACCTTTACTGATTCTGAATTAAACGACTTGTCTAGTCTGTTTGAAGAAATTACAAGTGAGGAAGTGGTATTTTTGAACGATTCTTTTGTTTTACCCCCGGATGAGAGTTCCTTGAAGTTATCACCGATTAGTGAAAGTTATTCTGATTTGGACTTTATCTCGGGTTTGATTTTACCGAGCATTCCTCCTATCTATGAGCCCAAATTAGTTGACGATTTAGGATGTGGCATCAGTAGTCCTTGTAAGACCCCCTTTTTTCTCTTTAAAACCCCGGGGTCTTATGCCCAGAACCGCCGTTTTGCGGTGGCCCCGACTCTTGGGAAGGCCGCCACTATAAAACGCCGATTCTGCCGGCCTTTTTGATCAGCAAGAGAGAGCAGTATAACATAGTTTCGGATAAAACTAAGTCCACATCACATGTATTAAATGTAAATGAAATCACATCGAGTCCATAAATAGAAAAGAGAGTGTACTGCAAAGTAACAAAATGGAAATATAAACGGGCTTAATCCCGGTACATCAGATCCTCGCTACAATCTCTCGCGGAAGTTATAAAAAGACTATCACTCATGGAGCTGGTCGCTGGTGCTCCGGTACTAGATTGGCCCACCTCCATGCACATCGTACTCTGCTGGTGCTGGTCCCTGTGCTGCTGGTCCCTGTCTTCAAGCGTGTCGTCCTCCGGGGCTGCTCTTTTATGCTGGGCTCCACGATCCCCTAAAATGATATGGTCCACCGACCGTTAGTCATAAAGACTAAGCCACTATCGTCCTTGCCTCACCCCCGCGACTCCTAAGCACCGTGTGAGGAGGATGAAAGCGGAGGACAACAAAGCAGAGTGGAACAAGCAGGTGACAATGGAACTAGTCTAACAGTTATTTATATTGTATAAACAACTAGGATAGAAATGTACAAGCTAGCAGTTCTATAATAATATGCAATATGGTAAGCAAGTAGAGTAAGCAGCATATGTAAGAAAGATAAGGTAAGAAGTAAGTAATCTTAACTTATATGAATGCCCATATAAACTTATAAGTTAAGGGGTCTTTTGCAAGGCTCCCATCATATAAAAAGTCTCATACCAATTTATACGTTGGGGTGTCGGTTTTATGCAAGTATGAGTGTAGTGATATGCTATGCCATGATTCATGCAAGTGCAACTCACGCACACGATTCTATGCACACAGACCTTTAGTTCCCCCATGTTTGGGTAGCTAGCTTCACTACCAGGAACCTCCGTAGTGGCAAACGGAGACAGTGTGTCGGGCCCCCCCACTCATAGGCGGGTATCCACACTACCAGGCCTAGCCCTCCCCTACGCCCCCAGAAGAACACAACCTAGAGTATCCGCGTACTAATGCTGGACATATCCACCATACTTTCTTTGGCTAAGTGTCCCACACCACCGAGTCAACGTATCGACATCGATGTGAATTACCGTCCGATACCGAAGACCCACCACCTTATTTTGTATCCAAAACCTTTTGAGCCACTGGCTCCCCGGACTATCCGTCCGTGTATCTACCTTCCGAACGAACCATCCGGATGGCAATCAAAACAACCTAATCAACCTCCCGAGCTATCAGGGTGTGTGAATGTGTAACCCTAGTCATACTAGTTGCTCTTGAAATGTTTTATTCTTACTGTTTAGGTTATCTCAGGACTGCCTAAGGTATTCCCCGTGAAGGGCTCTCGAAGGCACTAGGAACTACTATGGGATTACGCCCAAAACTCCCTTTTGCAAGACACTTACTATTATTGGTTGCTATCAGATTTCCCAAACCCTTACTTGTTGTACTGGATCTAACCCTAAAGTATTTGACACTTCCTCCCCACGGGAAAGGCGATCTTCCGTCGATCCCTAGCACCACCTAACACTAGCCAAACCAACACCCTACTCATCCTATCTTCCAAGGTGAACTCATTTTAATTATCCAACCAGCAAACATCTAACCCCAACTCATGTGCCCAAATTCATATTCCAAATTAAATTCTGCAGTTTTACTAAATGCAGACCAACCCAAGCTATATGACGTATAAAATGAGAGGTATCTAAAATATTCATCCAGTAACACTATAATAATTAATGGAGGGCTGACATGAGCTTTTTAGCCTAAATTCAGAATTTCATAATTTTCCAAATTTACCTGGTAATTTATTTAATTATTTTTAGTAATCCAAAACCTCAAGTTTGAACATGATGCAGCAACACCCGACAAGTAAATGCTCCACAAAATTTATGATAAACATAATATGACTATTAAACATAAAATCCAAAGTTTCCTAACTCTTCAGCAAGATTTAAGCCCCTAATTAATTAATTCAATATAAATATAATAAATGAAATTAAATAGAGAAGTACCTTAAAATATTATCCAAAAATTACACAAAATTTACCATGGCTATATCATGATCATAAATCATCACTGACTATGTTTTATAATATTATAAGTTATTTTAATCATGATTTTATCAAAATCATTCTTAGGGGCAACATAAAGATTATAACTACAAGTATAAGCTAATGTCTTCCAAATATCCTACAATAATTTCCAGAGACTCATATTGTTATAAAAACTCCTCTACCAAAATTTCAGAAGTATCCTAGGTGATATGACTCTTCCATATTTTCCTACATGTTAAAGGCCTAACCTAACCCTAATTAGTTTAAGTTGTGTGCCTATGTCTAAATGTCCCAAATTCGTCTCTAGGGCATTTCACCACTATAGAATCACATGGGCTAAACACCAAGTCCATACAAGGACATATGGTGATATGTCCTTCACAAACCCCCAATGTTCAACCATAGGGTTTGAACTAGGGTCCTAGGGCTAACCCACCCCAATCCATCTCAAACACCATGAGTGGGTGTTTTACTGACCACGGGTCTCTGGCCAAAGTCCCACCGCCTTTGGGTGAGAATTGGCCCCTCCATGCCCCAAACACTCTTTGCCCTAAATTAACCCCTTAAGGGCCAAGCATTGGTCTCACCAAAACCTGTCCAAATCAAATCCAATTGGTCTGAAATTTTAACCACAGTCATTCCATGACCCTAAGAGATAGACACCAAAAGTTTGGTGGGTTTAGAGGTCATTAGACCCCTTAAATAATTCATGCAAAGGTTATTAAATTTCTACAAAAATGTTTGGAAAATGTTCTCCAAAAATTCCCATTTTTGGATATATTTTAGGTATAGGTAAGCGTGACCCACAACCAAACTTTCAAGTCATTTGGATTGTGGATTGATGGGGGCACTCAATTTAGTCTCTGGTCAAGCCTATGTATAGACTTCAAGGGCTATAATTTTCATGTTGGCCACTTTTTAATGTTTAGCACCTAAGGGTCTCATTTATTTAATTTAAAAGGGGGCACAGTAAAGGGTTAAAATGTAAAAGCTTAATTAACATTTATATATAGTACACTATTCATCTTCTTCATGAACCCGACAATAACCTAAAAAAAAGAAACGCATGTAGCTTTTCCCAAGCCAAACGCCGGCCACCCGTCCACGTCCGTGGCCAGCCACCCCAACCAACACCTCCGTCGAGGTGATGGCTATCGCCCGGCGCTGGTTTGGCCGCCGGAGGTGGTGGTTTCCGGCGAACCCTCCACCATGATTTTTTTGGAAAACTCCATTTTTTCTCACTTGGATCGGCTCGTTTGAGACCGATTTCTCAGCCTAATTTGATCTAAGATAGTAGCATAAGGGGAGAGAAGGAGAAGCGGACCTTTTTGGGGTTCGATGACGGCGGCGGCGGTGGTCGGCCATGGCATTTTTCCTCTCCGACGAGCTTGCCCGATTCCTCAATCTTCCACCAAAACCTTTGATACAATACATTATTTTGACTGCCAAGGACGTTTTGAAGGTGATGGGAAGGTCAGAAATTGAAATGGGGGGCTGTATAGGGGATTTTATATTTTTCATGGGAGGGGAGGTGAAGGGTTGGTTGGCCATGGTGGTTGGGATACCCCCATTAGTGTTGGCTGGCTGTAATTGATAGCATCATCATCCTAAGAGGCAAGGGAGATGAATGGGGACAATGGAGACATGAATGGAGTGGCCCATGGCCTCCCTCCAAAACTCATCTCTCTCTTTTCCTCTTTCTCTCTCATCCATTAAGGAGAAAACTCCCATTTTCTCTCTCCTAGTCACCCCTCCGAAATTTAGGTGGCATCCCAAATAAATATCAATCTCCTAAAGTTAATGGGTCACTCAAGTTGGGCTTAGCCCAAGTGGCTTGGGCTTGATTAGGTCATTTATGCTAGTTTGACCTATTTTAGGGTTGAGTTGACTTTGGTCAATTTGACCATTTGGGTCGACCCCAATGAGTCCTTGGTGAGCCATTGGCCTCCCCTAAGGTCTAGGGAGACTTGGTTAGGGTTGGTTTGACACCTTGTAGGCCACTTTACCCTTAATAAGGGCAGTTTGACCACTTTGGAGCTATGGTTAACTTTGGTCAACTTGACAACTTGAGTTGACCCAAATGGGTCCTTAGTGAACTAATATACCTCTTAAAGGGTTATGGAAGTTTAGGTGGGGTTAGTTTGGCAAGTTGGAGGTCCATTGGCCCTAGATAAGCTACTTTGACTGTTTTAGCATTAGGGTTGACTTTGGTCAACTTGACCTTTTAAGATGACCCCAATGGGTTCTTTGTGACCCAATGAACCTTCTAAAGGGTTAGGTATGTTATGGTGCAGTCAAATAGTCAAGATGAGACGATAAAATCAAACCCTAGGTTAGGTAATTGGAAATTGTTATGTGCAGACCATGGTGATCTCACCTTCATTCCTAAGTTCACTTGGTCTCTTGGTCTTCCTAGAGTTGTCATGACCTAGTCATGATAAAACCACTCTTAGGGGTCTAGTTCGAAATGGGATGTTACAAAACCCAATAAACAAAAATAAAAATTTCGTCCTCGAAATTCAGGTTAGGCTGCAGGGTTTCTACTGAGAGTAACTGAATGTAACATCCCATATGAAGTTGAATGTATACTTTACCCGGAGAGATCTGTTTACCCCCGCTGCATTAGATTCGGTGGCTCCCAGGTATGCTCCTCCTGCCCGTGGTTCGTCTACAATACCTTGACCAGTGGGACCTTCTTGCCCCACAAGACCCGCACCGCTGTGTCATCTATCCTGACTGGTTCATCTTATTACCAAGAACCTGCTGTTCCGGTCATAGTAGAGCGTTCCTGTGAAAGGAGACGTGGAATACATCGTGCAAACCCGCTAACTCCGGCGGTAGCTCCAGCCTGTAAGCCAATGGGACGATCCGCTCCCGGATCCTATAACACCCCATATTCCATTGACTGAGCTGCTCCCGCCCGCGTACCCGCGAGACTCCATACACCAGACGTATCTTCAGGAATCATGGTCTCAATCTTGAGACTCTACTTGGCAATGTCGCTCATCGTAATATTTGGCCGGTCTGCTCTGGGCCTCCAACATCCTATCTTGTAGTAATAACACCTAGGTATCTGGGTTCTTCATAAATTCCGAGCCGAGTTCTTTTGGATCCTCATCGTAGACCCAAGACATTGGAGTCCTGCACCTCCGTCCATATAGTGCCTCAAAAGGCCATGCCTATGCTGGACTACTGACTGTTATTATAAGGGAGTTGTGTTGAACGTCGACCGAGAGCCCAGATAAGCCTAGATTGATCTTCTTTCCTTGGGCGTAAACCGTTCGTTCTGATCTGCCACGATCGTCTTGAGCACAACATGATAACGGGCAACTACTCCCAAATGTCATGAAACACCAACATGTGCTTTCTTCCGGATTGGGGTGACCCCAGCTACCTTTGTCAATCTATCCTTGATGTTGCAATTAAAATTGTGCCTAGAGTGGGGATGTGGTAACCTGTATGTGAAATTCATAATTATACCCTCGAACTTCCACTCTAACTTGGACAGTGACTGTAGTAGTTCACAAAAACCTTTATACTTGTCCTTCACCAGCCGACAACCTCACCGTGCGTCATAAAATCCATGACGTCTTTCTTTATTCCAGGGAGATACACGTTCCGAGATACACCAAACTTCCGGTGATTAAATTTCTCATTTGTATGGGAAGCCAACGACTCTATAAAATCTCCACTTCACAATCAGATTCTTATCCCTACGAATACGCCCGAGTAACACCGAATACGGTTTACGTCCATTTCACTATATTAACGACAAAGTTTTCTAGATGAGGTCTAAGGGAAACCCAAGTCAATAACTAATTTGCCCAATAAACAAAAGAAAAGCCCCCAGTAAACAAAAGATAAGCCCCAATAAACAAAAGATAAGCCCCTACCTATCTTGGGCTAACTATCTTTGATATTACCATGTTATAACTGTCTTAGCTGGGTGCACAATACCTAGGGCATCAATCTTCGACCTGGGGTTCCAACCCGAAACCTGTTGATATACTGCATACTTTAAACCCTCCGAGTCACTTTTACGACAACCTTATCCGGGTCAAAATGTTCCCAATCCCAACCGAGCCTCTTCCAAACTTGAACTCCTATCCGACCTTCGGTGTTTGTTGTGGTGGTTGTATCCAAGTAATCTGGTTACTGGTACGAGGGTTAAGACTATGTGTCTTCAACCATTCTGATAATGGATTATTGATCTCAATTCTCCTTAAAGCGGTCCTACATGTTAGAGTAATCCTTGATAGGGATCGTAGGGGCACATGAGTTTATGGCTTAGGTAGTCATTCTCGTGTTATACTCCTCCTTTATTCTCTTTAGGTATCTCCTTATCTTAACCAAGTTCATACACAAGGTCTATTTAAGACTAGTGTATATTATAAGTTATCGTGGTTAGTCATGTCTCCTACTGGGTTGAGTCTAACTCATTAACTAGAGAATAATAAGAAGGGATCTTCGCAGCAGGAGGTGCTCCCTGCTGGGGGAAGGGTTTGCCGCAGGCTACAAAGAAGAATTCCAATTGTTAGCTGATGAACAAGTGGAATTAATGAAAAGGTGGATTTTACATGTGATTCCCCTTATGGGCACACCACTTCTTCCGCTGCTAGTTTGTCCGCAAACTAAGCTCGCGCGGGGGTGGTCTAAGGATATTGTGGACTACTTCTCTTTTCGATCGAGGTTCGCTCTGATACCACTTGTAAGACCCCCTTTTTTTCTTTTTAAAAACCCGGGATCTTATGCCCAAAACAGCTATTTTGCGGTGGCCCTGACTCTCGGGAAGGCCGCCACTACAAAACATCAATTCTGCCGGTCTTTTCGATCAGCAAGAGAGAGCAGTATAATATAGTTTCGGATAAAACTAAGTCCACATCACATGTATTAAATGTAAATGAAATCACATCGAGTCTATAAATATAAAAGAGAGTGTACTACAAAGTAACAAAATGGAAATATAAACGGGCTTAAGCCCGGTACATCAGATCCTCTCTACAATCTCTCACGGAAGCTATAAAAAGACTATCACTCACGGAGCTGGTCGATAGTGCACCGGTACTAGACTGTCCCACCTCCATGCGCATCGTACTCTGCTGGTGCTGGTCCCTGTGCTGCTGGTCCCTGTCTTCAAGTGTGCCATCCTCCGGGGCTGGTCCTCTATGCTGGGCTCCACGATCCCCTAAAATGATATGGTCCACCGACCGTTAGTCATAAATACTAAGACACTATCGTCCTAGCCTCACCCCCGCGACTCCTAGGCACCGTACGAGGAGGATGAAAGTAGAGGAAAACAAAGCAGAGTGGAACAAGCAGGTGACAATGGAACTAGTATTGCAGTTATTTATATTGTATAAACAGCTAAGAAAGAACGGTACAAGCTATCAGTTCTATAATAGTATGCAGTATGGTAAGCAAGTAGAGTAAGCAATATTTGTAAGAAAGATAAGGTAAGAAGTAAGTAATCTTGACTTATATGAATGCCCATACAAACTTATAAGTTAAGGGGTCTTTTGCAAGGCTCCCATCGTATAAAAAGTCTCATACCAATTTATACGTTTCAGTGTCGGTTTTATGCAAGTATGAGTGTAATGATATGCTATGCCATGATTCATACAAGTGCAACTCACGCACACGACTCTATGCACACAGACCTTTAGTTCCCCCTATTTGGACAACTAGCTTCACTCCCAGGAACCTCCGCAGTGGCAAACGGAGACAGTGGGTCTGGCCCCCCACTCCTAGGCGGGTATCCACACTACAAGGCCTAGCCCTCTCATACGCCCCCAAAAGAACACAACCGAGAGTATCCGCGTACTAATGCTGGCCATATCCACTAGACGTTTTTTGGCTAAGTGTCCCACACCGCCGAGTCAACGTATCGACGTCAGTGTGAACGACCGTCCGATACCAAAGACCCACCATCTTATTTTGTATCCAAAACCTTTTGAGCCACTGGCTCCCCGGACTATCCGTCCGTGCATCTACCTTCCGAACGAACCGTCCGGATGGCAATCAAAACAACCTAATCAACCTCTCGAGCTACCGGGGTGTGTGAATGGGTAACCCTAGTCATACTAATTGCTCTTAAAATGTTTTATACTTACTGTTGAAACCGGAATCCGGTCTCCTGTGGAGTTCGACCCTTGGGGAAGGGGTGGTCTCGCGCCTACTTCACTCCTGCAAGAAAAACAACAAAGAAGACAAGGAGAAATAGACCCAAGGGCTCGGCAGGGAGGTCCCACCACACACCCGGAAGATCTCAGAGCGCTTCCCCTCCTTAGCCAGATGCCGAGCTAAGGTACCCTCAGAAAGCACTTGAAAACTGGAGCAGGGAGGCACTGAAAGCGTGCCTTCTGTGGTACCCCTTGGGTCTTACTTATAGTTTTTGGAATCTGAACTGCCAATAACCAAAAGAACTGACCTGAAAATACCAAAAAGCCCTTGGTCGGGCCTGCCAACAGCCAAACTCCGTTGTTCTGAACAGCAATGTGCAGTTCAACCTGGTCTGCCAACAGTGTGGCTCCGCTGTTCTGAGAAGCTATTCGCACCCATGGGGAGTCAGCTCGCCACCAATCTCTCTCTGCGAGAGGCGGGCACGACCTGGCTCTAGTGGCTCGCCTATTCTTCTTGGACGAACGCGAGCCGGGCCGCCGCGACCCGCCAGGCCTCTGCCGAGGCGGATAGGCGGCCAGATCACGGGTAGGGAGTAGGCTGGTGACCGCAATGAACATTAGAATGGATCGCGGATCGCGGGTCGCAAATCACGGGTCGAGCGGGCTGGCGGCCAGGAGTCGCCTCACCTAGCTAGCTCGACTGAACTGAGTGGGAGCGGACCAGCCTCTTGCCGCATGTTCGCTTGTTGCTTGGGTGAGGGTCGCGGGACTGGGTCCGCTCGATCTTCCTGGTGGGGCCCGTTCGACGAACACGGGGTTGTACACAATCCCCGCTCTTTTTGAGCTTGATAAAGCTCAAAAAGAACCATCCAACCCGCGTGTTCGATGAGTACTGTGCTGAGCTGGCAGGGAATCTTCTTGTGGGGCCCCACTATTCGGCTATATATATACCACTAAGCCCAGGGGGGTCTCCCCAGACCATCTCGTTTTTCAAGCGGATTGCAGCTTCCTGATGCCGGTCAGCGAAGAGGTGCGAGCCCGCCTGGCGGCCGCGGGCCAGAAGAATCGGGAGAAGGCCCTCGAGGCCGCCCCTTGGTTAGCGCGTGGTTCTCCTGGCCCTCTCTTTAGGCCGGTGAAGGGAAAGATTTTGAGGCGGTCCCCGGCGAATAACTTCCCGGGTTCCGGCACGGCGGCTGCTGTTGAGGTCGCTTCTGAGGTACCCGACCTTCCTTCTCGGCTTGTTGTTACATTTCTGATCCTTTGTCTTGCAGGCATTGCCTCGTGAAGATGAGGGGGATGGGGGGGGAGGATCGCCCCCCTCCCTTGTCGTCTGAGAGGGCTGCTAGTCCCTCAGGTTTAGACCGCCCACCCCCGAATACCCCTCGCTCGCCAGTTCCCCCCGGATTATGGAAATCTCTTGCGGCCTTCGAGGGAGAACCCTTTCATGGTCGGCCGGGCTCCTCTCATCCTTCCATCGGTATGGACAACGTGCCAACCCCTGGTAAGCTCGTGCTCAGCGCTTGCCTTATCCTCGCTCGTTTCTTCTGAATCGCCCTTTTGCAGGCTACAACATGATCTCCTCCAAAACGGAGATGAGCGAAGGGTACTCGCCTCCGCCTGACGTGGAGGGTGTTTCAGATTACCTGGGCGACCCGACTGATACGGTGGGGATGAAGAGGCAGGTGACGCGGCTATTCCAGAAACATACTCTGCTGCTTCAGGAGCTCGTGAAGTGGGTCGACCAAGACAAGGCCGACACCGAGGCTCGGCTCGCGGCCCTGGAGGGCGCCCCGCACGCAGCAGAAGGTGGCGAGGTCACTTCGCCTAGCGTGCACATTACGCGGGCCGAGGAGCGCCTAAGGAGTGTCTCAGAACAAGTTGGCGTGGCCCAGCAGGAGCTGGTGGCGGTGCACGATTATCATTATCCTCGCGTGCCGCCGCGAACCGGAATGCAGCGGCGGGGCAGATGGAAGTGGATCCAATACTGATCCACCCTTTCTTCTTCCCGTTTGCGGGATATCGCTGGGTTTCTACTATTTCAAAGACTTATCCTGTATCTGTAATGATTTGCGACTATCCTATATCTGTAACTCTTCGCCCGCCTATGGGCCAGATTTTTGATTCCTGATGCATGTCGAAATTACCATGTTGCTGCTTTTATTCTCGGCAGGGCGGGCTCGAGTGTACCCGTGTCCCCCGCTACCCCCCTGGTGCGAGGGCGGGTCAGGGGATGGACTCGCTCAACCCGCCATCCCGATCGTGGCGGGAGCGGGCCGAGGGGCTCGCCAGCCAGGAGTCTGCCCGACTCGCTCAGAATCCTGGGCGGGTGCGGGCCGAGACTCGCCCGCTCAATTCTCGTGCGGATGCGATCGGGAGAGACCCGCGCCTGAACGGCCATGGCAGTGTGGTTGAACGTCGGAAGTCGAACCGTCAGGCCTGACTTTTGCTACACGCACCTTTCCTGTCGGCGAGAATTTTCCCGCCCTTTCTTTCTCCCTATAAATAGGCCTTGTCGGCTCTTATCCTCCCACCGCTTCAAAGCACTCTCCCACTTCCTGCTATCTGCGAAGCACGGCCCGCGTTCGCCCTCTGGATCTATCCCGCTCGACCGGCGGTAGTTTGGCGGAATGGGCGGCGGCGGCGTCGATGCGGATGGGCGAAGAAAATGCGCCTGGACCTTCTCGGAGCACGACTTCCCCACGCCGTCATCTGAGAGCGCGAGTACTTAGATTCCCTTGGCGACCACGTCTCGCCTGGATTTTCGGCGAGACTGCCCGTGGACGTGGAGAAGATCAACGATCTGTCCAGGGACGAGCTCGCCATACCTCTGGCTTACTTTGAGGTGGGTCTTCGGCTTCCCCTGTGGCCTGAGGTGCGTCAAGTGCTGAAGTACTTCGGGGTCGTCCTAGGCCAGATAACCCCGAACACCGTAGCCGTTATGATAGGGTTCTCCTGCTTTCTGCGGGAGGAGCGGGTCGAGTTCAGTCTCGCGGTTTTCCGCAAACTATTCTCCTTCCGCGCGAACCGGGACGGGACCGCGTATTTCTCCAGTGCCCACCTCAAGGTGCGGGAGACCGTTAATAAGAGTCACAACTGGCTCAAGAAGTTCTTGTTCGTCAAGGGGGATTTCGGCAACGTTCCCTTCTCGCCGGTGCAGCTCAGCGAGGCGAATTACCGCCCGCCCAGCCTAGGGGGCCACGAGGCCTACCTGTGCGGGTTCTTCGCCGGGAAGAACTTCGAGGTCGCGTACTTGCGCCGCAACCTCGATTGTTGAAACCGGAATCCGGCCTCTTGTGGAGTTCGACCCTTGGGGAAGGGTTGGTCTCGCGCCTACTTTGCTCCTGCAAGAAAAATAACGAAGAAGACAAGAAGAAACAGACCCAAGGGCTCGGCAGGGAGGTCCCACCACAAACCCGGAAGATCTCTGAGCGCTTCCCCTCCTTAGCCAGAAGCCGAGCTAAGGTACCCTCAGAGAGCACTTGAAAACGAGAGTAAGGAGGCACTAAAAGCGTGCCCTCTGAGGTACCCATTGGGTCTTATTTATAGTTTTTTGGAGTCTGAACTGTCAATAACCAAAAGAACTGACCTGAAAATACCAAAAAGCCCTTGGTTGGGTCTGCCAACAGCCAAACTCCGCTGTTCTGAGGGGCTATTCGCACCCCTGGGGAGTCAGCTCGCCTCCAATTCTCCTCTGCGGGAGGCGGGCACGACCTGGCTCCAGCGGTCCGCCTATTCTTCCTGGGCGAGCGCGAGCCGGACCGCCGCGACCTGCCTGTCTTCTCCCCGGGCGGCCCGGTTGCGTGTAGGGGCTAGCCGGCGGCCACCGCGACCCCCCGATCGGCTCGCTAATCGCGGGTCGCCAAACCCATCCGCTTTGGCCAGCGGTTCTCTGCGCGACCCGCTCGCTCGCCTCGCCCGGCTCGCTCACCTGAAATGGGTGGGAGCGGGCCAGCCTTCCTGCCGTATATCTGTTTGGCGCTTGGGTGCGGGTCGCGGGGCTAGTTCTGCTCGACTTCCCTGGCGGGACCCGCTCGCCGGACACGGGGTTGTACACAATCCCCGCCCTCTTTGAGCTTGATGCAAGCTCAGAAAGAATCATCCAACCCGCTTGTTCGGCGAGTACTATGTTGAGCTGGCAGGAAATCTTCTGGTGGGGCCCAACTATCCGGCTATAAATATACCGCTGAGCCCAGGGGGGCTCCCTAGGTCCCCTCATTTTTCTTGAACAGACTACAGTTTCTCGATGCCGGTCAGCGATGAGGTGCGAGCTCGCCTGGCGGCAGCGGGCCAGAAGACTCGAGATGAGGCCCTTGAGGCCGCCCCTTGGCTAGCACGTGGGTCTCCCGGCCCTCTCTTTAGGCCGGCGAAGGGAAAGATTGTTAGGCGGTCTCCGGCGGGCGACCGTCCGGGCTCCAGCACGGCGGCGGGTGTTGAGGTCGTTCCTGGGGTACGTGACCTTCTTCGGTTTATCGCTGCACCTCTGATCTTTTGCCTTGCAGGCAATTCCTTGTGAAGAGGTGGGGAACGGGGGAGAGGATAGCCCCCCTCCCTTGTTGCCTGAGAGGGTCGCTAGTTCCCCAGGTCTGGACCGCCCACCTCCGAAAACCCCTCGCTCGCCGGCTCCCCACGGACTGGGAAAATCTCTTGAGGCCCTCGAGGGAGAAGCCTTTCAGGGTCGGCCGGGCTCCTCTCGCCCATCCATCGGCGCGAACGACATGCCAACCCCTGGTAAGCTAGTACTCACCGTTGGCTTTGTCCTCGCTCGCTCCTTCTGAATCACCCTTTTGTAGACTACAACATGGTCTCCTCCGAAACTGAGATGAGCGAAGGGTATTCGCCTCCGCCCGACGTGGACAGTGTTTCTGATTACCTGGGCGACCCGACCGATGCGGTGGGGATGAAGATGTAGGTGACGCGGCTGTTCCAGAAACACACGCTGCTGCTTCAGGAGATCGTGAAGAGGTTCGATGAAGACAAAGCCGAAACCACGGCCCAGCTCGCGGCCTTGGAGGGACCCCCACGCGCAGCAGAAGACGACGATGTCACTTCACCGGGCGTGTACATTACGCGAGCCGAGGAGCGTCTTAGGAATATCTCAGAGCAAGTCGGCCTGGCTGAGCGGGAGCTGGTGGCGGTTCATGATTACCACTATCCTCGCGTGCCGCCGCGATCGGGAACGAAGCGGCGGGGCAGGTGGAAGTGGATCGAGTACTGATCCAGCGTTTTTCCCCCCGCTCGTGGGATATCGCGGAGTTGCTATTATTTCAAAGTTATCCTGTACCTGTAGCGATTCGCAACACTTTTTGCCCGCGTGTGGTCCTAATTTTTGCTCCTGATGCGTATTGAAATTACCATGTTATTGCTTTCGTTCTCTGTAGGGCGGGTCAGGGGAAGGATTCGCTCTACCCGTCCTGCCAATCGGGGCGAGGGCGAGCCGGGGGGCTTTCCAGCCGGGAGTTTCACGACTCGCGCGGAATCCCGGCCGGGTGCGGGCCGAGACTCGCCCACTCAAGTCTTGCGCAGATGCGGCCGGACGAGAGCCGCGCCTGATCGGCCTTTGTGGTGCGGTTGCGCCCTGGGAAGTCGAACCGTCGGGCTGATTTTTGGTTACACGCACCCCTTCATTCGGCGGGAACTTTCCCGCCCTTTCTCTCACCCTATAAATAGGCCTTGCCGGTTCTTATTCTTTCACCGGTTCAAAACACTCTCCTGCTTCCTGCTCTCCGCGAAGCTCGGCTCGTGCTCGCCTTCTGGATCTATCTCGCACGATTGGTGGCGACTCGGTGGAAATGGGCGGTGGCGGCGGCGATGCGGACGGTCGAAGCAAGTGCGCCTGGACCTTCTCAGAGCACGATTTCCCTCACGCCGTCATATCGGAACGCGAGTACCTGGATGCTCTCGGCGACCACGTCCCGCCTGGTTTTTCGGCGAGATGGCCCGGGGAAACAGAGAAGATCAACGATTTATCCAGGGATGAGCTCGCCATACCCCTGGCTCACTTTGAGGTGGGCCTGCGACTTCCCCTGTGCCCGAGGTACGCCAAGTGCTGAAGTACTTCGGGGTCGTCCTAGGTCAGATGACCCCAAACTCCATAGCCGTTATGGTGGGGTTCGCCTTCTTTCTGTGAGAGGAGTGAGTCGAGTTTAGTCTCGCTGTTTTCCGGAAGCTATTCTCCTTCCGGGCGAACCGGGATGGTACCGCCGACTTCTCTAGCGCCCACCTCAAGGTGCGGGAGACAGTAAATAAGAGTCAAAACTGGCTCAAAAAGTTCCTGTTCGTCAAAGGGGACTTCGGCAACGTCCCCTTCTCGCCGGTGCAGCTCAGCGAGGCGAGTTACCGTCCGCCCAGCCTAGGGGGCCACGAGGCCGACTTGTGCGGGTTCTTCGCCGGGAAGAACTTCGAGGTCGCGTATCTGCGCCGCCATCTTGATGACCTTGCCGCCGTCCCACCAGGGGGAGGTTTGCCACTTGTCACTACTCTGCCTTACCCTTTTATTCTCTGTCTCATCCCCTCTTCTTGGCAGGCGAGCGGGACATCCCTCTTCATCCCCCCTACGAGAGCGCTCGGATTGCCCCCTGGGTTCTCGCCCGAGCGCAGGCCGCGGACGCCGCTCAGCGCGACCCCCCGTCGGTCCCGGCCAAGAAGCGGCCGGGCGGCGGACAGCCCACTCCCCCGCCGAAAGTGGCGAAGACTTCGGGTCGGCAACCCGCTGTGAGCCAAGGGAAAGGCAAGGCCCCGGCAGATCTGCCGACCGAGGGATCCCCTCCCGTGATCGCTTCGACCAGCGAAATTCCCGCCGGAGCGGCGGGTACTTCGGGGCCGCCAGACGGGTCACAAACCGCCGCGAAGCCGGTGCCGAGAGGGCATCACAACTTCGGCTACGGCGAAAAATACCTGGACGAGCTCGGCGTCCCGCTCCTGTCATGGGACAAGGAGTCTAACCGCGCGGTGGTCTCGACTCTGCTGCCGAGCTGGCTGGAGCAGGACACCATCGGCGGGGAGGCGTATAATTTCTCGTTCGGCCTGTACTCACGAGAAGACGCCGCCATCTACGACAAAGAGGCGACGCGAGTGTTTGGTTCACGAGAGCGCGCGGGCCCAGCTACGCGGCCTGGAGCTAGCTCATATGGTAGGGAGGCGCTGCACCCAGCTGGAGCGGAACGCCACCTCCCTGAAGAAGTTGGCGGACGAGAGGGAGGAGGCCCAAAAGCTTGCTCAGGAAGATGCGAACCTTCAGAGGAGGCAGGCCGACGCGGCAGAGGAGTCCCTCGCGCAGTACCTGGGCGGGGTGGTATGTGCTCACCCTCGACAACCGCCCTTTCTCGCGAATCCACCTTATAACTTTCTTTTCCTCTTTTTAGGATGCCGCGATGGCCAGTCGGATGGGTGCTGAGATCGCCACCCTTGCTCAGGACAAGTCAGTGCTGGAGGCACGGGTACACGAGCTGGAGGCCGCCGCCGCTGTCCCTCCACCTGATAACAGGGGCTGCCTGCTCGCGCACCACTCTGACCACGAGTTGGAGGTGCTGATGCAAAAGAACGCCGCCAGCACTGCGAAGTACACGATGCAGATGCTGCGACGCGCGGATCTTCTCAAGAGCGAGGCGGCGGAGCTCTCGGCGGGCGACGTGGTTCCGGCGCTATTCCTCCCCGTACCGGACCCTGGAGACCAATCCTTCCAGCGCATTTAGGACTTCTCGCCCCGAATCTCGCGTCACCCCCGCTCTTTTGACATTTGTTTATTAGATGTATATATCATGCACGTTTAGCTGTTTTGAGACGCACGCGCGAGCTGTGCCTAGACTTCGTGATTTTTATCTACTATTGCTTTTATAAATGCTTTTTCGCCTGCCTCGGTATATTTGCTATTACCGCGCAGGGTGGCCTGCCTCTACGGCCTAGCCCTGATGATGCGGCTGCTTCGCCCATCAAGCGAGGCGAGCCGGCTCGTCCTTTGTCTGGGTTATCAAACTTCTTGCGGGCCCTCGCCTAGGTTTTCGCCTCCGTTCGGCCACCTTCCCTGGGGCTGGGGTGCTATGTTAGACCCCCCCCCCCCTTTTTGGTTAGCTTTTGTGATTCTGATCTGCTATTAACGCCATTCGAGTAGTTCCCGGCCTGGCCAGTTAGGTGGGAGCCCGACATCGTGATTTGTTCTGGGTCGCAAATCATTGCCATCGAGTGACTTCCGGCCCTGCCAGCTAGGTGAGAGCCTGGCAGTGGGATCTTCTCGAGGCTAGGGATGACACCGAGTGACTTCCGGCCCTGCCAGCTAGGTGGGAGCCTGGCAGCGGGAACTTCTCGGGGTCCAAACATATTACATCGAGTGACTTCCGGCCCTGCCAGCTAGGTGAGAGCCTGACAGCGGGATCTTCTCGAGGCTAGGGATGACACCGAGTGACTTCCGGCCCTGCCAGCTAGGTGGGAGCCTGGCAGCGGGATCTTCTCGGGGTCCAAACACATTCCATCGAGTGACTTCCGGCCCTGCCAGCTAGGTGAGAGCCTGGCAGCGGGATCTTCTCGAGGCTAGGGATGACACCGAGTGACTTCCGGCCCTGCCAGCTAGGTGGGAGCCTGGCAGCGGGATCTTCTCGGGGTCCAAACACATTCCATCGAGTGACTTCTGGCCCTGCCAGCTAGGTGAGAGCCTAGCAGCGGGATCTTCTCGAGGCTAGGGATGACACCGAGTGACTTCCGGCCCTGCCAGCTAGGTGGGAGCCTGGCAGCGGGATCTTCTCGGGGTCCAAACACATTCCATCGAGTGACTTCCGGCCCTGCCAGCTCGGTGAGAGCCTGGCAGCGGGATCTTCTCGAGGCTAGGGATGACACCGAGTGACTTCCGGCCCTGCCAGCTAGGTGGGAGCCTGGCAGCGGGATCTTCTCGGGGTCCAAACACATTCCAATTCTCTATGCAAGCTGGCTATGGCAATACTGGGGGGGGGGAGGAATTCATTATAACCAACGTGTTGCTTACAGGCGCTTAGGGAAAAAACCTTTTCAGGTCGTCTCCACTCCAGGTGAGACTCAGGGTCTCGCCCTCTACATTTTGGAGCTGATAGCCCCCTGACTTCAAAGCTTCCTTCACAATAAATGGCCCCTCCCAGCTGGGATTGAGCTTCCCTAAGGACGCTGACCTCCCTACCGCGTCTACCTTCTTCAGCACCAGGTCTCCTTCTGCGAACTGCTTGACCCTGACATGCTTGTCAAAGTATTTGGCCATCCTTATTTTTACCTCCTCCTGTCGGATGGCCGAAAGGTCCCTCAATTCTTCCACCATGTCAAGGGAGAGTCTCAGCTCCCCCTCATTCTCGGCTCGCCATTCCTCTCGGCCCTCTCTAACCGCCCCGACTCGCGGCGTTTGGACTTCAAATTCTACGGGAAGCACCGCCTCGCACCCATGGGAGAGCTTGAAGGGGGTCTCCCCCGTAGCCGTGGTAGGGGTGGTTCTTAGGGCCCAAAGAACTGCGGGGAGCTGCTCTACCTAGCTCCCCCTCAAATTCTCCACCTTCTTCTTGAGAAGATTGACGATGATCTTGTTCGCGGCCTCCACCTGCCCGTTACTCCTGGGGTGGTGGACCGAGGCGAACCTGAGGTCGATTCCAAGTTTCTCGCAGAAGCTGGTGAACTCGGCACTGGTGAACTGGGGTCCGTTGTCTGTGATGATGGCCTGGGGCAGCCAATGGCGACAGATGATCTCCCCCCAAACAAGGTTCTTGATCACTTGGGAGGTCACCTTGGCCAACGCCTTCACCTCCATCCACTTCGAGAAGTAGTCGATCATCACTAGGAGGAACCTTCTCTGACCGCTAACCTGGGGAAACGGTCCAACCAAATCCATTCCCCAGATTGCAAAGGGCCAGGGGGCCGTGATACTCTTGAGTTGTTGGGCCGGCTGTAGTTGGTGGGGGGCAAACAGCTGGCACTTATGACATCTCCTTGCGAACTCCGCGGCGTCTCGGCCCAGGGTGGGCCAGAAATACCCTTGCCTGACTATCCTTCCCTCCAGGGTCCGACTCCCGGAATGACTCCCGCACTCCCCGGAGTGGACTTCCTCCAAGATCCTCTGTGCCTCACCCTCGGCTACGCAGCGAGCCTACATCCCGGAGAGGGTCTTCCTGTATAGCTGCCCGTCCTTAAGGAGGTAGTAAGCTGACTTGTGCCTCAGCTTCTTCCTGTCTACCCCCTCCGGATATTCTCCCATGGAGAGGAAAACTACTACTGGATCCATCCACGAAGCTTGCTGGTCGATCTCCATGAGCTCCCCTTCTTCGATGGAGGGGCGGAACAGGTCGGTGATGGTGCCCCCTGCCCGGGGACCATGCTTTGCTAACTGGTCGGCTTGCTCGTTCTCTCTCCTTGGCACGTGTCGGATGGAGAAGGTCTGGAAGGTGCCTATGACCCCCTTCACTTTGGCCAAGTATGACTTCAGGGTGGGTTCCCTTGCTTCGAACTCCCCGTTGATTTGGGAAGTCACCACCATGGAGTCAGTGAGGACCTCCACATCCAGCACCCCCAGCTCCCTGGCCAGGCGTAGCCCCGCTATCACGGCCTCGTACTCGGCCTGGTTGTTGGTAATGGGAAAGTGCACTACCACCGTCTGCTCAATCCGAGTTCCTTGAGGGCTTTCAAGGACCACCCCCACCGCAAGGGAATGCCTCCCTGAGGCTCCATCCACTCTCACTTTCCAAGGAGTCGAGCGGATGAGTTCTTCCTCCGCTACTTCCACCACGTAGTCGGCCAGGAACTCGGCCATCGCCTGAGCTTTGATCGAGAGCCGTGGAACGAAGGAGACATCGAACTCGCTCAGCTCCACCGACCATTTAGCCAGCCGGCTTGAATGATCCACCCCCTCGAAGATGTTGCGAGGGGATGGTCGGTCACCACTCGGATTGAGTGTGCATGGAAGTAAGGTCTCAGCCGCCGAGCCGAGATGATTAGGGTGAATGCAAGCTTCTCCAAGATCGGATACCGGAGCTCGGCCTTCCTCAGGACCCGGCTGACGTAATAGACATGGAGCTATCTCTTTCCCTCTTCTCGAACCAAGACTGAGCTCAGAGCCTCTGCCCCGACCCCGAGATATAAGAACAAATCCTCACCCTCCTTCGGCCCTTGGAGCAGCGGAGCCTGTGTCAACTGCGCCTTGAGGGACTGGAATGCCTCCTCGCATTCCTTGGTCCATTCAAACCTCTGACCATCCCTCAGCGTTTTGAAGAAGGGGGAGCACTTCTCCCCTGCCCGAGAAAGGAAGCGACTCAGCTCTGCTAGCTTCCCTGTCAACCGTTGGACCTCCTTTGCATTCCGCGGGGACCCCTGCTCCAGGATAGCCTTGACCTTGTCTAGATTCGGCTCGACCCCCGCGGGGGTGAGGAGATGCCCCAAGAACTTCCCCCGGCTGGCCCCAAAGACACACTTAAGGGGATTCAACCGCATCTTGTATCTGCGCAGGGTGGCGAAGGTCTCCTTCAGGTCCCGGAGGTGGGAGTCCACATCCCGGCTTTTGATCATGAGGTCGTCCACGTATACCTCCAAATTCCTCCCCCTCTGCTCCTTAAAGACCCTATCCATCATTTTTTGGTAGGTGGTCCCAGCGTTCTTCAGCCCGAATGGCATCATCTTGTAGCAGTAGCAGCCGTCCCCTGTGATGAACGAGACATCCTTGATGTCCGAGTGGTGCATCCTGATCTGATGGTAACCTGAAAAGGCATCTAAAAAACTCATTACAGAAAAGCCGACGGCTGAGTCAACCAGCGCGTCGATCCGAGGCAAAGGATAACAGTCCTTAGGACAAGATTTATTAAGTAAGGAAAAATCGATACACAATCGCCAACGGCCGTCTCCTTTTTTAACCATCACAACGTTGGAGACCCAGCCGGGGTACTGAATCTCGGACACGAAGCCCGCCTTGAGAAGCTTTGCCACCTCCTCCCTTATGGGCTCCGCCAGCTTGTCCGCCGTGGACCTCTTTTTCTGCTGAACGGGGCGTGTTCCCGGGTCCAGGTTGAGGCGGTGGCAGGCCACATCCGCGTCAACCCCCGGCATCTCCACGGCGTTCCAGGCGAAGATGTCCACGTTCTTCTGGATGCACTCCAGCATCCTGCCTTGGTCCTCCGGGGTCAGCCCTCCGCTGACGCGAACCTTCTCCATCCTACCTCCCCGGGTGAGCACCTCCAGTTCCACCACTTCCTCTACCGCCTCCAGCCTGGACCGCTCCCCCCATCCTTCGGCATCCTCTTCCTCTAGAATGGGGACCTCTACCTCCATCTCTTCTCCCGCGCCCCTCACTTCGGCCACCTCCTCCAAATCTCCTCCTGCTGCCTCTCCTGCGTGGTCCTTCACTTCTGGATCCTCCCCTCCTGCCTCCTGCTCGACCTCCTCCATCCTCCGTCCCATCTCCTCGGATCCCTCCTGCCAAGATATGGTGTTCACCGCAGTGACATAACACTCCCGCGCGACCTTTGGGTCCCCCCTGACCCTGACCTGGACCCCCTCAGCGTTGAACTTCAAACACTGATGGAAAGACGAGGGGACGCAGCGGAAGGCGCTGATGAGAGGCCTCCCGAAGATGGCGCTGTAGCTGCTGGGGGCGTCCACAATGACGAACTTGCAGTTTCGGGACTGCCCCCCCAGGGTGACATGGAGGCCAACTCCTCCCTCTACTTCCTTCCTTTCTCCCGAGAACCCGAACAAGGGCCCGTCCGAGGCCAACACCCTGTTAGCCTCCACCTTCATCGCGTCAAACGCCTTTTTGAAGACGACATTGACGGAGCTCCCATTGCCCACGAGGATCCGAGAGACGGTGAAATTTTCGATGGCGGCCTTGATGACCAGCGCATCACAGAACAGATCCTCGTGGTCTGGCATATCACTCATGGAGAAGGTGATCCTCTCCTCCGGCGGCGGGGTTTGGGATGTAGAGGCGACGCTCCGCCGGTACATGGTGTGGAGGCTTGCCTTGCGGGAAGCCTCGATCTCCACTCCCCCGTGGATCACTCCGATCCCTCCTCGGGTCCCGACATCCACCCGGTCTTCGCAACGATCCTCCTCTGCCTGAGGCAGGACCTCCTCGATCCTCACTTCTTGTCGCGCCTCCTGCTGCTACTGCTGCCGCTCCCTATTCCCTCTCATCTCCAAGAATTCCGGGCACGTGGCTGTTGCGTGCCCTTCTTCCTGATGGAAGTCGCAATAGGGCAGCTCCACCCTGACCTCCCTTCTCCTCCTCCTCATGATCCCCCTCCTTGCTCCCAAAGCTATGGCCATGGCCTCCTCCTGATCGGGGAGCCGGGCCTCTGGCCCTGCCTCCAGCCCAGAGGATGGAACTGCTCTTGCCTCCCGGGATGGTGGCCCCTTCCGTAGTATCCTCTCGGTGGCCCCTGCCCCTGCCACTCAGGTCTCCAGCCCAGCCGGCGGTCGGGCTCCTGGTGCCCCACCTCGGCTGTTGTTGCCACTAGAGCTGCCTCTGCTCCCTCTGCCTAGGTTCTCCCCTTTTCTCCTCCTGCGCCTTTCCTCCTCTCGACTATTCTCCTCCTCGGTGGCCCACCTGGCTAGCTTTCTTGCGAACTCCTGATTCAACGCCTCCCCGTCGACCTCTCTCACCGCCCTCTTCATCAACTCCTCGTAGGAGAGAGGGGGAACTCTCTTCAGCTCCATTCGGAAGAACCCCTGCTGCAGGCCCAGGGTAAAGGCCATCATTAGACTATGGCCCGGCATCTCTTGGACCTGGGTAACTTCCTCCTGAAATCGATCCACATAGCTCCCCAACGTCTCGTTCACTCCTTGTTTAATGTGGAACAAAGACTCAGACTCCTTCTTCCTCTTCTTCGAAGTAGTGAACCTCAGCATGAACCCTCGGCGCAAGTCCTCGAAGCAGTAGATGGAACTAGCTGGCAGCTGGTGGAACCACTCCCTCGCCTTCTCCCGGAGAGTGATGGCGAAGAGTCGGCATTTGAATCCGTCCGACATCTGTTGGATGGAGACCACATCCTCGAACCATTGGACATGCTGGACCGGGTCTCCCTTCCCAGTGTAGTAAGACATCTCGAGTTCCCTGAACCCATCTGGGACTGGAGCTGAGGAGACCAGCTCGCTGAAAGGACTGCCCCCCCTGCCACTGGGGGAGCCGGCGAGTCTCGCGAGCCCAAGTCGCCGAACCTGCCTCGCCTTGGCGAGCCGGGGAAAAGCTCATGCCCTGAGAGCTCGCACCCTCGGCCTTCCTCAGCCACTTCCTTTCCAGCTCGCCGGCCAGGGGCGTCCTCGCCCAAAGAGGGGGAGGCCGCGATCTGGGCTGCCGGAGTCGAGTACTCGGCCCGCGCACCGAGTGCGATCTTGACGAGGCCCCGCACCTCATTCCTGAAGTCCTCCAACATCCCTACTGTTGCGAGAGGCGGGGGGGGGGGGGGGCGGCGAGTCCTGCCTGTCAGATCCTTATCCTCCCGTCATTGAGCTCGCCGAAGCTTTTCTTTACTGACCACTCTCCACGCTCACCGCACCAAAATGTTGAAACCGGAATCCGGCCTCTTGTGGAGTTCA
Source organism: Platanthera guangdongensis (assembly GCA_039583875.1). Classification (NCBI taxonomy): domain Eukaryota; kingdom Viridiplantae; phylum Streptophyta; class Magnoliopsida; order Asparagales; family Orchidaceae; genus Platanthera; species Platanthera guangdongensis. The sequence continues at coordinate 178,558,425 of CM077151.1, read as the reverse complement.
ACCCTTGGGGAAGGGGTGGTCTCGCGCCTACTTTGCTCCTGCAAGAAAAACAACGAAGAAGACAAGAAGAAACAGACCCAAGGGCTCGGCAGGGAGGTCCCACCACAAACCCGGAAGATCTCTGAGCGCTTCCCCTCCTTAGCCAGAAGCCGAGCTAAGGTACCCTCAGAGAGCACTTGAAAACGAGAGTAAGGAGGCACTAAAAGCGTGCCCTCTGAGGTACCACTTGGGTCTTATTTGTAGTTTTTTGGAGTCTGAACTGCCAATAACCAAAAGAACTGACCTGAAAATACCAAAAAGCCCTTGGTTGGGTCTGCCAACAGCCAAACTCCGCTGTTCTGAGGGGCTATTCGCACCCCTGGGGAGTCAGCTCGCCTCCAATCCTCCTCCGCGGGAGGCGGGCACGACCTGGCTCCAGCGGTCCGCCTATTCTTCCTGGGCGAGCGCGAGCCGGACCGCCGCGACCTGCATGTCTTCTGCCGGGGCGGACCGGCGGCCCGGTCGCGTGTAGGGGCTGGCCGGCGGCCACCGCGACCCCCCGATCGGCTCGCTAATCGCGGGTCGCCAAACCCATCCGCTTTGGCCAGCGGTTCTCTGCGCGACCCGCTCGCTCGCCTCGCCTGGCTCGCTCGCCTGAAATGGGCGGGAGCGGGCCAGCCTTCCTGCCGTATATCTGTTTGCCGCTTGGGTGCGGGTCGTGGGGCTAGGTCTGCTCGACTTCCCTGGCGGGACCCGCTCGCCGGACACGGGGTTGTACATCGATGACCTTGCTGTCGTCCCGCCCGGGGGAGGTTTGCCACTCGCCACTGCTCTGTATTGCTCTTTTCTTCTTTGGTTTAACCCTCTCTTCCTGGCAGGCGAGCGGGATGTTCCCCTTCATCCCCCCTACGAGAGTGCTCGGATTCCCTCCGGGGTCCTCGCCCGAGCTCAGGACGCAGACGCCGCTCAGCGCAACGCCCCGTCGGTCCCTGCCAAGAAGCGGCAGGCCGCGAACAGCCTGCTCCCCCACACAAGATGGCGAGGACTACGGGGCAGCAACTCGCCGGGGGCCAGAGAAAAGGTAAGGCCCCGGCGGATCAACCTGCCGAGGTTCTCCCCCCTTTGGTCGCTTCGACCGGCGACACCCCTGGCGAGGCGGCGGGCACTTCTGCGCCGCCGGACGGGTTGCAAACTGCTGCGAAGCCAGTGCCGAGAGGGCACCGCAACTTCGGCTATGGCGAGAAATACCTGGACGAGCTCGGCGTTCCGCTTTTGTCATGGGACAAGGAGTCAAATCACGCGGTGGTCTCGACCCTATTGCCGAGTTGGCTGGAGCAGGACACCATCGGCGGGGAGGCCTATAACTTCTCGTTCGGCCTCTACTCGCGAGAGGACGCCGCTATCTATGACAAGGAGGCGACGCAAGTACTAGTGCATGAGAGCGCACGGGCCCAACTGCGTGGCTTGGAGTTGGCCCATATGGTTGGGAGGCGCTGCACCCAGCTGGAGCGGAACGCCACCTCTCTCCAGAAGTTGGCGGATGAGAAGGAGGAGGCCTGAAAACTTGCTCAGGAGGATGCGGATCTCCAGAGGAAGCGGGCCGACGCGGCCGAGGAGATCCTCGCGCAGTACTTGGGAGGGGTGGTACGTGCTTACTCCCAATCACCGCTCCTTGCGAATCCGCCTTACGATTTTTTCCTTTTCCCAGGATGCGGCGACGGCCAGTCGGATGGGTGCTGAGATCGCCGCCCTTGGTCAGGACAAGTCAGCGCTAGAGGCGCGGGTGCGCGAGCTGGAGGCTGCCGCCACTGTCCCTCCGCCAGATAGCAGGGGCTGCCCGCTCGAACACCATTCTGACTACGAGTTGGAGGTGCTGATGCAGAAGAACGCCGCCAGCGCCGTGAAGTACCCAAAGCAGATGCTGCGACGTGCGGACCTCCTCAAGAGCGAGGCCGCGGAACTCTCGGCGGGCGACGTGGTGCCGGCGCTGTTTCTTTCCGTGCCGGACCCTGGGGATAAGTCCTACCAGCCCATCTAGGACTTCCCGCCCAGGATCTTGCATTGCCCTCGCTTCTTTTACGTTTGCTCATTAGGTGTATTCCCCATGTATTTTTTAGTTGTTTGAGATGTAAGCGCGAGCCGCGCCTAGACTTCGCGATTTTCATGTATTAATGTGCTTATACATGCTTGCTCGCCTGCCACATATGCATATTTGCTATTACTACGCGATGTAAATTCTCCTTTTCCGTGCTCGCGGTCGTTCACCTCGCGTTGTGTCGACGAGGTCGCATGCCTACGGATTTGGCTTAGGAGTCATAGGAGACCAGATCGGTCATCCTGTTAGGGGTGACCTGCCTCTGCGGCCCAGCCCCGCTGAGGTGGCTACTCGCCCACCAAGCGAGGCGAGCCGGCTCATCGCTTGCCTGAGTCATCAGATTTCTTGTGGGTTCTCGCCTGGGTTCTCGCCTCCTTTCGACCGTCTTTTTTGGGGGCTGGGTAGTTACGTTAGACCCCCCTTTCGGTTAATCTTCGCGACTCCAGTCCCTAATCAGCACCGTCGAGTGGCTTCCCCCCCCCCCCGCCAGCTAGATGAGAGCCTGGCAGCGGGTTCTGCTCGAGGTCCTAACATACTCCATCGAGTGACTTCCGGCCCTGTCAGCTAGGTGAGAGCCTGATAGCGGGATCTGCTCGAGGCCAAGGATGACACCGAGTGACTTCCGGCCCTGCCAGCTAGGTGAGAGCCTAGCAGCGGGATGTGCTCGGGGTCCAAACGTACTCCATCGAGTGACTTCCAGCCCTATCAGCTAGGTGAGAGCCTGATAGCGGGATCTGCTCGAGGCCAAGGATGACACCGACTGACTTCCGGCCCTGCCAGCTAGGTGAGAGTCTGACAGCGGGATCTGCTCGGGGTCCAAACGTACTCCATCGAGTGACTTCCAGCCCTGTCAGCTAGGTGAGAGCCTGACAGCAGGATCTGCTCGAGGCCAAGGATGACTCCGAGTGACTTCCGGCCCTGCCAGCTATGTAAGAGCCTGACAGTGGGATCTGCTCGGGGTCCAAACGTACTCCATCGAGTGACTTCCGGCCATGTCAGCTAGGTTAGAGCCTGACAGCGGGATCTTCTTGAGGCCAAGGATGACACCGAGTGACTTCCGGCCCTGCCAGCTAGGTGAGAGACTGGCAGCGGGATCTGCTCGGGGTCCAAACATACTCCATCGAGTGACTTCCGGCCATGTCAGCTAGGTGAGAGACTGACAGCGGGATCTGCTCGAGGCCAAGGATGACACCGAGTGTCTTCCGGCCCTGCTAGCTAGGTGAGAGCATAGCAGTGGGATCTGCTCGGGGTCCAAACATACTCCATCGAGTGACTTCCGACCCTGTCAGCTAGGTGAGAGCCTGACAGCGGGATCTGCTCGAGGCCAAGGATGACACCGAGTGACTTCCGGCCCTGCCAGCTAGGTGAGATCCTGGCAGTAGGATCTGCTCGGGGTCCAAACGTACTCCATCGAGTGACTTCCGGCCCTGTCAGCTAGGTGAGAGCCTGACAGCGGGATCTGCTCGAGGCCAAGGATGACACCGAGTGACGTTCGGCCCTGCCAGCTAGGTGAGAGCCTGACAGCGGGATCTGCTCGGGGTCCAAACATACTCCATCGAGGGCCAAGGATGACACCTAGTGACTTCCAGCCCTGCCAGCTAGGTGAGAGCCTGGCAGCGGGATCTGCTCGGGGTCCAAACATACTCCATCGCTCTATGCAGGCTAGCTATGACAGTACTGGAGTGTTGAAGAAATTTATTATAACAAAAGTATCGCTTACATGCTTCAGGGGAAAAAACGTTTTAAGTCGTCACCACTCCAGGTGAGACTAAGGGTCTCGCCCTCTACATTTTGGAGTCGATAGCCTCCTGACTTCAAAGCTTCCTTTATAATGAATGGTCCCTCCCAGCTGGGGTTGAGCTTTCCTATGGATGCTGACCTCCCTGCCGCATCTACCTTCTTCAGCACCAAATCCCCTTCCACGAACTGTTTTACCCTGACATGCTTGTCAAAGTACTTGGCCATTCTCCTTTTCACCTCCTCCTGTCGGATAGCAGAAAGGTCCCTCAGCTCCTCCACCCTGTCAAGGGAGAGTCTCAGCTCCTCCTCGTTCTCGGCTTGCCATTCCTCTCGGCCCTCTTTGGCCTCAACGACTCGTGGTGTTTGGACTTCAAATTCCACGGGGAGCACTGCCTCGCACCCATGGGAGAGCTTGAAGGGGGTCTCTCCAGTAGCCATGTTGGGGGTGGTTCTTAGGGCCCAACGAACCGCGGGAAGCTGCTCCACCCAGCTCCCCTTCAAATTTTCCACCTTCTTCTTGAGGAGATTGACGATGATCTTGTTCGTGGCCTCCACCTGCCCGTTGCTCCTGGGGTGGTGGACTGAGGCGAACCTGAGGTCGATTCCCAGCTGCTCGCAGAAGCTGGTGAATTCGGCACTGGCGAACTGGGGCCTATTGTGTGTGACGATGGTCTGGGGCAGCCCATGGCGGCAGATGATCTCCCCCCAAACAAAGTTCCTGATAACTTGGGAGGTCACCTTAGCCAGCACCTTCACCTCCAACCACTTGGAGAAGTAGTCGATCATTACTAGGAGGAACCTGCTCTGCCCACTGTCCTGGGGGAATGGTCCAACCAAATCCATTCCCCAAATGGTGAAGGGCCAGGGGGCCGTGATACTTCTGAGTCGCTGGACCGGCTGTAGCTGGAGAGGGGCGAATAGCTGGCACTTGTGGCATCTTCTTGCGAATTCCATTGCGTCATGGCCCAGGGTGGGCCAGAAGTATCCTTGTCTGACGATTCTTCCCTCCAAGGTCCGACTCCCGGAGTGACTCCCACACTCTCCGGAGTGGACTTCCTCCAAGATTCTCTGCACCTCTCCCTCAGCCATGCAACGAGCCAGCATCCCTGAGAGTGTCTTCCTGTACAACTGCCCGTCCTGGAGGAGGTAGTACGCTGACTTAGATCTTAGCTTATTCTTATCAGCCCCCTCCGGATACTCTCCCGTGGCGAGGAAAGCCACAACCAGGTCCATCCACGAGGTTTGTTGATCTATCTCCATGAGCTCCCCCTCGTCGATGGACGGGCGGAACAGGTCAGTAATGGTGCCCCCCACCTGGGGACCATGCTTTGCTAGCTAGTCGGCTTGTCCATTCTCTTCCCTGGGCACGTGTCGGATGGAGAAGGTTTGAAACGTGCCTATGACCCCCTTCACTTTGGCCAAGTATGATCGCAGGGTGGGCTCCCTTGCCTCGAACTCCCCGTTGATCTGGGAAGCTACTACCATGGAGTCAGTAAGGACCTCCATATCCGACACCCCCAGCTCCCTGGCTAGACGAAGCCCTACTATCACGGCCTCGTACTCGACCTGGTTGTTGGTAATGGGAAAGTGCACCACCACCGTCTGCTCAATTTGAGTCCCCTGAGGGCTTTCCAGGATCACCCCCACTCCTAGGGAATGCCTGCCCGAGGCACCATCCACCCTCACCTTCCAAGGAGTAGGGCGGGTGAGTTCTTCCTCCGCCACTTCAACCACATAGTCGGCCAAGAAGTAGGCCATCGCTTGAGCTTTGATCGAGAGCCGCGGAACGAAGGAGACATCGAACTCGCTCAGTTCCACCGACCACTTAGCCAGCCTGCCTGAATGTTCCACCCCCTCAAAGATGTTGCGGAGAGGATGGTCGGTCACCACTCGGATTGAATGTGCCTGGAAGTAAGGTCGCAGCCTCCTGGCCGAGATGATAAGGGCGAAGGATAGCTTCTCCAAAATCGGATACCGGAGCTCGGCCTTCCTTAGGACCCGGCTCACGTAATAAATAGGGAGTTGCCTCTTCCCCTCTTTACGAACTAAGACGGAGCTCAAGGCCTCCGCCTCGACCCCGAGATATAAGAACAGGTCCTCCCCCTCCTTCGGCACTTGGAGCAGCGGAGCCTGTGTCAACTGCACTTTGAGGGCATGGAACGCCTCCTCGCACTCCTTGGTCCATTCAAACTTCTGACCGCCCCTCAGTGTTTTGAAGAAGGGGGAGCACTTCTCCCCTGCCCGAGAAAGGAAACGACTCAGCCCTGCTAGCTTCCCATTAGCCGTTGGACCTCCTTAGCATTCTGTGGGGACCCCAGCTCCAAGATAGCCCTAACCTTATCTGGATTCGGCTCGACCCCCGCGGGGGTGAGGAGGTGCCCCAAGAACTTTCCCCTGCTGGCCCCAAAGACACATTTTAGGGGATTCAATCGCATCTTGTATTTGCGCAGGGTGGCAAAGGTCTCCTCCAGGTCCCGGAGGTGGAAGTCCACATCCCGACTTTTGATCATGAGGTCATCTACATACACCTCCAAATTCCTCCCCATCTTCTCCTTAAAGACCCTATCCATCATTTTCTGGTTGGTTGCCCCAGCATTCTTCAGTCCGAAGGGCATCATCCTATAGCAGTAGCATCCATGCCCTATAATGAACGAGACATCCTTGATGTCTGGGGGGTGCATCCTGATTTGATGATAACCTGAAAAAGCATCTAAAAAACTCATTACAGAAAAACCGACGGATGAGTAAACCAGCGCGTCGATTCGAGGCAAAGGATAACAGTCCTTAGGACAAGCTTTATTAAGTAGGGAAAAATCGATACACATCCTCCATCGGCCGTCTCCTTTTTTAACCATAACCACATTGGAGACCCAGCCAGGGTACTGAATCTCAGACACGAAGCCGGCCTTGAGGAGTTTCGCCACCTCCACCCTGATGGGCTCCGCCAGCTTGTCCTCAGTGGACCTCTTCTTCTGCTGAACGGGGCGTGTTCCCGGGTCCAGGTTGAGGCGGTGGCAAGCCACATCCGCGTCAACCCCCGACATCTCCGCGGTGTTCCAAGCGAAGATGTCCACGTTCTTCTGGATGCACTCGAGCATCCTGCCTTGGTCCTCCGGGGCCAGCCCCCCGCTGACGCAGATCTTCTCCATCCTGCCTCCACGGGTGAGCACCTCCAGCTCCACCACTTCTTCTGCATCCTCCAGCATGGACTGCTCCCCCCATCCTTCGGCATCCCCTTCCTCCGGAACGGGGACCTCTACCTCCATCACTTCTCCCATGGCCCTCACTTCGGCCACCTCCTCCAGATCTCCTCCTGCCACCTCCTCCTCTGCGCAATTCTTCATTTCCAGCTCCTCCTCTCCTGCTCCCTGCCCTGCCTCCTCCGTCCTGCGCCCCATCTCTTCGGCTCCCTCCATCAAAGAGATGGTGTTCACCGTAGTGACATAGCACTCCTGCGCCACCTTGGGGTCCCCTCTGACCCTGACCTGAATCCCCTCGGTGTTGAACTTTAAGCACTGATGGAAAGACGAGGGGATGCAGCGGAAGGCGCTGATAAGGGGCCTCCCGAAGATGGCGTTGTAGCTGCTGGGGGCGCCATAACCTACAGTTCCTGGAATGTCCCCCCAGGGTAACATGGAGGCCAACTCCTCCCTCTACTTCCTTACTTTCTCCTGAAAACCCGAACAAGGGTCCATCTGACGTCAGCACCCTCTTTGCCTCCACTTTCATCGCGTCAAATGCCTTTTTGAAGACTACGTTGACGGAGCTCCCGTTGTCCACGAGGATCCGAGAGACAGTGAAATTCTCGATGGCTGCCTTGATGACCAGCGCATCGCAGAATGGGTCCTCGTGGTCTGGCATATCGCTCCATGGAGAAAGTGATCCTCTCCTCTAGGGGTGGGGTTTGGGATGTGGAGGCGACGCTTCGCCGGTACATGGTGTGGAGGCTTGCCTTGCGGGAAGCCTCGACCCCTACTCCCCCGTGGATCACTACAATCCCCCCTCGGGTTCCAATATCCTCCCGGTCTTCGCAACGATCCTCCTTCGCCCGAGGCAGGACCCCCTCAATCCTCACTTCTTGCTGACCCTGCTGTTGCTGCTGCTGCTGTTCCCTATTCCCTCTCATCTCGAGGAACTCCGGGCAGCTGGCTGTGGCATGCCCCTCTTCCTGATGGAAGTCGCAATAGGGCAGCTCCACCCTGACCTCTCTTCTCCTCCTCCTCATAATCCCCCTCCTTGCTCCCAAGGCTATGGCCATGGCCTCCTCTTGATCGGGGAGCAGGGGCCTCTGGCCCTGCCTCCAGCCCGGATGGTGGAACTGATCTTGCCTCCCCTGGTAGTGACCCCTTCCGTAGTACCCTCTCTGTGGCCCCTGCCCCTGCCACTCAAGTCTCCAGCCCAGCCGACGGTCGGGCTCCTGACGCCCCCACCTCGGCTACTGCTGCCACTGGAGCTGCCTTTGCTCCCTCTGCCTAGGCTCTCCTCTTCTCTCCTCTTGCCCTTTCCCTCCTCTTGACTCCTTCTCTTCCTTCGTGGACCACCTGGCCAGCTTCCTTGCGAACTCCGGGTTCGACGCCTCCCCGTCGACCTCTCTCGCCGCCCTCTCCATCAACTCCTCGTAGGAGAGGGGAGGAACTCTCTTCAGCTCCATTCGGAAGAAACCCTGCTGCAAGCCCAGGGTAAAGGCCATCGTCAGACTATGGCCCGGCATCTCCTGGACCTGAGTAACTTCCTCCTGAAATCGGTCCACGTAGCTCCCCAACGTCTCGTTCACCCCCTGCTTAATGTGGAACAAAGACTCAGACTCCTTCTTCCTCTTCTTCGAGGTAGTGAACCTCAACATGAACCCTCGGCGCAGGTCCTCGAAGCAGTAGATGGAGCTGGCCGGTAGCTGGTGGAATCATTCCCTTGCCTTCTCCCAGAGGGTGGTGGCGAAGAGTCGGCATTTGAATCTGTCCGACATCTAATGGATGGAGACCACATCCTCGAACCATTGGACATGCTGGACCGGGTCTCCCTTCCCGGTGTAGTAGGACATCTCGGGTTCTCTGAACCCATCTGGAATTGGAGCTGAGGAGACCAGCTCGCTGAAAGGACTGCCTCCCCCAACCGGGCGAGCCGGCGAGTCTCGCGAGCACAGCTCGCCGAACTGGCCTCGGCCTGCCGAGCCGGGGAAGAGCTCGCGCCCGGGGAGCTCGCACCCCCGGCCTTCCTCGGCCACCTCCTTCCCAGCTCGCCTGCTGGGAGCGTCCTCGCCCAAAGAGGGGGCGGCCGCGATTTGGGCTGCCGGAGTGGAGCACTCGGCCCGCTTGCCGAGTGAGAACTTGACGGGGCCCAGCACCTCATTCCTGAAGTCTTCCAACATCCCCACCATTGCGAGAGGCAGGGGGGGGACGAGTTCTGCCCGTCAGATCCCTGTCCTCCTATCATTGAACTCGCTGAAGCTTTTCTTCACTGACCACTTTCCACACTCACCGCACCAAAATGTTGAAACTGGAATCCGGTCTCCTGTGGAGTTCGACCATTGGGGAAGGGGTGGTCTCGCTCCTACTTCACTCCTGCAAGAAAAACAACAAAGAAGACAACGAGAAACAGACCCAAGGGATCGGTAAGGAGGTCCCACCACACACCCAGTGTAACAACCCCATCCGTTCATATGATATATTCTAGAAGGTCCGGCCGGGGCCCCACAGGATATATCACAAAACAGTCGGTGAAGGTACAGGATGATACCAGAGTAGCGCATCGCACCTATCACAAGCATTCTAGCGGAAGCCTAAACTACTTGAAATCCTCATGAATGTCCAAACATAAAACTCCACATTTTATATACATATAGGAATGTCTTACAACATGTCAAAAGCGTTGGCCTTATGGCCTTACAGGGCTTTCAAACAGTGGCCTAAAACATATTGGCGCGCAGGCCGGCCACAATAAAAGAAAACATGCAAAAGAACACAATCGCCTTCGAGGGCTAGCAGCTAGCAGCAGCAGCAACACCAGCAGGAGTATCAACCTCTATGCGTCCCGCTCGGCTCTCCGGTACCTGTGCAAGGGACAAGCCACCCACCGGTGGCAAACAAAAGCAACGGTCAGCGTTCAGCTGACCAAATTATAACGACCCTACCCCTTCTCTCGGGGCAGCGGTATTTTTCCCTGCAGGCATATCATAGCACAAGTATGGCAAGCTATATCATCAAAAGGTGCTTTCACGCACACAAGCCATCACAACCGTTCGCCACCCGGCCCAACGGTCCGTGCACTCAGGGCACATTCTTGGTGTTCTGGCAACCTCTTGCCCACCACCGTATCAGGGTTATCACCCAACGGTAAATCTCTTGAGCATTTACTCCGTGGCGTGCAGCCGGAGTTAGTCCTCGGACACCGGGATGGCCCGTAGCCCCCCTTTGTGTCATGGCGCGCAGGCCGAAGACTCTTGCTATGCGCTCCAACAGACCGCACTTTTGGTCTCACGTCAGACGGACATAGCGCAGGTCGGATCCTCCACCCCCCGTTGCTCAAATCGCCTTGCCTTCTCCGAGTACAGCGTACTCATGGCTACATCAAAGGCGCGGGTCGGTCTCACCAATCCTGTTCCTGGCATTCAAGCTTGGGTAATTCACTATACCCATTTCCTCACAGCAACAGCGGGTCTTTCCTGGGCGCACCAGTACTTCCTGTAATTCCCGTCACAGGTGGACACCGCAAATTACAAATGTCAGGGGTCTTTCCTGGGCACACCAGTACTTCCTGTGACTCCCTCCACAGGTGGACACCCTATGACATCAAGCATCACAAAAAGGGCCTTTCCTGATCCCACCAGTACTTCCTGTGCCTCATTCACAGGTTGGACCCAAAACCATCACAAGGCTATTTTCCCGGGCTACCACCCCAGTACTTCCTGCTACTCCTTTTCGCAGGTCTAACCCGTAGACTCCATACACGACACGTTTATCACGGAGTCTTCTCCGGTTCGTATGCAACATCACCAATCCAGATCAACCTGTCCAGATGGGCTTCACACAGCATGCCTATTCCGTACTCCATTTCCGGATCTATATGCACAACAAAGGGGATTTCAAGAATCACCCAAACGACTCCCAAAAGCAGCCACCTCTTGGTGGGGGAATCAAAAGATATGCCAAAAAGGAAGCCTTCACATGGCTAGGAAGAAAAGTCGTTACCCTTGACGATCGCTTCGGTGCCATGGCCTCCAAGCTAGCTTGCAAGACTCGCAAGATCGTTTCCTCCGCAACGCTGGCTTCGGATCTCTCGTCGGTAAACCGCAGCACCACCAGCAGTAGCCCCTTTTCCTCTTCCTCCTCCTTTCTCTCTCTCTTTCTCTCTCTTGAAGAAAGATGAAGGCCAAATTCAAGTGAGCAACACTTCTCTGATTTCGGCCCTTAAGGAAAAAGGAGAAGAGGCTTCAGCCCTTGGATCCAGACTGAAGGAATGGACGGCCACGATTCTGCCAAAAACACATATTTTGACCAGACAGGGCCTCGAACACGGCCGTGTGCCAGGCCGTGTGCCTCAAGCGGTGGTCAACCGACTTATCCAAACCAGTGACACGCCCACGGGACACGCCCGTGTCAGGGGCCGTGTCACCAACACGCCTTCAGACACGCCCGTGTCTATGGCCGTGTACCTGGGGAAAAAATCCCAAATCATCCCGAGACTTCACACGGCCTGTGACACGCCCGTGTCCCAGGCCGTGTGCCCAGACACGGCACAAAGACACGCCCTGTCGAATTCTTTCGGCGGGCTGAGTTCGTCGCCTGATTTGACACGCCCTGTGACACGCCCGTGTCACAGGCCGTGTTCAACACTCGACGCTCACTTCTCGACACTCGACGATCGTTGAGCAAAAATCGTCGAGTATGCGACACGGCCTTGGACACGCCCGTGTCCTGGGCCGTGTGCATCCTCTCGACGAATCGTCGAGAGCAAAAATCGTCGAGACAAAGCCCAATCGTCGACACAACCTCGACACGCCCTGCGACACGCCCGTGTCGCAGGCCGTGTCACCTGACACGCCCTGGGACACGCCCGTGTCCCAGGCCGTGTCACCCAAATTTTCCTGTTTCAGAACTTTGGGCTGTTACAATCCTCCCCTCCTACAAGAAATTTCGTCCTCGAAATTTAAAGACAGGAAAGTAACAGAAACTAGCAAGAAAATGTAACAACATATATCTATATATATAAACGTTTATGTTACAATATTCTCGCTCCAAATTACAGAAACAATTCAGGGAACTCTGCTCGCATGGTTTGCTCGCGCTCCCACGTCAGCTCTTCACGGCCGCAGTTGTCCCACCGGACTTTCACCATACCGACCGTCTTGTTCCGCAACTGTTTCTCGGCTCGATCTTCGATCCGAATGGGTCTAACTCTCGTCGTTAGCCCATACTCTACCGGCACACGATCATCCGCGATCACTTGAGCTGGATCTTTCACGGCTTTCCGAAGCACCGAGATGTGAAAGACATCATGTAATCCACCCAAGTCCGCCGACAGAGCTAGCCGATAAGCTGCTTCGCCAACTCGCTCAACCACTTCAAAAGGACCCAAATATCTTGGACTCAACTTTTTCAATCGTCGAATCCTGGAGACACCTTTGAATGGCTTGATCTTCAAGTAGACCCAATCGCCAACCGTAAATTCAACGTTCCGGTGCTTGGCGTTGTAGTACTTCGCTTGTCGATCTTGAGCAATAAGCAATCTCTCTCGAATAGTCCGAATGGTTGAGTTTGCTTCATCCACCTCATTTGGTTTAACAACCCGGGCTTCACCCGCTTCTACCCAAGCCAAGGGAGTACGACACTTCCTTCCGTAGAGGGCTTCATATGGTGCCATCCCAATGCTTGCTTGGTAGCTGTTATTATATGCAAACTCGACCATATAGAGATGATCTTCCCATCTCTTTCCGAAGTCAAGGGCGCACATTCGGAGCATGTCCTCCATTGTTCTGTTGGTACGTTCAGTTTGGCCATCCGTTTGGGGATGAAAGGCCGTACTGAAAGTCAACTTCGTGCCCAACAGTCGGTGAACTAGCCTCCAATCATTTGACGTGAATCGCCCATCTCGATCACTTACGATGCTTCGAGGAACACCGTGAAGCCGCACAATCTGATCAACATATAATTTTGCCAAACTTTCAACCGAATCATCCCGCATGTTCGGAAGAAAATGTGCTACTTTTGTTAGCCGGTCAACAATGACCCAAATGGAATCATTTCCTCACTGCGATCTTGGCAATCCATGCACAAAATCCATGGAAATATCATCAAATTTCCACTCTGGGATCGGCAGTGACTTCAAATAACCGCCCGGCTTTTGGCATTCCGCCTTCACCATCGCACATGTTTGACATTTGGCTACATATAGGGCAACATCTTTCTTAAGCCCTGGCCACCAGAAAAGTTTCTTCATATCGTTGAACATCTTCGTGCTCCCGGGGTGAATGGAATACTTGGTATAATGCGCTTCATACATCAGTTCTTCCCTCAGTTTCCCCACATTCGGGACGCACAAACGGCCCTCTTTTCGCAAAAGACCGTCACTCCAGGTGAATTTGCCTTCTGGCCCTTCATTCACATAGCGCAAGAGATCTTCATCCAACTCCGTTGCCCGTCGAACTCGGTCCGCAAGGTCACATTGCACCTCGGTCCAGTTCAAACATGCACTGGTAGTGGAATTCTTGTCAACACAATAGATCTCCAATGCCTCCAATTCCTGGATAAGACGTTCATCATGCCTTTGTAACCAATTCGCTCTAGCCGGAACTCGCCGACTCAAGGCATCCGCGACAACATTCCCCTTCCCGGGTGTATAATGAATCTCGAACGTGTAGTCCCCAAGGAACTCCAACCACCTTCGTTGTCGCATATTTAATTCTTTCTGTTCCAAAAGATACTTTAGGCTCTTATGATCGGTATAGATCTCCACCTTCACTCCATAAAGGTAGTGTCGCCACAGCTTAAGTGCAAAAATCACCGCCGCTAGTTCCAAATCATGGACGGGATAGTTTCGCTCGTGCACCTTCAGCTGGCGTGAGCCATAAGCAATCACCTTTCCGCTCTGCAGAAGAACGCAGCCTAAACCGCTTCCTGAGGCATCACTATAAATCACAAAGCCATCGTTTCCACATGGCGAAGACAACACCGGCGCCGTGGTCAACCGAACCTTCAGCTCTTCAAAAGCTCGTGCGCACACTGGCGTCCAAACGAACTTCTGATCCTTTCGCATCAGTGTGGTTAGCGGCAAAGCGATCCGCGAGAAGTTCTCCACAAATCTTCTATAGTAGCCCGCAAGTCCAAGGAAACTCCTGACCTCGGCCACGAAAGACAATATTGGCCATTCTTGTATGGCTTTTATCTTCGCTGGATCCACTGCAATGCCCGCTCCACTCACCACATGGCCCAAAAATGCCACTGACGATAGCCAAAACTCGCACTTCGAGAACTTGGCATAGAGCTGATTTTGCCTCAACGTGTTCAACACCAACCGCAAGTGAATCTCATACTCAGCTTTAGACTTCGAGTACACCAGGATGTCATCAATAAACACTATCACAAACAGATCCAGGTACTCACGGAAAATACGGTGCATCAAATCCATAAACACCGAAGGCGCATTACACAAGCCAAAGGGCATGACTGTGAACTCATAGTGCCCATAACGCGTTCCAAATGCGGTTTTGGGAATGTCACCTTCCCGAATTCTTAACTGGTAATAACCAGACTTCAGGTCCAACTTCGAATAGACGGTAGATCCCACCAGCTGATCAAATAATTCATCAATCCGAGGTATCGGATACTTATTCTTCTCGGTCAGCTTATTCAATTCACGGTAATCTATACACAACCGTAACCCACCATCTTTTTTCTTTACAAAAAGCACAGGCGCGCACCAAGGTGACATACTTGGGCGGATATAACCTTGCTCTAGCATTTCTTGTAGTTGAACCTTCAACTCAGCCATCTCTTTAGGCGCAACGCGATATGGCGAGCGGGCCACAGGTTTCGCACCTGGCACCAACTCAATTGTGAAGTCAATCTCCCGCTGGGGTGGTAGCCCAGGGAGATCTGTGGGAAACACATCTGTAAATTCTGCCACAATCGGAACCTCGCACAACGTGGCCTTAGGCTCAACAGCCTGAATTAGTGCAAAGTAACACTCCGCACCCTTCCGAACAGCTTTGACTACCTGGAGTGCAGACATCAACGTCCCGCCTACTCCTCGCATACCCGCGAACTTGGTCTCCTGTTCGGTATTCTGACCCAACGTGATTTCTTTGGACTGGCAATCAATCATAGCATGCTGCTCCGCAAGCCAATCCATCCCAAAAATCACATCGAATTCCGATATTGGCAAAACAAATGCGGTTAAACAAAAATCCCGACTTCCTAACTGAACCGCCACATCGCAAGCTTGATCCGCAAGCATCCAACATCCATTCGGCAACACCACTCTGACGCTATCTGTCTTTGCACGACTGGGTATCCCAAGCCGCGTAAGAAACTCACTCGACAGAAAAGAATGCGATGCACCTGTATCAAACAGTGCTCGCGCCAGCGTGTCCCGAATCATCACAAAGCCTATGACAAACATGTCACACACACAAACCACAAACATAGGGGTACTAAGCTAAGCATACAAATAATTGCATCAGCAAAACTAAACTCATACCTGTGACCACGTCACTCTGCTTGATGGCCTCTTGCAGGCCAAGATTGTAGACTCGGGGTTGCGCCTGCGAGGCAGAGGAATCCACCACCGCCTTTCCTTTTTCCGCATAAGATGCTCCAGCCTTCTTTTCACTCTTTGGCGGCATCCGACAATCTCGCGCAATATGCCCCATCCGACCACAATTGAAGCAGGTACGAGTTTCTGGCTTGGAGGTTGCCCCTGATGTTGCTCCCGTTGCAACTGAGGAAGGAGCTTGTCCACTAGGCTTGGACTTCTTGCCCCATCTCTTCTTATAAAACGATTTTCCCGATCGGGGCGCCTTCCACTCTGGTTGTGTCATCACCAACGCTCTCTTCCCTTGCACCCTCTTCATGTCTTTTTCTAACGCGGTCGCAGTGTCAACCAACGCTTGGAAACCTTGGTTCACCGAACTGGACACAAGGAACCTCAGCTCGTCCCTCAGCCCTTCATAGAACCGATTAGTCTTCCTCTGCTCATCAGCAAAAATCGAACCCGCATACCGCCCCAAGCGAGTAAACTCATGCAGGTACGCGTCAACACTGCCATCGCCTTGAGTCAACCGTTGGAATTCATTTTCCATGGCTATCCGTTGAGCCACAGGAAGGTGCTTCGCCAGGAAGAGCCGGGAGAATTCTTCCATCGACACTTGGGTTAACGGACGACCCGCCAAATGATGCAACTCCATCTCATCCCACCATAAACGCGCTTCTCCTTCAAGCAAGAAGGTGGCTAAGGTAACCTTCTGGTGCTCCGCCGTTCCTATCGCCGTCATCACTCGCTTGACACGCGACAACCAGTCCTCAGCCTGCGTCGGGGTTCCCGCTCCCGAAAACGTAGGCGGATGGAAACTCATAAACCGTGTTAGCTGCTTCTCAGCCGCTCGAGGAACCACGTCCACGACAGGTTCAGGCCTTGTCACCACCTGTTCTGTCCCCACAGCCGCTTGTTCTTGCCTCAGTGGCTGGCCTTGGATCATGGTAAACAAGGCCTCCGCAACTAAACGGACATGCTCTGCAGACGGTGGAGGTGTAGGCACCGCAGCTGGTGCCGTACTTTCATCAGAACGCTGGGGCTCAGACGGCCCAGCTCCACTTCGTGTCACCTAAAGGTGGACAAGACACATACATTAGCGGTCGTACCCAAGCAAACAACACAAAATAGGAACACGCAGGTTCCTCAAACATACAAAAATGCATTCCTATCATGGACATTCAGGAGTTCAATCGTAGACTTTGGTGTGCACAAACACGTGCTCGCCACCCCACAAAAGAAGTCGGCCACGACTTCGAGAGGGAAAGACCAAGACAACCGATACCAAAAATGTAACAACCCCATCCGTTCATATGATATATTCTAGAAGGTCCGGCCGGGGCCCCACAGGATATATCACAAAACAGTCGGTGAAGGTACAGGATGATACCAGAGTAGCGCATCGCACCTATCACAAGCATTCTAGCGGAAGCCTAAACTACTTGAACTCCTCATGAATGTCCAAACATAAAACTCCACATTTTATATACATATAGGAATGTCTTACAACATGTCAAAAGCGTTGGCCTTATGGCCTTACAGGGCTTTCAAACAGTGGCCTAAAACATATTGGCGCGCAGGCCGGCCACAATAAAAGAAAACATGCAAAAGAACACAATCGCCTTCGAGGGCTAGCAGCTAGCAGCAGCAGCAACACCAGCAGGAGTATCAACCTCTATGCGTCCCGCTCGGCTCTCCGGTACCTGTGCAAGGGACAAGCCACCCACCGGTGGCAAACAAAAGCAACGGTCAGCGTTCAGCTGACCAAATTATAACGACCCTACCCCTTCTCTCGGGGCAGCGGTATTTTTCCCTGCAGGCATATCATAGCACAAGTATGACAAGCTATATCATCAAAAGGTGCTTTCACGCACACAAGCCATCACAACCGTTCGCCACCCGGCCCAACGGTCCGTGCACTCAGGGCACATTCTTGGTGTTCTGGCAACCTCTTGCCCACCACCGTATCAGGGTTATCACCCAACGGTAAATCTCTTGAGCATTTACTCCGTGGCGTGTAGCCGGAGTTAGTCCTCGGACACCGGGATGGCCCGTAGCCCCCCTTTGTGTCATGGCGCGCAGGCCGAAGACTCTTGCTATGCGCTCCAACAGACCGCACTTTTGGTCTCACGTCAGACGGACATAGCGCAGGTCGGATCCTCCACCCCCCGTTGCTCAAATCGCCTTGCCTTCTCCGAGTACAGCGTACTCATGGCTACATCAAAGGCGCGGGTCGGTCTCACCAATCCTGTTCCTGGCATTCAAGCTTGGGTAATTCACTATACCCATTTCCTCACAGCAACAGCGGGTCTTTCCTGGGCGCACCAGTACTTCCTGTAATTCCCGTCACAGGTGGACACCGCAAATTACAAATGTCAGGGGTCTTTCCTGGGCACACCAGTACTTCCTGTGACTCCCTCCACAGGTGGACACCCTATGACATCAAGCATCACAAAAAGGGCCTTTCCTGGTCCCACCAGTACTTCCTGTGCCTCATTCACAGGTTGGACCCAAAACCATCACAAGGCTATTTTCCTGGGCTACCACCCCAGTACTTCCTGCTACTCCTTTTCGTAGGTCTAACCCGTAGACTCCATACACGACACGTTTATCACGGAGTCTTCTCCGGTTCGTATGCAACATCACCAATCCAGACCAACCTGTCCAGATGGGCTTCACATAGCATGCCTATTCCGTACTCCATTTCCGGATCTATATGCACAACAAAGGGGATTTCAAGAATCACCCAAACGACTCCCAAAAGCAGCCACCTCTTGGTGGGGGAATCAAAAGATATGCCAAAAAGGAAGCCTTCACATGGCTAGGAAGAAAAGTCGTTACCCTTGACGATCGCTTCGGTGCCATGGCCTCCAAGCTAGCTTGCAAGACTCGCAAGATCGTTTCCTCCGCAACGCTGGCTTCGGATCTCTCGTCGGTAAACCGCAGCACCACCAGCAGCAGCCCCTTTTCCTCTTCCTCCTCCTTTCTCTCTCTCTTTCTCTCTCTTGAAGAAAGATGAAGGCCAAATTCAAGTGAGCAACACTTCTCTGATTTCGGCCCTTAAGGAAAAAGGAGAAGAGGCTTCAGCCCTTGGATCCAGACTGAAGGAATGGACGGCCACGATTCTGCCAAAAACACATATTTTGACCAGACACGGCCTCGAACACGGCCGTGTGCCAGGCCGTGTGCCTCAAGCGGTGGTCAACCGACTTATCCAAACCAGTGACATGCCCGTGTCAGGGGCCGTGTCACCAACACGCCTTCAGACACGCCCGTGTCTATGGCCGTGTACCTGGGGAAAAAATCCCAAATCATCCCGAGACTTCACACGGCCTGTGACACGCCCGTGTCCCAGGCCGTGTGCCCAGACACGGCACAAAGACACGCCCTGTCGAATTCTTTCGGCGGGCTGAGTTCATCGCCTGATTTGACACGCCCTGTGACATGCCCGTATCACAGGCCGTGTTCAACACTCGACGCTCACTTCTCGACACTCGACGATCGTTGAGCAAAAATCGTCGAGTATGCGACACGGCCTTGGACACGCCCGTGTCCTGGGCCGTGTGCCTCCTCTCGACGAATCGTCGAGAGCAAAAATCGTCGAGACAAAGCCCAATCGTCGACACAACCTCGACACGCCCTGCGACATGCCCGTGTCGCAGGCCGTGTCACCTGACACGCCCTGGGACACGCCCGTGTCCCAGGCCGTGTCACCCATATTTTCCTGTTTCAGAACTTTGGGCTGTTACACCCAGAAGATTTCAGAGCGCTTCCCCTCCATAGCCAGAGGCGGAGCTAAGGTACCCTCAGAAAGCACTTGAAAACTGGAGCACGGAGGCACTGAAAGCGTGTCTTCTGGGGTACCCCTTGGGTCTTACTTATAGTTTTTGGAATCTGAACTGCCAATAACCAAAAGAACTGACCTGAAAATACCAAAAAGCCCTTGGTCGGGCCTGCCAACAGCCAAACTCCACTGTTCTGAATAGCTATGTGCAGTCCAACCTGGTCTGCCAACAGCGTGGCTCCGCTGTTCTGAGAAGCTATTCGCACCCATGGGGAGTCAGCTCGCCACCAATCCCTCTCCGCGAGAGGCGGGCGCTACCTGGCTCTAGCGGCTCGCCTATTCTTCTTGGGCCAACGCGAGCCGGGCCGCCACGACCCGCCAGTCCTCTGCCGAGGCGGATAGGCGACCAGGTCGCGGGTAGGGAGTAGGCTGGCGACCGCGATGAACATTAGAACGGCTCGCGGATTGCGGGTCGCAGATCACGGGTCGAGCGGGCTGGCAGCCAGGAGTCGCCTCGCCTGGCTCGCTCGACTGAACTGAGCGGGAGCGGACCAGCCTCTTGCCGCATGTCCACTTGTTGCTTGGGTGCAGGTCGCGGGACGGGGTCCGCTCGATCTTCCTGGTGGGGCCCGTTCGACGAGCACGAGGTTGTACACTTACTGTTTAGGTTAGCCCAGGACTGCCCAAGGTATTCCCCGTGAAGGGCTCTCGAAGGCACTAGGAACTACGATGGGATTACGCCCAAAGCTCACTTTCGCAAGGCACATACTATTATTGATTTCTATCAGATTTTCCAAACCCTTACTTGTTGTACTGGACTAACCCTAGAGTATTTGACACTTCCTCCCCACGGGAAAGGCGATCTTCCGTCGATCCCTAGCACCACCTAACACTAGCCAAACCAACACTCTACTCATCTTATCTTCCAAAGGTGAACTCATTTTAATTATCCAACCAGCAAACATCTAACCCCAACTCGTGTGCCCAAATTCATATTCCAAATTAAATTCCGTAGTTTTACTAAATACAGACCAACCCAAGCTATATGACGTATAAAATGAGATGTACCTAAAATATTCATCCAGTAACCCTATAATAATTAATGGAGGGCTGTCATGACCTCTTTAGCTTAAATTCAAAATTTCATAATATTCCTAATTTATCTCATAATTTATTTAATTATTTTTAGTAATCCAAAACCCAAAGTTTGAACATGATGCACCAACACCCGACAAGTAAATGCTCCATAAAATTTATGATAAACATAATATGACTATTAAACATAAAATCCAAAGTTTCTCAACTCTTCAGCAAGTTTTAAGCCCCTAATTAATTAATTCAATATAAATATAATAAATGGAATTAAATAGAGAAGTACCTTAAACTATTTTCCAAAAATTACACAAAATTTACCATGGCTATAGCATGATAATAAATCATCACTGACTAAGTTTCATAACATTATAAGTTATTTTCACCATGATATAATCAAAATCATTCTTAGGGGCAACATAAAGATTATAACTACACGTATAAGCTAATTTCTTCCAAATATCCTACAATAATTTCCAGAGACTCATATTTTTATAAAAACTCTTCTACCAAAATATCAGAAGTATCCAAGGTGATATGACTCTTCCATATTTTCCTAAATGTTAAAGACATAAACTGACCCTAATTAGTTTAAGTTGTGTGCCTAACTCTAAATGTCACCAAATTCCTCTCTAGGGCATTTCACCACTCTAGAATCACATGGGCTAAACACCAAGTACATACAACGACATATGGTGATATGTCCTTCACAAACCCCCAAAGTTCAACCTTAGGGTTTGAACTAGAGTCCTAGGGCTAACCCACCCAAATCCATCTCAAACACCATGAGAGGGTGTTTTTACTAACCATGGGTCTCTGGGCAAAGTCCCACCCCCTTTGGGTGAGAATTGGCCCCTCCATGCCCCAAACACTCTTTGCCCAAAATTAACCCCTTAAGGGCCAAACTTTGGTCTCACGAAAACCCATCCAAATCAAATCCAATTGGTCTGAATTTTTAAACACAGTCATTCCATGACCCTAAGAGATAGACAACAGAAGTTTGGTGGGTTTAGAGGTCATTAGACCCCTTAAATAATTCATGCAAAGGTTATTAAATTTCTACAAAAACTTTAGGAAACTTTTTCCAAAAATTCTCATTTTTGGATATATTATAGGTATAGGTAAGCGTGACCCACAACCAAACTTTCAAGTCATTTGCATGGATGGATTGATGGGGGCACTCAATTTAGTCTCTGGTCAAGCCTATGTATAGGCTGTAGTATTTTGAGTGTTGTGGTCAAACCACTTACCTAAATGGGTTGAAATCAATTTTAAATTCAAGTAGACTTCAAGGGCTATAATTTTTATGTTGGCCACTTTTTAATGTGTAGCACCTAAGTGTCCCATTTATTTAATTTAAAGTGGGCATAGTAAAGGGTTAAAAATGTAAAAGCTTAATTAACATTTATATATAGTACAATGTTCATCTTCTTCATGAACCCGACAACAACCTAAAAAAAGAAACACCTGTAGCTTTTCCCAAGCCAAACGCCTGACACCGAGCCATGTCCCTGGCCAGCCACCGCCACCACCACCTCCGTCGAGATGATGGCTATCGCCCGACGGTGGTTTGGCCACCCGAGGTGGTGGTTTACGGCAAACCCTCCACCATGATTTTTTTTGGAAAACTCCATTTTGTCTCACTTGGATCGGCTCGTTTGAGACTGATTTCTCAGCAAAATTTGATCTAAGATACTAGCACAAGGGGAGAGGAGGAGAAGCGGACCTTGTTTGGGGTTCGATGACGGCGGCGGCGGTGGTCGGCCATGGCGTTTTTCCTCTCCAGCGAGCTTGCCCGATTCCTCGATCCTCCACCAAAACCTTTGATCCAATACGTTATTTTGAATGCCAAGGACGTTTTGAAGGTGATGGGAAGGTCAGAAGTTGAAATGGGGGCTGCATAGGGGAATTTATATTTTTCATGGGAGGGGAGGTGAAGGGTTGGTTGGCCATGGTGGTTGGGCTCCCCCCATTAGTGTTGGCTGGCTGTAATTGATAGCATCATCATCACAAGAGGCAAGGGAGATGAATGGGGACAATGGAGAGATGAATGGAGTGGCCCATGGCCTCCCTCCATAACTCCTCTCTCTCTCTTTTCCTCTTTCTCTCTCATCCATTAAGGAGAAAACTCCCATTTTCTCTCTCCTAGTCACCCCCTCCGAATTTTATGTGGCATCCCACATAAATATCAGCATCCTAAAGTTAATGGGTCACTCAAGTTGGGCTTAGCCCAAGTGGCTTGGGTTGGTTAGGTCATTTAGGTTAGTTTGACCTATTTTAGGGTTGAGTTGACTTGGTCAATTTGACCATTTGGGTCGACCCCAATGGGTCCTTGGTGAGCCATTGGCCTCCCCTAAGGTCTAGGGAGACTTGGTTAGGGTTGGTTTGACACCATGTAGGCCACTTTACCGTTAATAAGGGCACTTTGACCACCTTGGAGCTAGGGTTGACTTTGGTCAACTTGACCACTTGAGTTGACCCAAATGGGTCCTTAGTGACCTAATGTACCTCTTAAAGGGTTAGGGAGGTTTATGTGGGGTTATTTTGGCAAGTTGGAGGTCCATTGGCCCTAGATAAGCTACTTTGACTATTTTAACATTATGGTTGACTTTGGTCAACTTGACATTTTAAGTTGACCCCAATGGGTTCTTTGTGACCCAATGAACCTTCTAAAGGGTTAGGAATGTTATGGTGGGGTCAAATAGTCA
Organism: Platanthera guangdongensis; assembly: GCA_039583875.1. NCBI lineage: Eukaryota > Viridiplantae > Streptophyta > Magnoliopsida > Asparagales > Orchidaceae > Platanthera > Platanthera guangdongensis. Next base: position 178,535,285 of record CM077151.1, on the reverse strand, counting down.
AGATGAGACCCTAAAATCAAACCCTAGGTTGGGTAATTGGAAATTGTTATGTGCAGAACATGGTGATCTCACCTTCATTCCTAAGTTCACTTGTTCTCATGGGCTTCCTAGAGTTGTCATGACCTAGTCATGATAAAACCACTCTTAGGGGTCTAGTTGGAAATGTGATGTTACTGTCCTAGACTGTGTTATTGTGACACACCCACTCTTTTAGTTCCTACCTTGGCATTGTCTCAGCACTTAGATATTAGTATGTTGAGCGCGCTAGTTTTTGATCTTTTCACCGCACCACATAGATCTGACTACGCGACACATCTGACTATTCATTTCTCTGCGTGTCCGTCTACGAGTCTATCCTCGTCTGTGTCTGATTCTTTGGCTATTGTGCCTCTAGGTGTGGTGCCACCATCACATACTTATATACCACAAACGATCGCAAGCATTTATCCACCGCCTTATGATGACCCTCATTTCCACACGTTAGTGGCCACGGATAGGCCACATGAGTTGTATCGCACGCACATCTTTTCACACTCGGGAGCGTCCAACTCTTTTAGTATTTATGATGAGCGGTTTCCCTTGGCATATCATCATGCCAAGCATGAAAATATTAATTATAAAATTAGGACTGTGAATTTGAAGACTATGAAAATCATCTTTGATTATAAGGCTCCCGTACCCCCGGACTTAACCCCCTTATCCTCTGTATTTGGGGTAAGTCATGTAGCCCACAGTTTCACCCCTCACGATAGTATGATACTTTGGTGCCTTTTAAGATAATTAATCACTCAAGTTGCGTCATATTATTTACTTGCTAGTTATCGCTAAAACTCGCACCATATTATGCTCATCATGATCACATTTTTATAAGCACATTAATGAAGCGCTAACCACACCATATAAATTTTATAAATTTCATGCTAGCTTACATAAAGGGGTGTCTCACTATATTTTTGGCGATTTAGTTTTGGTGTGTCTCTTCCCTGAATGGTTGCCTTCGGGCAATATAGAAAGATGGCGAGTTGGTGAGCTGGACCTTTTTGGGATATTAAAGAAATTGGGAGAATACGCATATCATTTTAAGTTTTCCACTGATTGGGGTATTACCCATATTTTTAATGTTTCTAATTTAACGTCATATGTTTCTCCTCACTTGAATTATCTGCATGTCCGTTTGGGTCCACTTTGTTTTCTTATGGTTTGGGTAGTGAGCTTGTTCCTTGATCGCTCTCTTCATCGGTCTTCACTGGAGGTACATTGGTTGTTGATGTAGAAACTTGTTTTCCTTTATTGCCTAATGCTTTTCCAAGGTTCTCCTGGACCACATTTTTGCATGACAGGATACTCGAAGATGAAGTGCTCTCCTCGCCAAGTGGTTTTGCTTGCTGCTACATGGTTCTTTTGGACGATGCTCTCATGCACCGGTACATTCAGACCAACTCATCGGGGATGAGTAGTTTTGAGCGGGGGAGGATTAATGGAGATGTTGCTGACATGGCCTCCATTGATCCCCGTCTTAGAGAGTTTGTCGATTGTGATGATAGCTGCCGCAAGCTCTAGGATGGGATCGACGTCCGCCCCCATTATTTAAAAATATATAATTATAAATTAAATAATTATAATTATATATTTTTAATAATTGTATTATTTTAGCAATTTTATTCTAAGTATTTATTTCATGTTTTAATTTTCATTTCATGTGTAATGATGGGTGCTTATAACCATTATGTGTTGTTTTAATTATTTCAGTTCATATGCTATGATGGGTGCATATAACCATTAAATTTTCAATTTTGAATTTTGAATTTTGAATTTTGAATTTTGAATGAAGGGTTGATTGAGTGGTGTAAGCCTATATATAGGCCATGATATTTGTCATATTGTTGTAGAGAAGAAGAATAAGAAAACAATCCCCCTAAAATCTTTTTGAGATCCTCCTTCCCCCTTTGCAAAATTCAGCCACCTCCCTCCCTCGCCTCCTCTTGGCCGCCGGCCAACTCTCCCTCCCCTCTCTATTCCGGCCTCCTCTCTTCCGCCTCCTCCTATCCTTTCCTCTCTAAGGAAACCCGACGTCTTCCACTTCATAACTGACCCCCCTATCTCCCTAAAACCAACCACCAACAAAGAAGACCAAGCAGGACTCATTCTTGAAGAAATCAGCCAAGGTGCAAGGATCTTCCTTGTGAGTGTCAACTCCGATGTTAAGCGACCAAGGCAGACAAGTTCTTCTTATTCCGGCGTGACTCCGGCGGAGTCATTGAAGAATGATCCAAGTAGAGAAAATCGGAATCATCCATTCCGATTGGGTAACGAAAATATTTCTACTTTGTGTGATTTTTCCCTCTTAGATTAATTTTTGTGGTGGTTTACATTAGCGTAATTTTGGAAGCATTGAAATTTTGTGGTTTTCTCTCGATTGATCTTTGTGTTTCATCTAATTTTCATTTATGTTCGAGAGGTTTGGCGAACCTTCGTTTTCCTTTGTTGGGAGAGGTCTAGCGTTTTCGAATCGTTATTTTTGGTAGATCTCTTTTGGTACAACCTTCGCTCGATCGGACCGGGTTGGTTCTTTTAGCAGGAAAGAATATTGTCCTATCGCCTCTAATCGATCCTAATTGGTTTGGCTACCAGTACGCTAGCATATAATTGATAGAATTAATTAACGTGGTGCTGCGTAGAACGATTGTGCGAGTATAGGATTTGGATCAAAGAGAGGTATATATGCTAGTCCGTGGATTTATTCATTGTCAAACGTGCAAGCCTGCATCAATTGGTAGTTGTACTTTTTATGTATGTGCATTGAAATATCGTGGAAGTAATTTTATTTTTGTATTTTAATATTATATTATTTCATTATATATGTCATTTGTTTTGATTAATACATTTGTATACTTTATCAAATCACTTTTGTACACATTATTATCATATATAAAACTTCTACTCATGTGGATCCTAATGCATATCTACATAATTTTCTAAAAACTTAAGTAAATGCACTAGATAGCAAAGCATGACCACTTCAATGTTTTTGCTTAATTGAAATGCAAATTTTATCACATTGTGGCTTTGTATCTTTTCTTGATATTTTCTAATCATGCTTGCAATTATATCTCAATAGAATAACATCTCTTGGGACATTAACTCAAACATCAACTTTTCAGTTTTAAAACTCATTATCCTTTAAATGCTCTTACTTTCTAAAAAGATGTTTGTTTTTAAGAATGCTTATTATACTTTCTGATGTGATTATTACTTTCACTTATTCATGATTTTTTTAACAAGTGGTATCTTGAAATAAAAATGCTTACTCTATCATTTCATTTTTGTTGCTTACTACTTTATGTTGCACCATGCTTATTTCTAACAAGTGGTATTTAACAAGCTTTTTATAGCATCAATTTTGCTTATCTAGATAGAACAAACTAATTTTGTTTGCATACATTCACTTCTACCTTCCTTTAATACAATCAAAAGGGGGAGAATAACATGCATGAACTTAAAATTTTAGAGGGAGTACATTGAAAATTTCATAGGAAATATCTATGTAGGTGGAGTAATCATATAAGAGTGCATATATTATCTTATTACTCGATCATGATTAATATTCCAGTAAGTCATCCCTACCAATCTTAAAAGGTACATATTCAACCCTACTCACTTTTGCTAATAACAAAAGGGGGAGAAACAAATTGAGGAATCTAGTTGAACCGATTTTTTGGCGGAGCAAAATATATATGGAACACTTATTTAGGGGGAGGCCTCATATACGAAGAGTATGTTTTACTTTAAAGCTACTATATCATAAACTTATTATTCATGCATATATTTTACCACACTAATCTATAAACATAAATGGTCTTAAACTCACGAATTTCTCATATAGGTATTTGTTATTATCAAAAGGGAGAGATTGTTGGAGCATGCATTATACATCTCTTGGTTTGAGAATATCAAATACCGTGATTTTTTTGATCTACTCTTTTGTGTGTTTATAATGTGCAGGTTATATATGTTTAATGAGGAGACAAGTCCTCAGCCATGGGCATGATCCATGGGTGTGTACACTTTAGAAAATAACAAAATGACGAGTTTTTTGTGTAAAATTTCAAATATCCATATCTTTCAATCCGGGAGGAGTTAAGGAACATGTCACCCCATTCCGGAATGAGATCGATGTCATCTACACTCTGGAAATGGTTCAGATGGAAAAATTGAAACGGATATATCGCCAGGCTATAGCCACTATTGCTCGACGATAGCTCTACGATCGAATAGTCCAGCAAAAACCTCAGAATCATGGGACACGTGGCAACTAGATAGGATATCGCTGATTGGAGATAGCTAGTGTCACCGGGAGATATCGCTAATATATAAAAGTGATTCATTTCTCTGTGGAGATTAAGGATTATAGAATTTTGAGTGTTCCTTCCTGTACCACTGGTCTTGAGAGCTCCAGCATCGAGAAAGACTCCAACCTCGCAAGACGGTTCAAGAGCGGCGATGCGACGACACGTACACGGCATCTGAAGCAATCTTGATATGGATTTGTCGTCATATTTTGTAATGACCCATTCCACCTTTCTTGAACTCAATCACTAGGCCTTAGGCGTACCGTTACCGGTCTGGAGCCCAAGTACCCCAACCCCTCTCCATCCAGGCGGGTTGTTGGTGGCCACAACCTCCCTTTGATGAGCGAAACTTGATAGTCAAGCGCGCACTACAGGGACTTCCCAGGAGTTGACCCATGCCAGTACTACTCTAGTCCAAACTATAGAGTTTTTCCAACTCTCATCACCAATTGAGCTGTAGCTCAATTAATGATGAGGAGTGAAGGAACTCCATAGTTAAGCATGCTTGGGCGAGAGTAGTACTGGGATGGGTGACCTCCTGGGAAGTCCCCTTGGTGCACGCTTGACTATCGAGTTTTCCTCATCAAAGGGAGGTTGTCGCCGCCAACAACCCGCCAGAGTACTGGAGAGGGGTTGTAGTGCTTGGGTTGCAGCCCGGTAGCGTCTCCTAGAGCAGAGCCATGACATTGTCACGTTGGATCGGCTAGGGGCGTTACATATTCAACGCTACATTTAGAGATAGTTCTTAATTATAAAGATTATATTTTATCATTATTTGCATTGTAATCGTTATGAGAAAATCACTGACTTGTGTGTGGCGTCTAGTTCCGTGTGTGGCTTAGGAGGAAATCGTCGCCTTGTGCGTGGCATCTAGGTCCTTGTGTGGCTTAGGAGAAAATCGCCGCTTTGTGAGTGGCGTCCAAGTCCTTGTGCAGCTTAATGAGAAATCATTGCCTTGTGTGCAATGTCTAGATCGTAGTTAGATCTAGGGGAGTGTTGGGTACATTGGAATATATGTACCTGATTTGAAGAAGTCTCACCCTACTCAATGATATACATTAAGGTGTATTTGATGTACTTTAAGTTTATTTGTGCAGGTTAAGTAATTGCAGGTTTGTAGAGAAAAGTTTCTAAGTACATGTGTCGACACCTAGAAGAAAAGTATCGACACTTAAAAAGGCTTGTGTCGACACCTAGAGAAGCTGTGTTGACACTTGGAGTAATTGTGTCGACACCAGGAATGCAGAGTCGACACAAGAAGGAAAGTGTCGACACATACAGACAGTGTCGACACACAATAAAGAAATGTCTAAAGAATCAGTGTCGACACTTAGAAGCAGTGTCGACACCCAGAGGAACTTTGTCGACAGCAAAAGTGTCCACACTAGGAAGCTGCGTCGACACTCAGAAAAACATCAACAAAGTTCAAGTACTAGTGTCGACACTAGGAGGCTATGTCGACACTTAGCAAACTTCAACAGAGTTTAAGTCCAAGTGTCGACACAAAGGAGATGTGTCGACACTCAGCAAAAGTCTCAACACATGAAGAATGTGTCGACACAAAGGAGATGTGTCGACACTCAGCAAAAGGTTCAACACAGAAGGCATGTGTCGACACAAAAAAGATGTGTCGACACTTAACAAGTTTCAACACAAGAAGATGTGTCGACACAAAGAAGTTGTGTCGACACTTAGCAGAAATCAACTAAGAATTGAAGAAGAAGGACTTGTGTCGACACACATAATCAGTGTCGACACATTCTGAAGAAGCAGTGTCGAGAAGCAGTTTCTACAAAACAAGGAGTTGTGTCGACACCATGAAGGCTAGTGTCGACACTTAGTCTACTTGTGTCGACACTTGGTCTATTTATGTCGACACTTAAAGACTATCTGTCTCGACACTTTCAGACAGTGACAGAGTTTTCAAGAAGTGACTGGATGACTTGACAGCTGCCATTTCAACCGGTCAAATGCTACTGCCAGAGCTGTCAGATGTTAGTTAGAAACCGGATCAGCCGGTCACCATGAAGAAAGCCTATATAAAGGCTTATTCCTTCAACAGAAGGAGATTGATAGAAGAGAGAAGCAATCATTGAAGTGAGAAACAACAAACAAGTAGAAGACTTTCAAGTGAAGATCTAAGAACTTGGAGAGAGAAAGCTCCTTCTAAGAAGACAGCTATTGAACCAGGCTGATAAGAAAGTTTCAGATTGAGATCTGATTCACAAGTCAGCAGTTGATTGAAGATTATCTGCCTAGAGATTTAACCCTACTGTGTTCTAATTCAAGAAGCTTTGAAGAAAAGCCAAGGGAGGTTGATCTCAGCAAAGGTCTTTCAAGAACTCATCAAGAAGCCAGTCAACTCATCTTTCTCAATCAGAGTTGTGGTTATTAATTCTTATACTTTTTATTTTCTGTAGTATCCTAAGGGATCTGAGTTGTAAGTCTATATTTATAAAGGCTGAGTGGTAGGGCTTGTGTGCCTGAGTGTAGGAGATACATTTCTCTGAGTGTAGGCCTTGTTGGAAGGCTGAGTGTAGGCCTTGTTGAAGGCTGAGTGTAGGTCTTGGTGAAGACTGAGTGGTAGGGCTTTTTGTGCTTGAGTTGTAGGAGTGGGATCACTCTGAGTTGTAGGAACCTAATTGGGGTTCTGAGCTGTAAGATCTGTGGATCTGAGAAGTAGTGGAGAAGTTAGGCCGAATCTAGTACACTACTAGATAGGCGAAGGGGGAAAGTGGATGTACCCAGACCTTGGGGAACCACTATAAATCCTGTATGCTCTCTGTGATTGTATGCTTGTGTGATTGCTGTGTTATCTGTGCTGTGAATTGCAATTACTGTATTATATTTCTGCCTTAAAAGTTTAAAAAGATTAAGTGCAACTATTCACCCCCCCTCTAGGTGTTTAGGCACTAGTTATTTCAAGTGGTATCAGAGGGAGGTTACTCAAAAAGGACATAACAGTCTGAGTAAAGATCCTGTAGGCAGAATCAGTATAATTAAGAATCAAGAAAATGGGTTCAACTGAGAATCACAAAGAGCTAGGATCCATGAAATTGCCAATCTGCAGAAAGGAGATATTTGGCATTTGGAAAGAAAGGGTTAGACTTTTTATGGAAGCCTCAGACCCAAGAATTTACATTACAGTTAAAGAAGGGTCATATGTGCCAATGAAAGTATTTGTGCTAGATGCCAATCAGAGAACACCCAAAGACTATTCAGAAATGACCAAGGATGAAATAATTCTGGCCACTATGGACAAGAGGGCCCAGAATATTATTGTAAGTGCAATTGATGATGCCACATTTCAGAATCTGATTCATTGTAAAACATCAAAAGAAATGTGGGACACACTGATAGTCTATATGGAAGGATCAGAAGAGGTAAGACAAGACAGGAAGTCTTTCTTAAATCAAGAGTATGAAAGCTTCAAACAAGGAAGGTCTGATAGCATAACTGAATGCTACAAGAAATTCTATAGGATAGTCAATGAATTGATGTCCTATGGAAGAGAGTTCAGCAATTATGAATTGAATGATAAGTTCTTGAGATCCCTAACTAAGGATTGAGATACTAAGATTTGTGTCATAAGGGAAATGACCAAACTAGCTGATATACCTCCTCCAACATTGTTTGGAAAGCTGTTATCTTATGAGATGCAGCTAATGGTTAGGAAGGAGGAAGAGAAGACTACAAGAGTGGAGCACAAAGAAAGAGCTGTGCCCTTCAAGACTGAAGCCACTAGGAAATATAGAAGCAAGTCTCCATCTCCACCATAAATAGTTGCTGAGACAGTATCAGATACTTCAGATAGCAAGAAGACAGAAAACAGTGAAAGTGATGAAGACTTTGCTGCATTGACTAGGCACTTTCAGAAGTTTCTAAAGAAGAAGCAGTGGAGGTCCAAGCCATCCACTTCACAGCCAAAAGATGACTACTACCAGAAAAGGAAGTCATCAAGGAATGACAGAAGAAAGTCCAAGTCTAGTAAAACTACATCCTCAAAGATAGTGTGCTATTGTTGCAATAGACAAGGACATGTAATAGCTGATTGTCCAGAAAAGAGGAAAGAGTCCACTGACAAGAAGAAGACACAGTGCAACGGCAAAAATGAAAGGTCCTTTGTTGCCAAGAAGGATAACAGTCTGACTGATATGTCATCTTCAGAAACAGATTCAGAAGCTGAATCCTATATTGGCTTATTTGCTGAAGAAGAAGAAAATGAGTTCATGCAGCTAATGAACTCAATTTATGAGCAGGAGGACATTCAGTGCAAGAGACTGATGGCCTTATCAGAAGGAGACAAAATCCAGGATCAGCCTGGACCTAGTCACGTACAAAATTGTTCTTCAAGTTCAATTTCTAGTGCTGGATCAGAATCAGATACATCAGCATCAAGTGATGTGAGTGGATCTGAATCTGAAGGAGACATTCATCAGTTGATTGATGAATATAGAGTATTGTTGCAGGCTTTGAAGAAAAGCAAACTCTTGGCCAAGACTCAGGCTAAGGAGATTGCTAGTCTTAAAGTGGCTGTAATAGATTTTGACAAGTTATTAGATCAGAAATTAAATGAAATAGCCAGACTGAAGAATATTACAGTTATTCAGATGGGGACTATTACATTTAAAAATGATCAAATTAGAAATCTGGAGTTTATTCTTCAAAAGGAGAGAGATATTATAGCAAGGTTTTCTAAACCAAAATCTGTTCTACCTTTGATAGATGAGTTTGTACCTCATAAGGGTAAAACTGGATTAGGGTTTACAAAACCTGTCTGGACAGTAAAGTCCAAGTCTAAGGGCGAAGCCCCAGTACTCAATAAGAAGCCTGCTGTAAAAAAAACAGCCAGGGTTGTACCTAAACAAAGGTACAACAGATTTGAGTGCTGGTGTTGTGGCAAGGTAGGCCACTTTGCCATAGATTGTTGGCATAATTCAAATGCCAAGGTGAGTAGCAAACTGCCTGCTAGAAAAGCTACATGTAGTTTTGTTAAGAATCAGACTAACTTGCACCAAGGACCCAAGAATTATTTGGGTTCTAAGGTTAAGTAATCTGTTTTGCAGGTGAGTCCAAGTGGCCATGCCCCAATATGGTACTTGGACAGTGGATGTTCCAGGCATATGACTGGAACTAGGGGATTGCTGAAGGACTATACACTAATCAAGGATGGTCCTAAGGTTACCTTTGGTGGTTCAGAAAAAGGAATCATGAAAGACTTTGGTAACATTTCTAGCAACCTAATTACAATTACTCAAGTGGCTTATGTAAAGGGTTTGAAACATAACCTCATTAGCATAAGTCAGCTGAGTGATTTAGGATATGACATCTCATTTATCAAAAATGGTTGTCATATCAAGAGGTCAAATGATCAAATGATCATTCTGACAGGATATAGGAAGAGAAATGTCTATTGTCTAGACATTATGTGTAAGAACAATGCTTCTCCTATTTGTCTTGTAGCTGATGAAAGAGTCTCACATTGTGTTAAATGGCACAAGAGACTGGCTCATCTCAACTATAAGACAATTGTCCAACTCTTTAGCAAAGAGTTAGTGAGGAATGGTCCTTAGGTTAAGTGTATAAAGGATGGGATATGCTCAGCTTGTCAAAAGGGCAAGCAGACTAAATCCACCTTTCATAGCATTGAGAACAAACATGCTGTGAGGTGCCTATACCTCTTGTATATGGATCTTTTTGGTCCTATGCCAGTTCACAGCCTAGGTAGGAAGGTCTACACATTTGTGGTTGTAGATGATTATTCAAGGTTTTCCTAGGTATTCTTCCTAAGACAAAAATCTGAAACTCATAGTATCTTTTATAGTTTTGTTAAACAAATTCAGAATGTGTTAGACAGTATAGTGGTCAAAATAAGAAGTGACCATGGTACTGAATTCCAGTCTGATAGTATGACAAATCTATGTGAAGAGTTTGGGATATTTCAGGAATTTTCCTCACCAAGAACACCTCAGTAAAATGGTATTGCTGAAAGGAAAAATAGAACCTTGATAGAGGCTGGTAGAACCTTATTGAGTGACAAATCTCTCCCAGAATATTTCTAGGCTAAGGCAGTTAATACTGCATGTCATGTGATCAATAGGGCTACTATCACAAAGAGCCACAATAAGACCCCCTATGAGATTGTGAAGGGCAGAAAACCAAATCTATCCTATTTCAGGATCTTTGGTTGTAAATGCTATATACTTAACAATGGTAAGTCTTATTTAACCAAGTTTGCTGCCAAATCCCAAGAGGGGATCTTTGTTGGGTACAGCAACAATAGTAAGGCTTATATGGTCTACAACTTGACTACTCAAGTTGTAGAAGAGTCAGTTCATGTAGTGTTTGATGAAGCTAGACTCATTAATAATGAATTGTCTAGAAGTGTTTGCTGCTCTACAGGTGTGACTGAAAAGATGGACAAGTTTACTATTGAAGAAGGTCCTACTGCAAGTCAGCAAGTGGATGATAGTGGCTGCTGTCCAGGGGGAGTACAAGATACTCCTATTGCTGAAGAAGACCAAGAGGAGCTGCTGAATGAAGAAGCTGAAGGTGTACAACCAGTAGACAGGCTGCCTCAAGCAAATAGGCATTTAAAAGATCATCCAGCTAATCAAATTATTGGAGATCTCAGACAAGGGGTACAAACAAGGAGCAGGAATCTAAGTTCAGTTCTCTACTCCAGCTTTCTATCCCAAGTAGAGCCAAAGAAATTTGAAGAAGCTATCCTAGACCCTCATTAGATTGAGGCAATGCAAGAGGAGCTGAACCAGTTCAAAAGATGCAAAGTATGGGAGCTTGTTCCTAAACCAAAAGACCACAACATTATAGGAACTAAGTGGATCTTTATCAACAAGTTGGATGAAAATGGAGTAATTATAAAGAACAAAGCTAAACTAGTTGCTAAAGGATATAAGCAGGAAGAAGGTATTGATTTTGATCAAACCTTTGCTCCAGTAGCCAGACTGGAAGCAATAAGGATGTTCCTTGCCTATGCAACATTCCAAGGATTCAAGGTATACCAAATGGATGTTAAGTCAGCTTTTCTGAATGGAAATATGAAGGAAGAAGTCTATGTAGAACAGCCATCAGGTTTTGTTGATTCTACTAGACCTAATTATGTTTATAGACTTAGGAAGGCTTTGTATGGGTTAAAACAAGCCCCTAGGGCTTGGTATGAAACCCTGTCTAGTTTCCTCATTGAGAATAAATTCACAAGGGGGAAAATAGACAAGACTCTATTCCTTAGGGAATCCCGAGGCAAGATTATCTTAATCCAAATATATGTAGATGACATAATATTTGGGTCTACAGAAAGTATCCTTTGTAGAAAGTTTGCAAAACTAATGCAAGGCCAATTTGAAATGAGCAGTATGGGGGAACTTAAGTTCTTCTTGGGTCTCCAAGTTAGACGGACTGAGGATGGTTTATCCATATGCCAGTCTAAGTTCACCCTAGAATTGATAAGGAAGTATGGTATGGAATCATCCACTACCATGAAAACTCATATGGGGTCAACAATGTCTCTAAGCAAAGATGATGCAAGGAAACCTGTAGATGAAACTTTGTATAGAGGGATAGTTGGCTCCCTATTGTATTTGACTATTAGTAGACCAGATATCATGTATGCTACATGTGTCTGTGCAAGGTACCAAACATGCCCTAAAGAATCTCATTTGATAGCAGTCAAAAGAATTTTGAGATATCTTAAGGGCACTCCTTATCTAGGCCTTTGGTACCCTAGGAATGGAGAGTTTGAACTGACAGGTTATTCAGATGCAGATTTTGCAGGCTGCAAGGAGGATAGGAAAAGTACAACAGGTACCTGTCAATTCCTAGGTGGAAGGCTGATATTATGGAGTAGCAAGAAGCTGACCAGTGTGGCTATCTCCACAGCTGAGTCAGAGTATGTGGCTGCAGGAAGTTGCTGTGCACAACTTCTATGGATTCAACACCAGCTAGAAGATTATGGTATTTAAGTAAGTAGAACACCTTTATTTTGTGATTCTACAAGTGCTATTTCTATTGCAAATAATCCTGTCTCCCATAGTAGGACTAAGCACATAGAAATAAAGTACCATTTTCTAAGAGAACATGTGGAAAAAGGAGATATTTCACTAGAGTATATTAATACAGATAATCAGCTAGCTGATATGTATACTAAGCCCTTAGATGAATCCAAATTCAATAAATTTAAAATTGAATTAGGGATGATCAACTTAGAATAGTCTACAAAATTGGCTAAGTAAAATGGTGTCGACACACAGAGTTGTCTGTGTCGACACATAGAAGTGGTGTCGACATTTCAGAGAAATGGTGTCGACACATCTAGGAAGTCTGTGTCGACACTTCAGAGAGTTAGTGTCGACACATGCAGTGTAGGTGTCGACACATCTAAGGTGGTGTCGACACTTAGGCTTTACACAAAATTAGTCTAGTAGAGTCTCGACTAAGTGTCGAGCTAAGTGGTGTCGACACATATACAAGTGTCGACACATATATTCTGTCGACTATAATTTTGTCGACACATAGTGTCGAGACATTGTAAGTAAGTGTCGACACTTTTCAACAGTGTCGACACAATTTAAGTATTTTGACGTGCCTTTTCACCTTCGATACTAGAAAGGTATAAATAGGTTTTCGCCATTGTTTGTCGACATGCTCACCAAAGTTTCGAGACCAAACTTGTGTGTCGACATCTCTCTTCTCTAAATTCAAATTTCTTCAAACCCTAATGGCGCCTAAGCTAGAAGAGAATGTTAATGAAGGATATGAACTCGTGCGACATGCCTTTGATGACGCGTAACCTGAAATCAAAGGTATGGTAACCCTAATTGCCGAGATTGGCCTGGAATACCTTATTTCAGAACCAATCAAGATCTGGAAGAAGGAGGTCCCAGAATTTTTGAGTGCAGCTTCAGTTGATGATACTGGAATTAAGATTAAATCCAGAGTTCATGGAACCAAAGTCAAGGTCACACCAAAAAGTCTGAGGAAGATACTTCAACCACCAAGAACAAAGGAGGAAGAAGATGTATCTGCATCTAAGACCAGAGAGGCATTGAGATGGTGTGTACTGGATTCAAACTTGAAAATTGGATCTATTTTCAACAGAAAAGGAATGAACATTCAAGGAAAATTCTTGTCTAAAATAGTTGGCAAGGTCATACTGAGCAAGCCTGGAGGACATGACAGGATTTCAGCTTATATGTTCAGTTTGATGACAAGGATTATCTTCAAACTTAATACTGATTGGTCTGCAGTTATGTTTGATAAGATAAAAGAGAGTATGAAGAAGCCCAATCTGGGAAGAATTCTGAGCTTATACCTAGCTGGTAGTATACCTGAGGTAATGAACCAAGCTGCAGGTTCAAAGATTAACCACATGAGGAAGATGGATATGAGAATTTTCTCTAGGTGGGATAGAGTGTTGACAAAGAAACTGCCATCTCCAGTAAAGGACACAACCCAGAAGAAGAAGAAGAAGACAACCACTGTTGCTCAAGAATCCTCCAGCAGCTCTGAAGAGCAAGTAGTGTTTAGTTCTGATGATGAACAGGGAAGGAATGCTGGACAGTCTCCAGCAAGACAAGAAGATGCACAAAGGCAGGTGGAGCTACCCTCAGCAAACCCAATTCACATGGATCAACTCTAGGGGGAGCCTCTACTTGTGGAAGAGCCAACTCAACTAGAGAGTGAAAGGGAAACCCAAACCATACTTGAGGAAATCACTGAAATTAATCAATTAGATTTCACTATTGAGGAAGAAGTTTTGACTGATTTATTACCTGATATTCATCAGCAAACACAGATACAACCTCAACCACAAGATGTTGTCATGGAGGACACATCTGTTGGTGATAAAGTGGTTGATGAGATAAGAGATTCTCCAGCCCATTCTCAACAGGAATTCACCTTAGAGGAGCTATTCCCTGATCTTGTACAGACAGATCTTGAGAAAGAGATAGCTGCTATTGACGGGGAGAAAGTCAATATTGAGGGGGAGCATATGGAGATTATAGAGGAAACTGCAAGGAAGGAGACTGAGGAGCCAAGAGATGCTGAAGAGATACCCAAGACTGAGAAGGATTCTCATCCTAGTCCTAAAGGAAGAGTGGATATTGCTAGCACTTCTGCATCAGAGGATGAAGAGGCTATTAGAGCTAAGAAGAGGAAGTTCCAGGTCTTCAAGAGAAGAAGCCAGAACTATAAGAAAGCCCTACAGACAGTTGCTCTACAGCCTGCCACCACTACTGATTATAGTTCTCTGATGATAGCATTGCAAATCAAGCATGATGAGCAAAGGCAAGCTGTAGAAAAATATGTGGATGAAGGCCATAAGTCACTGCAATTTGATCTGGCACAAGACATCAAGTCAATCAGATTTGAAGTAAATCTTAACAAGAAGGAAATGACTGTCTGTTTCCATAAGGGAGGCAATGCAGTAGTCTATTTGGCCACACATCAAGAGAAAATAAAGACAAAACTTGATGAGCTAGAAGTGAAGCAAGGATATGTCCTGGAAAACCAAATAAGGATGAATGATAATTTGACAGCTTCTCATAATGCCATAGTAACTGAAATGAAGAATATGGCTACTGCTCAAACTACAGCAAGTGCTACTACCAAGGCTGAATTTGACAAACAATTGCAAGAGAGCATAACTGCTGTTAAAACTGCTATTGAAGACTCTCAGAAGGCAATTACTGACAAGCTCCAAAGATTAAAACCTTTCTATAAAGATGGAGTAAGCTATCTGAATGCACAGATAAGGTTTCAGAAAGATGATCTGAGGGATCATATAGAGAGAGAAGTCATAAAGGGGGAGAGGGTATTAGTCAAGGCAAGCTCTGATCATGCCAAATGGATTTCAAATTCCATCAGAGCCACCCTTGGATATCCACCCTTATGTGATGATGACAATGTTGCAGAGTCTGGAATCAATCCTGTATACTTTGGAGGAGAGCAAGCTGAAGTGGCTCAAGTGATATACCCTCCACCAGACTTTGACATGATACATCAAGAGATACCGTCTATGTACAGTCCTCCTGAGGGAAATCAGAATGTCATCATAGAGAAAGTTGTCCAGCCTGTGTCAGAGGCAATACTCAAAGAGCAAGAGGCCTTATTAAAGGAACAAGAGGCTCAATTGTCTAAGAAACGATTCAGAGAGCAAGCTGAATTAAGACCTGATTTTGAACAATGGAGCCCCACTTCCAGGAATATCATCTTGACTGCATGGAAGGCTGCTAAGGACAATGTCCTGGATAGAGGCAAGTGGTATTCTGACCTGGAGTGGAGGAAGCATGAGAATAGGCAAGTGGCCATAGTACAGTATAGAAGAAAGGCTAAATTGGGAAAGCTACCTCCTAATGCACAGGAGCCTAGCAAGTATTTTCCCAAGCCTTATCACTATTTTGAAAGGCAGAAGATCAAGGCTGAAGAGCTGAAAAAGAAAGATCTCAAAGGGAAGAAGACTGCTGCTGCTGCTGCTGATGACACTGAAGCTCAAGTTCAAGCAAAGATTCAATCTGGAAAAGGGATTGTAATCAAGGAACCAGAGCAGCCTTAGGATAGCATTTTCTTTAGTTTACAAGTTGTAATCATTTGTATTAAAATTCTATGTAAATTTTTGACTAATGAAAATGTTGGAATTTGTAAGAATAATATTATATGTTCATCTAATACATTAATTGTTCTGAGCTAATGGTATATACATGTTCTGTTCATACATGTTAAGTATTTTCCCTGTCATATATTACTGTTTTACATCATACTGAGAATTTGTTATGTATGGTGTATATCATTGACTAAGGGTTATGACTTCTCCAAATAGGGGGAGATTGTTGGGTACATTGAAATATATGTACCTGATTTGAAGAAGCCTCACCCTACTCAATGATATACATCAAGGTGTATTTGATGTACTTTGAGTTTATTTGTGCAGGTTAAGTAACTGCAGGTTTGCAGAGAAAAGTTTCTAAGTCCATGTGTCGACACCTAGAAGAAAAGTATCGACACTTAAGAAGGCTTGTGTCGACACCTAGAGAAGTTGTGTCGACACTTGGAGTAATTGTGTCGACACCAGGAATGCAGAGTCAACACCAGAAGGAAAGTGTCGACACATACAGGCAGTGTCGACACACAATGAAGAAATGTCTAAAGAATCAGTGTCGACACTTAGAAGCAGTGTCGACGCCCAGAGGAACTTTGTCGATAGCAAAAGTGTCGACACTAGGAGGCTGTGTTGACACTCAGCAAAACATCAACAAAGTTCAAGTACTAGTGTCGACACTAGGAGGCTGTGTCGACACTCAGTAAACTTTAACAGAGTTTAAGTCCAAGTGTCGACACAAAGGAGATGTGTCGACACTCAGCAAAAGTCTCAACACATGAAGAATGTGTCGACACTCAGCAAAAGGTTCAACACAGAAGGCATGTGTCGACACAAAGAAGATATGTCGACACTTAACAAGTTTCAACACAAGAAGATGTGTCGACACAAAGAAGTTGTGTCGACACTTAGCAGAAATCAACTAAGAATTGAAGAAGAAGGACTTGTGTCAACACACATAATCAGTGTCGACACATTTTGAAGAAGCAGTGTCGAGAAGCAGTTTCTACAACACAAGGAGTTGTGTCGACACCATGAAGGCTAGTGTCGACACTTAGTCTACTTGTGTCGACACTTGGTCTATTTATGTCGACACTTAAAGACTATCTGTTCAGACAGTGACAGAGTTTTCAAGAAGTGACTGGATGACTTGACAGCTGCCATTTCAACCGGTCAACTGCTACTGTTAGAGCTGTCAGAAGTTAGTTAGAAACCGGATCAGCCGGTCACCATGAAGAAAGCCTATATAAAGGCTTATTCCTTCAACAGAAGGAGATTGATAGAAGAGAGAAGCAATCATTGAAGTGAGAAACAAGAAACAAGAAGAAGACTGTTGGAACACCCTATTACTAATTTGGGTCAGGATCACTATGTCTCTAGGAATCTATGTTTTGACCTTCTGTATAGCTTAATAGGTCAATTAGAATTGAGTCTAAGGGTCAGGAGTCTAGGATTGGAAGCTGCCCTGAAGACCCAAGTTTTTCTGGAGACTAAGTCCAAATCGTCGAGCTCAGCACGACGTTTCGTCGAACTCCGGTCGACGATCGTCTAACTCAACTTTGACAGATCGTCGAGCTCCATTCGACGATCGCTGAGCTCAAACCTCATAATATCGTCGAGCTCTGGTCGACGATCGCTGAGCTCAACTTCTCAATATCGTCGAGCTCTGGTCGACGATCGCTGAGCTCAGGTCGACGATTTTGACTCTGGCCTAGATTCTCTTGTGTTTTATTTCTGCATAGCTTAGTTTTGTGTTTAGTTTTACTTCTGCTTCCCTGCTTACACCCATTACAACAAGTGTTGTAAAGCTTTGCAAAAGTTTTTCTTTGTGTTTTTAAAAAGCACCATATACTCTATTCACCCCCCCTTTAGAGTATATCAGATCTAGTTTCCCCTTTCAAAGACCTTCAAGTGAAGATCTAAGAAGTTGGAGAGAGAAAGCTCCTTCTAAGAAGACAGCTATTGAACCAGGCTGATAAGAAAGTTTCAGATTGAGATCTGATTCACAAGTCAGCAGTTGATTGAAGATCATCTGCCTAGAGATTCAACCCTACTATGTTCTAATTCAAGAAGCTTTGAAGAAAAGCCAAGGGAGGTTGATCTCAGCAAAGTTCTTTCAAGAACTCATCAAGAAGACAGTCAACTCATCTTTCTCAATCAGAGTTGTGGTTATTAATTCTTATACTTTTTATTTTTTGTAGGATCCTAAGGGATCTGAGTTGTAAGCCTATATTTATAAAGGCAGAGTGGTAGGTCTTGTGTGCCTGAGTGTAGGAGATACATTTCTCTGAGTTTAGGCCTTGTTGGAAGGCTGAGTGTAGGCCTTGTTGAAGGCTGAGTGTAGGTCTTGGTGAAGACTGAGTGGTAGGGCTTTTTGTGCCTGAGTTGTAGGAGTGGGATCACTCAGAGTTGTAGGAACCTAATTGGGGTTCTGAGTTATAAGATCTGTGGATCTGAGAAGTAGTGGAGAAGTTAGGCCGAATCTAGTACACTACAAGATAGGCGAAGGGGGAAAGTGCATGTAACCAGACCTTGGGGAACCACTATAAATCTTGTGTGCTCTCTGTGATTGTATGCTTGTGTTATTGCTGTGTTATCTGTGCTATGAATTGCAATTACTGTATTGTATTGCTGCCTTAAAAGTTTAAAAAGATTAAGTGCACCTATTCACCCCCCCCCCTCTAGGTGTTTAGGCACTAGTTCTTTTAGGGAGGCTAGTAGCAAGATCTAGAGAGAGATACCCTTTATCCTGCCAGTTATTGTAGAAGGACTGGTGAAATCAATAGTAGACTATATTTTTCATAGTCTTAATCTCTAGCTTTATAGAGATATATTGTATTCTGTTTTATCACTTATGAAATAAGAGATTATCATTTCTATTATTATTTGTTTCTAAGTGTTTAGTTTGTTTATGAAAAATTAGTTTTGAGTTCTTTAATTATTTCACCCAGTAAATTAAGATTAAGAAAAAAACTGTTGCCAACCCTTATTCACCCCCCCCTATAAGGGCGTCTTAAGATCGAATAGTGGTGTCAACATCTGCTCTTGCTGTCCCTTTAAATTGCTTTTGAACTGTTGGTGGTGTGCTTCGATTGCATCGTCAGCGGCGATCTGGGCATCGACCCGTTGAACAAGACCAAAATAACTGGGTATATTTTCTTGTACTAGTGCATAGTGGAAGACATCAGGGCAGAGCCCTCCAAGAAGAAATCTACGTAGGAGTTCGTTTTTATTCTAGGGATCCATCGTGCCATAGTGGTGAAACGATGGAAGAAATCTTTCAGATTTTCCCCTTCACTTTGACCGATAACTGACAGGTGGGAAGGATCGTTGAATATCTAGCGGCTGGCGATGAACTGATCCATGAATTATTGTGTTAGTTCTGCGAAATATTTAATTTCTCCTTCCTTTAGGGATCTGAACCATGTGCGAGCTTGCCCTTTCAAAGTTGCAAGGAAAGCTTGACACAACAGTTGATTTGGAGCATTGCAAAGTTGCATCATGATTACGAAGTGCCTGACGTGCTCTAACGGGTCACATGTACCATCGTATGTCTCGATCTTTTGGAGCTTGAATCCGTGGGGAATTGGATGTGCCAGAACTTCAGGTGCGAATGATGAGAAATGATGGCGAGGGCTACTTGCAAAAGTGGCACGGTGACTGGCTAGCTCGCGCTCTTCTGTGATTAAGTTGAGAACTTCTTTGTATATGAGCATTTCATCGAGGCCTACTACTTCAGGGTAGTTGCTGTGGTTTTGAGCTTCAGGTTCTCTGGCAGGACGGGCTTCGTAGCCTTGAATATCCTTACATGGGAGTTCTGCTTCAAGCATGTTGATAGGAAAGTGAGGGGTAGTTTGACCGACGTGCCCCCCAAGTGTCATCCCTTTTGCGGTGCGGGTAACTCCTCATGTCATAGGCTCTAGTCATGAGTACCACTGTGTTGAGGGTAGTGTCTTCTGAGGATGTTGGGAACTCATTTCCCACAGATGGCGCCAAACTATTGCAGACTAACTCGGCGTCCCGGCTGGGCCGGAATAAATTTGGCCACTTTAGCTCTCAGGATGGTTGAGCACGCAAACAACCAATGAAAATAGAGAGTTGACACAAGAGGTTTTAACGTGAAAAACCCCTCAACTGGGTAAAAAACCACATGACCGGGTCTGTGCCAGTCAAAATCCACTATTCGCTTGCAGTTATAATATGTTTCGAGAATCGAACGCTACAGGCCGCTCCTTGTCACAATTTGGTGGTGAGAGAAAATTCCTGACACGCAATTTGCAATAGAATGTGGTGAGCGAGTGCTGGGTGCTGCTTGGTGGTTGGTGTACTTAAGTGCTAGTGATAGTCATCTTCTTCCCTTCTCTGCACACTTGGGTACTTGTGTGTTCCTCTGGCTCGTAGTCGACTTTAATATGACCCGAGGGAGGAGTTAGGCAGAGCTCTGGCCTAAGGAAAAAGAAGGCACATGGAGCAAAAAAGGTGAGAAATGAGGAGGCCTAAGACTTCTTTTATAACCTCTAGGAGTGTGTGGCCTTGTGCCTGAAGTTATAGGGCTAAAACGCCTGGGCTGTAGGCCTTAGAGGTAATGCTAAGGTAGGTGGCTTGCGGGTCACTGAGTGTAGCAGCACTGCAGAGCTCTGAGGTAGGTTCCTTTAGGATATGAGGCATGGTTGTCCTCCCAGCCTGAGTGTAGAGCTTAATATCTTGAGGTAGGTGGTCTGTTGACCACTGAGGGTAGGCCGTTGTGGCTAAGAAGTGTGTCTTCGAGGAGACTTGAAGATCCTACGGGATCTGAGGTGTAAGCTCTTCGGAGCAGTTTGGAGGAGTTTGTGTCGAGTCCAACAAATAAGTTAGATAGGTGGGGAGGGAAAGTGGATGTACCCAATTGGGGAACAACTATAAATTCTATTGTTTGCTGTGTGTGCTTGTATGTCTTTGTGATTGCAGGATTTAAGGACAAGCTCTAAATAAAATAAGTTGAAAACAACAAAAGATTTATTAAAAGCTCAAAGATCTATTCAGCCCCCCCCCTCTAGGTGTTTAGCTAACCGAACATTAAATAACTTTCATAAACACATCCATGTAAAAAATTTCATGACATGTGGACTTAGGTTTTGGCTTGGGCTCTCATTAAAAAATCTGCTCTAGCCTAGGAACAGTCTTAGTAGAATGACCCTACAGGGAGCTATAGTTGTCCAAATTAAGTATAAGGTGTCCAATTAAAGGTAATACCTAGGTCTACCTTTTTTATGTTGGGTATCATTTCTAAAAATTCCTCTAAGAGGCCTAAAATTTATAAACATGTTGTTCAAACAGTGACAAAAAATGAACATAAACCTATAGTTTTAATATAAATAACGGACATCGGTTCATCTTCCCAAATGAGCCGACGGTCCAGATTACCCCGACTTGGGCAACTTTGATTCTCTATTTCTCGGCCATTCGGCTGCCATCGCGACCATCGATTATCACCACCACCTCCATTGAGGTGGTGGCGTGCGTTTCCAGGCGGCATGGCCGCCGGAGGTAGCACCTCTGGCGAACCCGACCAAAGGGAAATGCTCGGCATGCTCCCTCTCACATGGCATCAGGCTTATTTAAGCCAAATTTCACTCCTAAAAGAGCTAGATAGCTAGCACAGAAGGAGGGGTGGAGAAATGGACCCTTTGACGAGCTTGAAGCTGACCTTTTCTCTGGTGAGCTAGCTCGTTTGCTGATTTCTCTTGCTAATCCTCTGACCAGCTATCATTTTTTGCTCCTTAGGGCTCACTGAAGGTGATGGTGGGGTTGAATGTAGGTGAGACTAGCTGATTTAAAGGTTTTGACTTAAGAGGAGTGGTTGGGCAAGCCCTGCAGCATGATTCCTCATGTCGCCACGTGTCAACCTTATATTGGACCGTCAATCATTGCCATAACTATGTTTTCTTGAAATGATGAATAGATTATATAGTTTTGCTGTAAAGATAAATGTCTCATCACCATTTTATCCTGAACCCGGTTTAGCCCATATACAAGTGAAACAGTCAACATAATTTTTAGACTAAAAAATTCTCAGGTACAAAGGCGTTGAGTGTGTTGACACCACTCAATGCCGCTTTGAGTGGTGTCGACACCACTCAACGCCTTCAGCACTCAAGAAAAATCCCAAGTCAAAAGCGTTTAGTTGTGTCGACACCACTCAACACTGCGTTGAGTGGTGTTGAACCACTCAACGTCGTCAGCATTCCAGCAATTCAAAGTCAAAAGCGTTGAATGATTTTGACACCAGTCAATGTTGTGTTGAGTGGTGTTAACACCAGTCAATGTTGTGTTGAGTGTTGTTAACACCACTCAATGCCATCATCATTCCAGCAATCAATGTCGCATTTGAGTGGCATTGAGGCCACTCAATGCCAACGTCATTCCACAACATCTAAGTAAAATGACATCGAGTGCATTGAGACCACTCAACGCCGCGTTGATTGGCATCGAGTTCACTAGACGCATTGTTGAATGGCATCGAGATCACTGGACGCCTAAAGTTTCCCAAGTATTTCTAAGTAAAATTCGTCGAAATCACACGATTCCTTTTCAAATGGCATAGAAATCACTCGACGCCTAAAGTTTTCCAAGTATTTTTTAAGTTAAATTCGTCAGGTGGCGTCGTGTTCACTCGACTCACTCTACGCATTCCAAGCTTGAGTCAATTCTCCTGACTCAAAATGCATATGAGGAGTATCACACGAAATGGGATGTTGCAGTGTATGTGGAGCATCCAACCAGATTCAAGAATGACGACTACCCGAACCACGTATACAAGTTGTTGAAATCCTTTTACTGATTGAAGCAAGCAACTCGTGCAATATTCCACAAACAACTAGAACCCTAAGAGTGGTTTTGTCATAACTAGGTCATGACAAAACCCTAGGAAGACCAAAGAGGCCACCATGGTCTGCAAATAACACAATCCAATTACCTAACCTAGGGTTTGACTTTAAGGACTCACCTTGACTCTTTGACCCCGCCATAACATCCCTAACCCATAAGGGGTCTCTTGGAGCACCTGTAGCCCATTAGAGTCAACTAAAGTGGTCAAGTTGGCCGAAGTCAACCCTAACCCTAAAATGGTCAAAGTGCCCTATATAGGGCCAATGGAGCTCCAACTTGTCAAAATGACGCCACATAGACCTTCCTAACCCATTAGGAGGTTTATTGGGCCACTGAGGGCCAAATGGGCTCAACCCAAGATGTCAAGTTTACCAAAGTCAACCTAAACCCTAAAATTGTCAAAGTACCCTAATAAGGGTCAAATGACCACCAAGGTTTCCAACTAACTCTACCCAAGTATCCCTAGACCTTAGGGGATACCAATGAGTCACTAATGACCCATTGGGGTCAACTCAAAAGGTCAAATTGACCAAAGTCAACTCAACCCTAAATTGGGTCAAATTAGCTCAAGTTGACCTA
This sequence comes from Platanthera guangdongensis, assembly GCA_039583875.1. Lineage (NCBI taxonomy): Eukaryota > Viridiplantae > Streptophyta > Magnoliopsida > Asparagales > Orchidaceae > Platanthera > Platanthera guangdongensis. Next base: position 178,511,876 of record CM077151.1, on the reverse strand, counting down.
ACCTAACCCCACTCACTTGGGTTAAGCCCAAGTTGAGTGGCCCACTAGCTTTAGGAGGTTTATGTTTACATGGAATGCCACTAAAAAATCTGTCAATGATGACTAGGAGGGAGAAACCTCAAGTTCCCCTTTAATATAGAAGAGAGAAAGAACAAAGAGAGAGAGAGAGGAGTTATGGAGGGAGACCATGAGCCACCCCAATCACCTCCCTATGCCTCCATTCATTCCTCCTGACCCATGGGAAGAGATTCTCATCAATTTCTCATCCGCTACCATCAATGGAGGAGCCCAACCACCATGGCCGACAACTCCTTCACCTCCCCTCCAATGAAAAAATTATAAATCCCCCTATACAACACCCATTCCCCCTTCTGACCAACTGATCACCTTCAAAAAGTTCTTGGCAGTCGAAATGAGGTATTGGATCGATGGTTTTGGTGGAGGATCGAGTAATCGGGCAAACTCGGCAGAGAGGAAAAATTTCATGGTCGACCGCCACCCCCGCCGGACTCCAACAAGGTCTAGTTCTCCTCCTCTCCCATTGTGCTAGTATCTAGATCAAATTAGGCTGAGAAATCGTGGGCAAATGGGCCGGTCCAAGTGAGGAAAAATGGAGAAATTCTAAAAATCATGGCGGGTTCACTGGAAACCACCACCTCCGGCATCCAAACCATCGTCAGGCAATAGCCACCACCTCGACGGAGTTAGTGGTGGCGGTGGCCGGCCAGGGAGGTGGACGGGTGGATGATATGAGGCTTGGAAAACCTACAGGAAATGGAATTTTCATGGTGCTGTTCGGGACTTGGAGAAGATGAACAGTACATCAACTATTTTATTATTATTATTATTATTATTATTATTATTATATATATAAGTAATATAGTTATTAATTACCCCTTTACATGTACATTTTGATGTTATTAAATGAGGCCCTTAGAGGGCATTTTCGGAAACGTTACCAGTCAAATAGGTTGTAGAAATTTGTGTCTACTTTATTTTAATATTAGTTTCGACTTATTTGGGTCAGTGGTCTGACCACAACACTCAATATGGTGCAAGCTATCCATAGGCCTGACTAGAGACTAATTTGAGTGCCCCCACTAAACCAGTTAGGAAAATGCTTTCAAATTTGGCCCATAGGCTAATTTTACAGACACACTTATCATCCAAAAATGGGAATTTTGGAGGATATTTTTCTATAGTTTTTTTAAAAATTTAATAAATCATGTATGATTTAATTTTAGGGTCTAATGACCTCACAATTCCCCAAAATTTTGGTGGTAACGCTTAGGGTCATGATAGGTCACCTTTAAAATTCTCAGCCCATTTGGGGTTGATTTGGTTTGGTATTTGTGTGATCAATTTTTGGCCCCTAAGTGGGCAAATTAGGGAAAATGGAGTTTAATGGGGTTATGTGGCCAATCCTCATCCAAAAGGGATTGATCTTTGGCCACTGATTTATTGTCATACAAAATACCCCCACAGGAGATTGTTGGTGGTTTGGGGTGGAGAAACTCTAAGACCCTAGTCTAAGCCCTAGGGTTGAGATTTGGAGCATATTGAAGGACATGGGGCCATATGTTCTGGAATTATCTTGGAATTTGGTTGATGAGTTCTTAGAGTGCAAATAAGCTCTGGCAAATGGTTTTAGGATTTTTAGGAACTTACACTGCCTTTAAAATAGATATAGATAGATTATGGCACTTTGATTCAATATTTATATACATGCTTAAATGACATTGGATGCTCATGAAAATTAGGAAGTAAACTTATTTAGATGATGTTGTTCCCTATAAATTTTATTGTGAATTTTGGACTGATAATTTTATTACTTTATTCACAAACCCTATGTTTGATTTAATAAAAAGATAATTATTTTAGGGTCATTTGTTACTAGAAAATTATGAAACTTGGTCAGTGAACATTTTAGGACATAATAATGCTCTGAGAATTTTTATTAATATATTGAAAGAATTTGCATATAGGATCCTTCATAAGTGCCCATTTGTTGAATATTTTAATATAATTCATTTATGTGATGAATTGGAGTTAGAAAATTAATATTCTTGATCAGTAGCCTTTCCTAGTAATATTTATCATCTAGTAATTTTCTTATAATTTGTGAATGGTTGGTTTAATTTTTGCCTATTTATCCAAATATTGTGGTTATTTATTCAATAATTTGTTGCAGGTCAACACCTTTTTAAAAAATTGGGATTTGTGATATTTACTATTATTTTGATGTTACCAAATTATAATATTTTTTATGGTCCTACCTAATCAGAACAGTATACTTGGTGTTCAAAAGCATAGGTGGCCTAATTTTGCATAAAATATAATAAATACCAAATAAAGTAGGAAAATTATGCTCTTCTAGATTTATTCATAAAGTATCATGATATACCCCAATAATAATCATAGGTCATTTGGATGATTATTTGGAAGATCACCATCCTTGCACATCATATAGTCCATTAGGTCTGCACACAACAAAATCGTAGAATTAGGGAAACATGTGAACCATGGTATGGGGTAGTTAGTGTACCAGATCTGGTTGAAAATGAATAAGGTCACCAATGGAAGGCAGGTTGTGGGAGCATGGTTGACATAGGTGTTGGGTACATTGGAATATATGTACCTGATTTGAAGAAGCTTCACCCTACTCAATGATATACATCAAGGTGTATTTGATGTGCTTTGAGTTTCTTTGTGCAGGTTAAGTAACTGCAGGTTTGCAGAAAAGTTTCTAAGTCCATGTGTCGACACCCAGAAGAAAAGTGTCGACACTTAAGAAGGCTTGTGTCGACACCTAGAGAAGCAGTGTCGACACTTGGAGTAATTGTGTCGACACTAGGAAGGCAGAGTCGACACCAGAAGAAAAGTGTCGACACATACAGGCTGTGTCGACACACAATGAAGAAATGTCTAAAGAATCAGTGTCGACACTTAGAAGCAGTGACGAAACCCAGAGGAACTTTGTCGACATCAAAAGTGTCGACACTAGGAGGCTGTGTCGACACTCAGCAAACTTCAACAAAGTTCAAGTACAAGTGTCGACACTAGGAGGCTGTGTCGACACTCAGCAAACTTCAACAGAGTTTAAGTACAAGTGTCGACACAAAGGAGATGTGTCGACACTCAGCAAAAGTCTCAACACATGAAGAATGTGTCGACACAAAGGAGATATGTCGACACTCAGCAAAAGTTTCAACATAGAAGGCATGTGTCGACACACAGAAGATGTGTCGACACTTAGCAAGTTTCAACACAAGAAGATGTGTCGACACAAAGGAGTTGTGTCGACACTTAGCAGAAAATCAACTAAGTATTGAAGAAGAAGGACTTGTGTCGACACACATGATCAGTGTCGACACATTCTGAAGAAGCAGTGTCGAGATGCAGTTTCTATAACACAAAGGAGTTATGTCAACACTTAGCAGAAAATCAACTAAGTATTGAAGAAGAAGGACATGTGTCGACACACATGATCAGTGTCGACACACTCTGAAGAAGCAGTGTCGAGAAGCAGTTTCTACAACACAAGGAGTTGTGTCGACAACATGAAGGCTAGTGTCGACACTTAGTCTACTTGTGTCGATACTTAGTCTATTTGTGTCGACACATAAAGACTATCTGTCTCGACACTTTCAGACAGTGATAGAGTTTTCAAGAAGTGACTGGATGACTTGACAGCTGCCATTTCAACCGGTCAACTGCTACTGTCAGAGCTGTCAGAAGTTAGTTAGAAACCGGATCAGCCGATCACCATGAAGAAAACCTATATAAAGGCTTATTCCTTCAACAGAAGGAGATCGAGAAAGCAATCAAGGAAGTGAAAAACAACACAACCAGAAGAAGACCTTCAAGTGAAGATCTAAGAAGTTGGAGAGAGAGAGCTCCTTCTAAGAAGACCAGCTGTCGAACTAGGCTAATAAGAAAGTTTCAGATTGAGATCTGATTGTCAAGTCAGCAGTTGATTGAAGCTCATCTGCATAGAGATACAACCCTACTGTGTTCTAATTCAAGAAGCTTTGAAGAAAACCAAGGGAGGTTGATCTCCACAAAGTTCCTTCAAGAACTCATCAAGAAGCCAGTCAACTCTTCTTTCTCAATCAGAGTTGTGGTTATTAATCTTTGTACTCTTTATTTTCTGTAGGATCCTAAGGAATCTGAGTTGTAAGCCTATATTTATAAAGGCTGAGTGGTAGGGCTTGTGTGCCTGAGTGTAGGAGATACATTTCTCTGAGTATAGGCCTTGTTGAAGGCTGAGTGTAGGCCTTATTGAAGGCTGAGTGTAGGTCTTGGTGAAGACTGAGTGGTAGGGCATAGTGCCTGAGTTGTAGGAGTGGGATCACTCTGAGTTGTAGGAACCTATTTGGGGTTCTGAGTTGTAAGATCTGAGGATCTGAGGGGAAGTGGAGAAGTTAGGCCGAATCTAGTACACTACTAGATAGGCGAAGGGGGAAAGTGGATGTACCCAGACCTTGGGGAACCACTATAAATCATGTGTGCTCTCTGTGATTGAATGCTTGTATGATTGTTGTGCTGTGAATTGCAATTACTGTACTGTATTTCTGCCTTTAAAGTTTAAAAAGATATAAGTCACCTATTCACCCCCCCCCCCCTCTAGGTGTTTAGGCAATGTTTCTTTCAAGTGGTATCAGAGGGAGGTTACTCAAAAAGGACATAACAGTCTGAGAAAAAGATCCTGTAGGCAGAATCAGTATAATCAAGAATCAAGAAAATGGGTTCAACTTAGAATCACAAAGAGCTAGGATCCATGAAATTGCCAATCTGCAGAAAGGAGATCTTTGGCATTTGGAAAGAAAGGGTTAGACTTTTTATGGAAGCCTCTGACCCAAGAATTTACATTACAGTCAAAGAAGGGCCTTATGTGCCAATGAAAGTATCTGTTCTAGATGCCAATCAGAGAACTCCCAAAGACTATTCAGAAATGACCAAGGATGAAATAATTCTGGCCACTATGGACAAGAGGGCCCAAAATATTATTGTAAGTGCAATTGATGATGCCACATTTCGGAATCTGATTCATTGTAAAACATCAAAATAAATGTGGGAAACACTGATAGTCTATATGGAAGGATCAGAAGAGGTAATACAAGACAGAAAGTCTTTATTAAATCAAGAGTATGAAAGCTTCAGACAAGGCTGGTCTGATAGCATAACTGAATGCTATAAGAAATTCCATAGGATAGTCAATGAATTGATGTCCTATGGAAGAGAGTTCAGCAATTATGAATTGAATGATAAGTTCTTGAGATCCCTGACAAAGGACTGGGACACCAAGATTTGTGTCATAAGGCAAATGGCCAAATTAGCAGACATTCCTCCTCCAACTTTGTTTGGAAAACTGTTATCTTATGAGATGCAGTTAATGGTAAGGAAGGAGGAAGAAAAGACTACTAGGGTGGAGCACAAAGAAATAGTTGTGGCCTTCAAGACTGAAGCAACTAGGAAATATAAAAGCAAGTCTCCATCTCCACCTCAAAAAGTTGCTGAGGTTGAGACAGATACTTCAGATAGCAAGAAGTCAGAAAGCAGTGAAAGTGATGAAGACTTTGTTGCATTTACTAGGCATTTTTAGAAGTTTCTAAAGAAGAAGCAGTGGAGGTCTAAGTCATCCACTTCACAGCCAAAAGATGACTACTACCAGAAAAGGAAGTTATCAAGGAATGATAGAAGAAAGTCCAAGTCTAGTAACACTACATCCTCAAAAATAGTTCGCAATTGTTGCAATAGACAAGGACATGTAATAGCTGATTGTCCAGAAAAGAGGAAAGAGTCCACTGACAAGAAGAAGACACAGTTCAAGGGCAAAAAGGAAAGGTCCTTTGTTGCTAAGAAGGATAAAAGTCTGACTGATATGTCATCTTCAGAAACAGACTCAGAAGCTGAAGCCTATATTGGCTTGTTTGCTGAAGAAGAAGAAAATGAGTTCATGCAGCTAATGAACTCAATTTATGAGCATGAGGACATTCTGTGCAAGGGACTGATGGCCTTATCAGCAGGAGACAAAATCCAGGATTAGCCTAGACCTAGTCAGGTACAAAATTGTTCTTCAAGTTCAATTTCTAGTGCTGGATCAGAATCAGATACATCAGCATCAAGTGATGTGAGTGGATCTGAATCTGAAGGAGACATTCATCAGTTAATTGATGAATATAGAGTATTGTTGCAGGATTTGAAGAAAAGCAAACTCTTGTCCAAAACTCAGGCTATGGAGATTCCTAGTCTTAAAGTGGCTGCAATAGATTTTGACAAGTTATTAGATCAGAAATTAAATGAAATAGCCAGATTGAAGAATATTACAGTTATTCAGATGGGGACTATTACATTTAAAAATGATCAAATTAGAAATCTGGAGATTAGTCTTCAAAAGGAGAGAGATATTGTTGAAATTTTTCTAAACCAAAATCTGTTCTACCTTTGATAGATGAGTTCATTCCTCAAAAGGATAAAACTGGATTGGGGTTTACAAAACCTGCAAGGTAGGCCACTTTACCATAGATTGTTGGCATAATTCAAGTGCCAAGGTGAGTAGCAAACTGCCTGCTAGAAAAGCTACAGGTAGTTTTGTTAACAGTCAGACTAACTTGCACCAAGGACCCAAGAATTATTTGGGTTCTAAGGTTAAGTAATCTGTATTGCAAGTGAGTCCAAGTGGCCATGCCCCAATATGGTACTTGGACAGTGGATGTTCCAAGCACATGACTGGAACTAGGAGATTGCTGAAGGACTATACACCAATCAAGGATGGTCCTAAGGTTACCTTTGGTGGTTCAGAAAAAGGAATCATCAAAGGCTTTAGTAACATTTCAAGCAACCTAATTACAATTACTCAAGTGTCTTATGTAAAGGGTTTGAAACATAACCTCATTAGCATAAGTCAGCTGAGTGATTTAGGATATGACATCTCATTTGTCAAAGATGGTTGTCATATCAGTAGGTCAAGTGATCAAAAGATCATTCTGACAGGATATAGGAAGAGAAATGTTTATTATTTAGACATTATGTGTGAGAATATTATTTCTCCTGTTTATCTTGTAGCTGATGAGAAAGTCTCACATTGTGTTAAATGACACAAGAGGCTGGCTCATCTTAACTATAAGACAATTAGTCAACTCTTTAGCAAAGAGTTAGTGAGGAATGGTCCTCAAGTTAAGTGCATAAAGGTTGGGATATGCTCAGCTTGTTAGAAAGACAAGAAGACCAGATCTACCTTTAATAGCATTGAGAACAAAGATGTTGTGAGGTGCCTATACCTCTTGCATATGGATCTTTTTGGTCCTATGCCAGTTCACAGCCTAGGTAGGAAGGTCTACACATTTGTGGTTGTAGATGATTATTCAAGGTTTTCCTGGGTATTCTTCCTAAGGCAAAAATCTGAAACTCCTAGTATCTTTTATAGTTTTGTCAAACAAATTCAGAATGAGTTAGACAGTACTGTGGTCAAAATAAGAAGTGACCATGGTACTGAATTCCAGTCTGATAGTATGACAAAGCTATGTGAAGAGTTTGGGATATTTCAGGAATTTTCCTCACCAAGAACACCTCAGCAAAATGGTATTGCTGAAAGGAAAAATAGAACCTTGATAGAGGCTGGTAGAACCCTATTGAGTGACACATCACTCCCAGAATATTTCTGGGCTGAGGCAGTAAACACTGCATGTCATGTAATTAATAGTGCTACTATCACCAAGAGCCACAATAAGACCCCCTATGAGATTGTGAAGGGCAGAAAACCAAATCTATCCTATTTCAGGATCTTTGGTTGTAAATGTTATATAGTTAACAATGGTAAGTCTTATTTAACCAAGTTTGCTGCCAAATCTCAAGAGGGGATCTTTGTTGCGTACATCAACAATAGTAAGGCTTATAGGGTCTACAACTTGACTACTCAAGTTGTAGAAGAGTATGTTCATGTAGTTTTTGATGAAGCTAGACTCATTAACAATGAATTGCCTAGAAGTGTTTGTAGCTCCATAGGTGTGACTGAGAAGATGGACAAGCTTACTATTGAAGAAGGTCCTACTGCAAGTCAGCAAGTGGATGATAGTGGCTGCTGTCCAGGGGGAGTACAAGATATTCCTGTTGCTGAAGAAGACCAAGAGGAGCTGCTGAATGAAGAAGCTAAAGGTGTACAACCAGAAGACAGGCTGCCTCGAACAAATAGGCATTTGAAAGATCATCCAGCCAATCAAATTATTGGAGATCTCAGACAAGGGGTACAAACAAGGAGCAGGAATCTAAGTTCGGTTCTCTACTCCAGCTTTCTATCCCAAGTAGAGCCAAAGAAATTTGAAGAAGTAATCCTAGACCCTCATTGGATTGAGGCAATACAAGAGGAGCTGAACCAGTTCAAAAGATGCAAAGTCTGGGAGCTAGTTCCTAAACCAAAAGACCACAACATTATAGGAACTAAGTGGATCTTTAGGAACAAGTTGGATGAAAATGGAGTAATTATAAAGAACAAAGCTAGACTTGTTGCAAAAGGATATATGCAGGAAGAAGGTATTGATTTTGATCAGACCTTTTCTCCAGTAGCAAGACTGAAAGCAATAAGGATGTTCCTTGCCTATGCAACATTTCAAGGGTTTAAGGTATACCAAATGGATGTTAAGTCAGCTTTTCTGAATGGAAATCTGAAGGAAGAAGTCTATGTAGAACAACCATCAGGTTTTGTTGATTCTACTAAACCTAATTATGTTTATAGACTTAGAAAGGCTTTGTATGGGTTAAAACAAGCCCCTAGGGCTTGGTATGAAACCCTGTCTAGTTTCCTCATTGAGAATAAATTCACAAGGGGGAAAATAGATAAGACTCTATTCCTTAGGGAATCCAGAGGCAAGATTATCGTAGTCCAAATATATGTAGATGACATCATATTTGGGTCTACAGAAAGTAGTCTTTGCAGGATGAAAGATATGGTACCTAAACAACTAGAGGGGGGGTGAATAGGTGACCTAATCCGTTTTACACTTTAATGGCAGCAAACAGTTCTATCACAAAATCTACTTTACTTTTGCACATCAATAATCACAGCATACACAGTCACAGCACAATCACAGCACAGCATACACAAGGTTTTATAGTGGTTCCCCAATCTTTGGGTACATCCACTTTCCCCCTTTGTCTATCTAGCAGTGTACTAGATTCGGCCAAACTCCTCCACTGTCTCAGAACCCAAATTGGTTCCTACACCTCAGGCCCAAAGCCTTACAACTCAGCTTTATCCCAAAGCCTACACTCAGCCAATCAAGGCCTACACTCAGCCAACCAAGGCCTACACTCAGTCAACCAAGGCCTACACTCAGCCAACAAGGCCTACACTCAGAGATCTCAATCTCCTACACTCAGGCTCTCAAGCCCTACCCTCAACCTTTATAATTATAGGCTTACAATTCACTCAGATCCAAAGGATCCTACAAGTTAAAAATGTATTACAACTATTAACTCAACAACTCAGAAATAAAAGAGGGGAGTTGAGAGTTTCTTGATGAGTTCTTGGAAGAACTCGGCTGGATTCAATCTGACTTAGCTTTCTTCAAAGCTTCTTGAGTAGAACTGAATAAGACTGAATACTCCTGTAGTAGTTCCTTGACCTCTGCCACTTAAGATCCAGAATGAATCTGAATCCTTCTTCTCAGCCTAGTGCCAAAGGCTGATTTCTTGGATGGAGCCCTCTCTCTCCAACTTCTTAGATCTACACTTGGACTGCACGATCTTCTTGATTTGATACTCTGTGTACCACTCTGATGACTTGTTCTTCACCAATGTGATCCACTTGAACAACAATCTGAACCACTTCCAACAACTTTCAACAACAGTTTCTGTAAACTGTAGGTGCCTATTTATAGGCCTTCTTCATGGTAACCGGCTGGTCCGGTCCATAACTGACTTCTGATATCTCTGACAGGTGCTGTAGACCGGCTGGAACGGCAGCTGTCAAGTCATCCAGTCATTTCTTGAAAATCTCTAACTGTCTGAAAGTGTCGAGACTTTCTGACTTTAAGTGTCGACACTTATAGACCAAGTGTCGACACATGTTGTGTAAGTGTCGACACAAGTCTACAAGGTGTCGACACAACTCCTTGTATGTCTCGACACAGATTCTTCTTCAGGTGTCGATACTGAAATTGAGTGTCGACACAAGTACTTGATCTTCTATATTTAGCTGAATTCTTCTAAGTGTCGACACATCACCTTTGTGTCGACACAACTTCTTGTGTTGAATTTGTCAAGTGTCGACACTACTTCTTGGTGTCGACACATTGTCTTCTATGTTGATTCTTGCTGAGTGTCGACACAGCTCCTTGTGTAGACACACCTTCTTCTTGTTGAGACTTCAGCTGAGTGTCGACATATTCCTTTAGTGTCGACACTTGTACTTAGAATAATTTTGTTGATCTTTCTGATCTTTGCTAAGTGTCGACACAGCTCCTTATGTCGACACTTTCTTCAAGTGTAGAGTCTTTAGCTGAGTGTCGACACATTGTGCTGGGTGTCGACACTTACTTCATGTGTTGACTCTTCTGGTTGTGTATCGACACATTGTGCTGGGTGTCGACACATACTCCAAGTGCTGACTCTTCTGCTTAGTGTCGACACATTGTGTTGAGTGTCGACACTTGTACTTAGTCTCTGCAGACTTTTGCTGATTTTCGACACAGCTCCAAGTGTCGACACTTTCTGGTGTAGACTCAGCTTCACTGGGTGTCGACACAGCTCCTTGTGTCGACACTTTCTATCTGCACTTTTCTTCACTGAGTGTCGACACAACTCCTTGTGTCGACACTTTCTGTCTGGTGTCGACTCTGCATCCTAGGTGTCGACACAATGACTCCAAGTGTCGACACTGCTTGTCTGGGTGTCGACATAGGCCTTCTTAAGTGTCGACACTTTCCCTCTGGGTGTCGACACATGGACTTAGAAACTTTTTGCTTCAGTCCAGTGATTACTTAACCTGCACAAGTAACTCAACATACATCAAATACATTATGATGTATATCATTGAGTTGGGTGAGGCTTCTTCAAATCCGGTACATTTGACCAATGTACCCAACAATCTCCCCCTATTTGGAGAAGTCATAACCCTTAGTCAATGATATACACCATTCATAATAAAAATTACAAAATGATGTAAAGCAGGATAATGTATAACAGGGTAAACATAACAGGTATTAAATCACACATGTATACACAATCATCATTTCAGAACAAGTAAGAAATAGACACATTCACAGAACAATCATGAAATATATTGATCATATATTTTTCTAACATTTTTCTTATACATTTTCAGTAGTTTACAAAAATGCTTTTCATTTAAAAGATTACATTTAAAAGATACATAATCTTTAAGTAAAATCTTAATCTATTTATGATCAGGTTCCTTGATAACTATTCCCTTGCCAGCTTGAACTTGAGCTTTGACAGGGGCTTCAACAGTTTCAGCATCAGCAGGCTTCTTGCCTTTTAGATCTTTCTTTTTGAGTTCTTCTGCCTTGATCTTCTGCCTCTCAAAATAGTGATATGACTTGGGGAAGTACTTGCTAGGCTCCACTGCAGTAGGAGGTAGCTTTCCCATCTTTGCCTTCCTTCTGAATTGAACAATGGCCTCTTGTCTTATTTCATGTTTCCTCCATTCTGCTTCAGAGAACCACTTGTTCCTGTCATGAGTATTGTCTTTGGCAGCTTTCCAGGCAGTTAAAATTATATTTCTAGAGGTAGGGCTCCACTGTTCAAAGTCTGGCCTTTGTTCTGCTTGTTCCCTAGACCTCTTCTTTCACAACCTTGTCTCTTCTTCTTTCTGTAATGCCTCTTGCATGGCTTCAGATATAGGTTGAACAACCTTTTCAATGTGGACATTGTCCTTGCCCCCAGATGGGCTGTACATGGTCTGTACCTCAGCATGAATCATTTCAAAGTCTGAAGGTGGATAAATGACCTGAGCTACTTCTGGTTGCTCACCTCCAAAATAAGTTGTGTTAATGCCGGATTCAGCAATATCTTGGTCATCACACAGAGGAGGATATCCAAGTGTAGCTCTGATGGAATTTGATATCCACTTAGCATGATCAGAGCTTGCCTTGACTAGTACTCTCTCCCCCTTTATGACTTCTCTAGCCATGTGATCTCTGACATCATCCTTTTGAAATCTGATCTGACTATCCAAGTATCTGATTCCTTCTTTAAAGTAAGGTTTGAGCTTTGTAAGTTGTTCAGAGATGGCTTTCTGGGAGGCTTGGATAGCAGTCTTTACAGCAGTAATTTCCTCTTGGAATACTTTATCAAAATCAGCTTTAATAGCAGCAGTAGAAGTAGAAGGTTCAGCAGCCTTATTCTTTAATTCAGTGACAATAGCATTGTGGGATTCAGTCAAATTGTCATTCATTCTTAATTGATTTTCAAGAACATATCCTTGTTTCAATGCTATATCATCTACCTGTGCCTTTATCTTTTCCTGGTGTGTTGCCAAATACACCACTGCATTTCCACCTTTGTGGAAGCAGTCTGTCATCTCCTTCTTGTTGAGGTTCATTTCAAACCTTATAGATTTTATATCTTGGGCAAGATCAAACTGTAATGATCTGTACCCTGCATCAACATAAGCCTCTATGGCTTTTCTTTGTTCATCCATTTTAATCTGCAGTGCAATTAGTAAAGCACTATAATCAACAGTTGGAGCTTGTTGAACTATAGGCTGTGGGGCTATAGATTGCAGAGCTTTCTTATAACTCTGACTTCTCCTTTTAAAGACATACAGTTTCTTCTTCTTTGCCCTAGCAATCTCCTCATCTTCAGAGGCAGAAGTGCTGACTATGTCAACCCTCTCCTTAGGGCTTTGAGGTCTGTCAGCTTGCACATCTTGTGCCTTCTCAGATTCTTGCCTTAAAGGCTCTTCCAGAACTTTCACTTGCTCCCCCTCAACAGCAGCATTCTCTCCTCCAGCAGCTTCTTTGTCCATGTCAAAATCAGCTTGATCTAGATTTAGAAATAAATCTTCCATGGTGAACTCTTGAGGTGATTGAGCTGGATACATTCTTTGCTCTTCAACTTCTGGATCAGGAATTACTGGAACAGCAGATGTGTCTTTGATAACAACATCTGGTTCTTGACTATGCAGCTGAGTTTGCTGATTAACATCAGACAGATCAGCATCTTCTATAAGAAAATCTAAGGTGTTGAGTTCAGTGAGTACCTCTTGAATGATGGTGGTGGCTTGCTCACTTTCCAGTGTAGATGGTGCTTCTACAACTGGAGGCTCCCCCTGGCTTTGATCCCTGTGGATGGGGCTAGCTGGAGGCAGCTCCCCCTAGATCTCTGCATCAGCTGGAGGAGCAGGAGTCTTCACTACAGGCACTTCCTCATAATCATCAGGAGTGAAAACAACCTGT